>CM074739.1:103699320-104218329 GCA_037367245.1 Phrynocephalus guinanensis
CTACCAAAAATTTTCTTTTAAAGCAAGGCCCATGGGAAGCACACATCTTGTTTTCAAGCCTGGTTGCCATCTGGGAAAACTTCCAGCACCAGGATTCTGCTTAAAAACAAGATGCACAAAATACACACCCTTTGTTGTGAAATAATGCCACTGATAACGATTCTAATTGGGGTGGAGGGTATGTGCTCTCCTCATAAGCTGCAATCTACTCAATTACAGCACACGTATTCTCAAAGTGTCCTCCTTTCGCTATCTACTTGGGTTTAGCCTGCAACCCCTCCAACAGAGTCATTAGAAACAAAGGCACCAAAGAACAGAAACATCAACTTGTCTGTCTGATCGACAAGTGGAGCATCACGGCAACTCCAACAGCTGTTCTAAAAATCCAGATAGGGGCTACCTAGAATGGATTAAACCACATGGAAACAACATGCTTTGATTCCACTGCAATATCTATGATTTTCTTCTGATGGAGGAGACCAACATCAACCCGGAGGAAGCAAACCAACCCTTTGGTGCCTAATGAGTTTAAACAATAAGGATAACCTGGTGGCACCTTACAAAGAAAGAATTTTATCATGGTATATGTTTTGGTCAACTGAAGTCCACAATGAAGCAAATTCCAGTCCCCAAAACCTTATCCATGATAAATTCAAGGTGCCACAGGATGCTTGCTGCAGCAGTCTAAAATGGCCAACTGTCTGGAAACTACTCACCAAATGGGAGTGGCAAGTAGCTCAGAAAGTCCACAATGCAGAGTTCAAGGCATGGATTTTTGCCTGAGTCTAGATCTAATCTATACACAGTTTCAGCAGCACAAGCAGTGGAAGAAGGCAAGCCCTACAAGATGTAAGTTTGATTGCCAAGGCTGGCTGTAATTAAGGATTCCAGATCTAGGTGGATTGCATCTTTAATGCAGCTAATGATAATCACCTGCCTGCAGCACAGCCATGAATGGGGTAGATGGAGAGTAGATGAGGTGTTATGGTTCACGTATAAGCCTTGTCACATTCTATATAAGACAATAGTTCAAGCAATCTTATTAGGACTGGCACCAATGGCTACCCATCTGTGCCCAGAAAGGATCACATGCTATAATCTGAGAACTGCTCCAGAACAATTACACTCAATCATACCAGCCAGGCACATTTATAAAAGAGATACGGTACTCATCATGGCTGCTATGGGTGCTGGTTCATCCTATTTGCACCACATCTGAATAAAACAGAAGTACAGTACTGAGATGGGCAACTCACATATAGGTGCAACCTTTTGTTATGTCTGCCATGTGACAACACAAATGGACTTGTATGCATTTGTGTGTACCTCCCAATTTAGGAAGATTTCTAATTATCTGGAGAGAAGTGTGGCCCAAAGAAAACACTCCAACAAATGTGCACATGGGGGGGGTTGTTAGGGTATCTGCCACTGTGATACTCACTCCACTCCCATGTGCAGTCAATGGAAAAAGAGACCGAATATCTGTAAATTGGGCTCTATCTAGGCTAATAACATGAGTTCCAACTGCTATTAATGCCTTCCTTTTTTAAAAAAAATGTAGCTTCAGGACTACTGCTGTTCATGAAGATTTTTCAAGCCAATATGGGATATACGGTTCTCTTTAAAAAAAAAAAACAATCAATGGCAACTACAAAAGCCAACCAAAAGTATATTGTTGACATGAAGAAAACTTGGGTGATGGGAGATAACAAGGATGGATTTTTGAACTGAAGATCCATGAAGACATTTTATCCTCAGTATCTGGCTTCGGTTGGTGGATCCTGAGGTTCAAATGAAAATAAACTAAATGCCAGCAGCTTGTAGTCTGCTCTCTCCTGACATACACTATCACAGTTCCTTGAAACAACCTTGAAAAGTTGGCCATCAATAGTTCTTTATCTTCACAGATATTAGATATGGGATCTCTTTCCAGAACTAGTCACAGCAACACAAGGTTCTATACAAGCATACCGGACTTTTTCGCTGCCTCTTATATTAATTGCTGTGTAGCGTGAAACATGAGTTGTTCTAATTCCTAAACTCCTTTAGCTTCGATGTTAGTGGCTGCCAGCACAAATTCAAGCTGAGTTTTGTGCAAGAGAATCCCAGGCTGGAAGTGGGATCTTCTGGTTGAGTCTGGAATCCTTAGGTATAGCCAGCATATACTCAGCTATATCACAAACTACAAAAGTAGCCCACCCCCATTAAAACAGCTACACAAGAACAAATATCTACGAGGAGAAAATGTTATACAGGAAAGTTACCAAAGCTGTCAAGAGTGAGGATACACACACTGCAAACTGTGAACAACAGAAAGGGAAAACAGACAACTCCACAGAATGATAGTAGAACAGAAGGCAGTTACTGAAGTACCGATTTCTGAAAATAAAAAGCTTCCCAGCAAACAAAGCACACAGAATTTTACTGTCAGCCATTTTATGCATTTAATTCTTAAGCATACAAACAGAAGGTTAATTCCACGGGAGAGTTTTCAATATGAATGCACTTTAGTTTCTTTACGTTAGGACACAATCTTGTGAACTCGGTTGGTTCACTGAAGGACCAAAGGATATCCTGAAAGCCCAAGAAGTAAGGGAGAGAGGGAACAGAGAGGGAAAGCCTTACAAGACATCTGTGTACACCCATGGAATCTACCTGTGGAACAGTCTCTCTTTGAAGACATTCCACTGTACAGATTGTGGTGAAGGAACCACTAAAAATGGGCATATTTTGGCCAGTGGCCAGTTATGGAGCACTGTTAAGTCCCATTTGTTCAGAGAAATGCTCCCTAAATATTCACAGTCAGACAGGGTCTGAGGTAGCAGCAGTTAATTTGCAGCTACTGGAACCAATGTCTTCCCCAAACTTCAGCTATGGTTGCCACAACATGGCAAAGGTCTGGGTTGTCACTGAGTTACTAGGAGTGGACCAAAGGTAGGGCACTGGACCTCTATGTAGTTCAAAATCCATTTATAAATCTTATGCCCCCCCAATGTAACTATAAATCATAGAGAGTAAAACACATGCATGCACATTTCATCTGACCAGTAGCAGCCTCGTGGCACACCCCAGCACCCTCTCTAGTCACCATGTGAAGCAGAGATGGCAGGAGAGGTTGCTGGCTGGGTCTACTGCCAATAGACTAGGGGCTGCTGCACTGCTCACAACCAAGTCCTTGGTAAGTCCAACACCAACAGTTCTTAATCTACTTCATGGTGACAAACAGCAGCATAGTATTTCATGAAATTTTTATTTATGGATCAAAAACCTGCGTGTACCAAACACTCTGCTGCTCAAATCCGTAAACGTCAAGAGACGTGTACACTTTTGAACACAGTGGCAGATCTATGAAATTAATTCAAGAATAACCTTGTTTCCTTGACCACTTACTAACCCCTGGCAACTTCAATCTTATTAAGGCAAGCATATACAGCCTGCTGCATCAAGGAAGTGTAACTACTGAGCTCATAAAATATCAACCAAATTGCTCCTCAAGCACCTGTGTCGAAAGGATGTCTTTTCACACTCCATTGGACAGCAAAGGAAGAACGAACAGCCAAAACCACTTTTACCTCTATTGCATGCTGAAATTGCTCATGTTCTCGCTGCAGCTGCTCTGCCTCCTGCAGCGAACTTGCAGTGATCAGGCCAGCATTTAACATGGACTCACCATTTCGGATCCAGCCCAGTACCTGAAAAATGAAGGGCAAGACAAAACATTATTGAAGGTTGCCGCTAGAGAACAATAGCTCAGATCCAGTCGTTGACCCCAAAACCATGCCATCAACTAGATTTATGTAACCGCTGAGTTATCATACAACTGTTGATTTCCATCAGTCTCTTTCATTTAGGACGTGTAATTGAATTCAGATACAAATATTTTAAAATACGTCTTTTAAAAACATTTTATTTATTTTCTACACAAAATTACATAAAATTTATTGCTTGTCTCCTGCCATGTTACCACTTCAATCACAGTTTTCCCCCCCCAACATCTGAGCCCAATAGAATTCATATCTCCCTTCCCAGCTTACATGAGCATACTTTCTAACTTAATAAGGAAATCTCATCCCTATTCTATCTTTACTTACATCTATTTTAATACAAAGAATATAGCCTATCTGATCTCAATAATCTATTCATACTCGCTGTTTAGCTCTTCAATACTAAGGATAGATTTGGCTAACTATATATATTCTATATATCATCCACAGTATATTTACCCATTCTTCCAAAGAATTCCTAATTTCAGCAATCATCACTAATTCAATACTTTACGAGCTATTATAAGAGGGCTACCTCCTGGACTATATGTTTCACTTTATGCATAGAAGTTCTTGTTTATACTAATTGCTCTATTCTTTTAAAAATCTAACAGATTAACATTTATTTATATATCAGGTTTATCTTCACATTAACATTTTCCATTTCCCATATCATACTAATTAACTAGTGGCCTTAGACAACCAGAATACAGAAAATATTTTTTAAAATGTAATAGATACACTAAGCTAGAAATTCTTTTTTTCAATTTTCCCTTTTCCTGCCAAGCCCCTTATCTTCACAGGTTGTTCCCCCCCTTGTCAAATCCTTTCTCTTCATGGCTTATATTATCTTGATAGTAATCTTGATGACTGCTCTGCTATTGAAAAAGTCCCAAATTTTCCTCTTTCTTACTATTAAGTAAGAAAGATGTGCTTATCATATTCTGTGGACTTGGCACATCTAAGGGTTTAGCCTGCACCATTCTTGTCATATTTGTCTTCACGTTGAGATTCGTTCTTGTTCTGGTTTAATCTCTTGATTCGAGCTGATTTCAGTAGATGGGTTTATCATATTTTGTGAATTTGGCATATCCAAAGATTTATCCTGCATCAATCTTGTTGTATTTGTCTGTAGATTAAAATCAGATGTCTTTTTTAGCTCAATCTCCTGATCAGAACTAATTTCAGTTTTTTTCTAGAGACTCAGTGTTATCCATCACTCCATCTTGAGTTATGTGTTTTGCCTCTGTGACTTTATCAAAATTGAAAATCTCTGTATCTTCAGAGGCTGAGTTTGTGTAGTTATTGTTTTGCAAACCTGATAGAATTATGTTGGCAAAATCTTCTGAGATGTTTTCCAAATCCATTGTGTTTTATAGCTCACAAGAAAGGGTTAATATTGCTTGTAATAGCAATATTAGTTTCTGCCACTTAGTTTCCAAAAAGAGAGGTACAGAGGAGAGTACCTAGACTAGATTGAAGCCAAAGCAGTGAGGAAGTTGTTTGCAAAACATGTGGTCATTCCAAGGTCAGATGACGGGGTTTTTTTTTTTTGAAAAAACAACTTTCCCAACGCTGCTTTTACAGTTGCGTCTTTAAATTCATCATATAGAAAGCACAGAGGCATAAGGTAGTTTCCTTTAAATTTTGTCTAAATCCACCACATACAATCACTTCTTCTGTGCTTGACTTTTGAAAACATTCACCCCTTCTTTGCTAAAAGCGGCTTCCTCAGAAGGGAGGTTTAGTGCTTGTTTAAAAGAACGATTTTCCAGATACCAAGCAGAAGCTTCACACAGAAAGAGATAGAAGCATTCTACTCACAACACACCAAATATTTACAGCTTTTAATGTCTGGCACTGACAGCTCTGCCTTCGCCATCGCAAAGGTCTTCCCTCAGTGGGAGAGGAAGCATTTTCCTGCTTCCACAAAGTTTGCTGCTGCTCACTTCGTGGTCTGCAGTTGCTGCCTCTTCTTCATTTTCCCTCCCACAAAACTTTACCCTTATTTCATTTTATCTAGAGGAATTCAGCTTGATAAGCTGAAGCACTTTTCAAGTGGTCTCGCGCGGTGTAGTCGGAATCGGAAGTCCAAAATCCATCGTTTACAGTTTAAAAAGCGGTATTAGAACACATGAGATTAATTTTATCCTAGAACACTATTTGTGGCACCCACCTGAGACTAAACAGAAGTTAGATTATTTCTAAACAGCCATATTAAGGGGATTCAGTATTCAGTCTACAGGGGAAATGGTGAAGAAGCCAAGTTTTCACTACTAGCCTATGTCCCTTTTTCATCTTTTCTCACCTCTGAAAAATATGACTAACCATTCTACTTGCTCCTCATTTTACTGCTCCTGCTATTACCTGAGGCTCAATCATGCTTGTGAAAGATGCCTTCTGGGCCAAGATTAACAACTGTTAGTTATTACTGAATCCAGAAAGAAAGCAGGTTTCGGGGTGGGGGTGAATCAGGAGACAACTCACACCTGATCCCTTAATATTCAGCTGAACTGTGTCTGTACTGCAGTACATTATCATACCTCATGCATGATGAACAACTGCCCCAGAAATAATTTTTCAGAATAATAATCATCCCAATGTATAAAGGCCCTTGATCTTCTTATGGAATAAAAAAGGATAAAAAAACTTCAGCCTCATTGTACCCTATTCATAATTTCCCGAATTAAACCCAACACTATTTAGAACATTGCGAGGTTCTTATTAGCACCAGCTCAGTATGGTGCTGTATTTTTCTTATATAAATGAAATGCCAATTGTGGATTTACACTTTGATAGTAAAATAAGAGAAACATTAAAAGGGTCAAGCCACTGAAGTCCCATGGCGATGAAGCCTTTCCAATCTTCATAGAGCATGGGGAACACCAATTCAAAAGAAAATACAGTGGCAAAAATTGTGGGTATTAAAGGGTAAAGTTGGACACATTAAAAGAACCAGCACAGAATGATAACCAGACAGAAAGCACAGAGGGAAGCTGTTGAAAAAGAGCACAAAGCAATTAAATGCCACTTGGCTCTGTTTCTGTAAAATACTTTTTAAAAAAAGTAGTAGTCATAATATGTCTCACCAACTTTACTCCTATCACCTGCCTTTTTAGCCCACCCAGACCTCATGTTCAATGCTGACAATGGGCCCTAAGGCACTTCTGACCAACAGCAGTCAATATGGCAGGAAGTCACATTTATTAGCTAAAGGAACTGTGCAAAGGGAGCCACAGGAAATAAACACCACAAACAACAGAACATGATATAATCTATGTGATCCAGTCCCTGCTGAGCTGGGAAGCTTCTTGTAGCTCAGGCAGAAAACAGTAAGCCATCTTCGTTTCTGACTTAAGGAAGAAATGGGTATTTTTGTACCAAGGTCACTTCATGTTAGAAGAGAGAAGACCTTTTGATGCCAAGTATTCTAAGCACTTCCAACGAGGTGACTTCTGGGGCTGAAATGTGAGTTCGGAATTTTCTTCACTGCCAAGCTTATAGGAGCACATTGATCTGTTTTTGTTTATTGCTTCTGTTTTCGACTCACTGGCCTTTCATAAGTAAATTCTGTCATACGCTATGCGTCATCAAGGTGGAATTAATAGGGCTTTTAAAGTAAGTGAGATTTTTTTAGCAGCCTCACCCCCTAGTGAGTTTCAATGGCCAAAGAGAGTGGGGGATTAAAACCCAGGTCTCCTGAGTCCCGATCTGACATTCTACCCATATACCCCACTGGGTGTCATACAGTAAATTCTACCAAGTTTAAACACATAAGTTTGCCATGTAGTCATATGTCTGAAGAAGCAGATATGCCCACAAAAGCTCAAAGTAAAATAAAGCAGATAGTCTTTCTGGTGTCACAACATGTTTATTGTATGTATATAGGTAGGTAGGTATTTTATTTACTTATTTATTATTTATGTATTTATTTATGTATTTATTTATTACATTTATTTATTATTACAATCAAGTAAGGGCAATTCTGCAAGAGGAATGAGACATTTCCCCAGCTATCAGTATCTACCTATGTCACACTACAGGTACTTGATCACGTGACTGGGCAAGAGCTACTGGGGGTAGTGAAAACAGCATGTCCAACTGTGCATCGTTTTCTTCAATAGCTGTTTTGTCCTGCTACTGAAAAAAAATGGTCTATTACCAAAATGCCAGCCATTTCAAAAATCGATTTAAAATTTTGGCTGAGATAAGTGCAGATGCTATCAAAATGTTTTGTCTAGCTGGAATTATCTTGGCTGTTTGTATCAAGAGATCACTATTTCGTATTTAGTGATTTCATTTATCTTAGTTAATTGTTCTTTTGGCCATTTTTTTAAAAGTTTGATTTATTTTGCAATGGCTATTGCTTTCATCAACACAATTCAATTTCATCACAGAAACGCGAGCCAAGTCAAAGAACATTTGCGCTGCTGGACACCATTCCCTTCACTTCCTATAGAGTCTGCGTAGGATGGCTTTTTATAGACCACATTCAGTTGCTTGCACTTTTTAAAGTGGTTGTTTTCACTGCTGTTTTGGGATTGTCGCTTGCTTTGTAATTCAAATATCTGCAAAGAAAAATACCCAACAAGGCAGTTCACATGATCCACGAGGGAGTAACAGACACAAACTGTCAAAACATAGTCAGCACATTTGCAAATCCATGCCTCAACCACCTCAAGTCATGATTTGGAAAAGCTCTACAATCACTTCAAGGGTCGTGGTGGCTCACTGGGGTATAGCGCTGAAACTGTCGGCTGCAAAGCCGGCAGCTTGGTGGTTCAAATCCCGGGCGCCATGCAGTGGAGTGAGCGCCCGCTGTTAACCCCAGCTCCTGCCAACCTAGCCGTTCGAAAGCATGTAAATGCAAGCAGATAAATAGGTACCACTGTAAAAAGCAGGAAGGAAAAAAGTGTTCCATGTTCAGAAATGTGTTCAGCCAGGCTGGCCCCATGGGCATGGACTTGCGCAACACTGGCTCATTGGGTTGAAAACGGAGATGAGCATCACCCCTAGAGTTGGACCCGACTAGCACACATGTGCGGGCCTTACAATCACTTCACCTTACAATCAGATTTACCTTACAAATTTAACTTACAATCACTTCACATCAAATGCTGGGCATGGAACAGACATTTCGTAGCACGGGAGGGACTTATACCTGCTTCACTTCAGCCTGTAGGTGGCGTAGCTGCACACACTGTTCCAAATGTTTCCGATGCTGCTCTGCGGCCAAGTCCAACTCCTGCTGCTTCTCGTGAAGGAATTCCAGCAGGTCTTGAACTCGTGTTGCCATGTCCACGTCTCTGTCGCAGAGCAGCTCCACACCTGGAACCACCACCAAAGAAATCAAACTTTTGCACTGGAACTTTTTTTTTTTTTTGCTGAAACCTCCTTCATAGAATTGTGAAATGGCAGATGGCTGACTCTTGACAGTAAACAGCTCTACCCTATAGATTGCTTTTTTCCTAGTTCTTAGCATCTGCATAAAAACTGTGTACGGAAGGCACATATCTGACACTATCAACTGTAAAGCTGGCCAGGAAAGGATGCAAGTAACATCTCCGACCACAACAAATTAAGTGATATGGGAAGAGGAGGTGCTGCAGTGACAGTGAACAGGCTACCACTTTCTCCTACAGAGAGATTTCCAAATAACATTATCCCATATTGGTTGTTGGTTAGCAGAGTACAAAATGCACATAGGACAGCTTGGAAGGGTCAAGTCTCGACTGGAAAAATACTGACTACGTCTGCTTATTATAAAAGCTAACTCATAATAAAATACATTTTGTTAAGAAGATAAATAAATATCTATTTTCGCTTTCCAAAGAGGACACTTGACAACTCCTAATTCTTTCAGCATTACAACAGATTTAAGAACCAGTGGTGTCCCAGGAACCTTGTGAACTCAGCTGGGATAATCTGTATAACTCCATTAGCCTGGTTAAGGTGGGACAGATCGATCTTACCAGAAGCCTGCACTTCGTTGACATATTGCAGGAGATCTTGTCCTTGGTGGATGACATCAAAAGTCAGGTTATTCATGGTCAGGGCTTTGTCTGCATGGTGCTGAAGTCTCTGCTCAGCTATCGTGAGATCCTCCGTGTCAAAATCATTCATTTGCTGGGAGAGCTCATCATTCCAAGATTCAAGGTCTGAAATGATCTAACACAAAACAAAGAAGAAAATGCTTGTCAGCATATACTACAGAATACAGTACAGGCTGAGAGACCAAGGGGGGCTCGACATGTATTTCCAAGTGTTGACTGTGTGGTGAACAAGGGTCATAACTTCTTCTTTTTTACAGCTTGGTAGCAGAAATTAAACTTGCAAGGAATGAATTGGATGCCTTCAGATACATTAGAAAAGATTACATTTGGGCTACTGCAGACAATGGGTGCCTGAGGACCGGAAGCTGCCATTTTGAGACGTGTAAAACAGCTCCTTAGAAAGGAACCTCTGAATGAATAATAAACTATGGTAGAGATGGGCACGGAACGAACATTTTTTTCGTTTCCGTTACCGTTTGTTGTTTCCATTATGTAACGAAACGACAAACGAAAATTGTGATGAAAATGAAACGAAATGAACAGAACCATGAAAATTGTGGTCATTACGTTTCGTTTCCGTTAATGGCAACGCGCAATGAAATGAGCTGTTTTAAATGTTAAAAAACGCCTTGGACATCCGTAAAAACGCAGCGATAATTATTTATATTGTCTGATAATACCTACCAGGAGGGGTTGGGGTCCTTAAAACGTTTGTTTTTGTCTTCTCCCATCGCGATGTATTTTTATTTTCCATTTAAAAAGGATGTCGCCACCAGCCACAAAATGGAGGCAAGCCATGTCGTGTGGGATCATGTTCAACCAATAGCATGCCCAAGTTGCAGACTGGGCGGGCAGGTCTGGCAGCCACAGAGGGCATAGAAAGCTCTGGCCGCCCCCGTCCTCCTTGCAGTCTCTGGTGGGAGTTAGGGTGGGATTGCTGTCTCTGCGACTCTAGCTTCAGTCCTGCAGCCTCCCTGTGTGTGTGTGTGCTGCGTACCTCTCGGTGAGTACCCTCCCCTGCCCCGCAGTGCAGTCACTCTGCGGCTGCCTTGCACCCTGGGCAATGTCCGCCGCTGCCTTTGCAGCCTCCCTGCATACCTAGTCTCTACTGTGTCTCTGCCAGCATCCATTTTTTTAGTGTTTTCCGTCTGGTCTGGGGCGTTGGGGGATGCCTGCACATGAAAATGCTTTAAAAATTGTGCAAAAAGCGGGTAGAAATGACAAACGAAAAAATGAAAAACGGTAATGAAATTTTTCAAAAAATTCCCGACAAACGGAAACGAACCGAAACAGACCTCTCAACGACAAACGAAAAACCAAAACACCATTTTTCTGTTTCGTGCCCATGTCTACACTATGGTAATTTAAGAGAACCATAGGTGCAGTGTATGAAGACAATGGGGACTGTAAGTTAGGGTACGAACAGCAAAATATTAGACAGGTGGTTGCATGGGTGGTACTAGCCACACTCCCTTCTATCATTGCCCTCAATATGTGCAAGGGTTGTCTGAAGATCTAGAGGCACCTCTGTCTATACAGCTTCTCCGTGTGAGCCAGACCTCGGGGTTGTTAGGAAGCTGGTAGGACAGTAAGAAGTGTTTGCATTTGTTAGACCCACTGGAGTTTTTGAAGACAAAACAAATTGGATTCAAAGAGGGGGCCTCAGCATGAATTTGGACCAGACTATGAATACTAACAACAAAAAGGGATGACAGAGACACTTCTAAATTGACTGTGGAAAGAAAGCTCCAATGGGTTTGGATGATTCCAAGAAATTTGGATGGTTCTTGAGGTATTCAAAAAATAATGTGACCACCAAACAAGAATATAATACATGTTGATAGTCAGCTGACCACTGAAATGTCAGAAGTACCTACCTCAGAGGAAGTAGCGCTCAACCTCACTCACCATCTCGAAGACACTGCTCATTAATATAAATGGAAAAGACTGCAGAACACAATGAATTGCTGACGAAGGATAACCAAGTCATTGTTCGGTCTGTTTAGCAGGTAGGACTTAAACTGAGGAAACTGTCCATGAACTCCAAATTCCAGAGAATGGCCCTCCTTAATTCAGAAGGGATACGGGCAGGCTTAACAGTTACATAACTGAAGTGTTCATGAATGTTATGCAAGGAATAGTTACCGGTATATCTTTCATTCCAAGCACAAAGCCCTCGTGAGGGATTCAAACTAGTTCTGCAAGATCATACAAGCATGGCTGCCAAGCTTCTGTATGCCTCATTTAGAGTAATTAACATCCACCAATGTTGCCTGGGGCTTCCCAACATGTAAACATATAGAATATTACAAATGCTTCAGACCTTACATCTTAATATACTACTAATTATGAAATCAAAATACACATAAGGAAGTAGATGAAATAACCCAGCAACCTGTGCCTCTCTCACTACAAACCTTCTAGTTTAGTGATGGCGAACCTTTTAGAGACCGAGTGCCCAAACTGCGATTCAAAACCCACATTTTTTTTGCAAAGTGCCAATATAGCCATTTAACCTGAATACAGGTGGCTGTGAAGGGGTGATGTCGGGTGCCCACACAAAGGGCTCCGAGTGCCACCTTTGGCACCCGTGCCATAGATTCGCCAACACTGTTCTAGTTCCTTATTTACATTGCACCCCCCCCCCCACAAAAAAAACAACAATAACAAACAGTTCAAGGACTGCTGTAGGTTCAGCCTATTTGACAGAAAAATAGATTGAACTTTCCTAGGATCATAATTATCTGCACTAATACCAAGATTACAATGCTTAAAAACCTACTCCTGTCTCATTCTGTGGGGACTGAGGGAAACCAAATCAACCAGACGATACTGACAAATGAATTCAGTGTCTTTCTGCTTTCGGGTGAGCAAGAAAAGAACAATGGAATCACCAGTGTATGCATTGTAGACTTACATCGATGGCATCTCTCTCAAATATTCGCAACTGTAGGAAAAGCTCGAGCTTTATTTTGCGCTCCTGGAAAAGCTCCTCCATCTGTGACTGGGCCTCATCCAGCTGCTGAAGGACTGTTTCAATATGATTAATGGAGCTGTTATGCGGGGTCTTGTTACTTGAAATGGCAGAATCCCTGTGGAAAAAATAAGGGGCACAATCAGAGAAGCATGGTCTCAATGGAAGCATATATAGACACATGCACTCTGCCTTACATATGTCCTGAAGATTTTGAAGTGAAATGAGGGGTCTTCCACTGGTTTTATGCAGACTTTTATCAAATTCCCCTCCTCCCTCCTCCAAACAACCTCCCATAGCATTCCATCAGGTGAGGAACCCACACCACACAAAATCAGCAGAAGTGAGGCAAAAATGCACCCTTAGCCCATCTCCAAGTACTCAATGGAAAACAACTGGCCACAAGACAGTGGCCTCCACCTCATGTGAGAGCAGAATGCTACTTTAGAGGTGCTAAAGGGGCAACATACCAGGCACATTTCTGTTCTCCAACAGAACAAAATATCTCTCCTCCCCTCCCCTCAGTGTGTGTCATGCAAGTTGCGTTGCTTTGCCTAATGACAAGGGCAGCCTTGGCACCACAGGATCCCTCAGCAGGTTCTAATGCACAAGAGATGCTGATTAGTCCTACTGGGCCTCACCACAAGCTGACAGCATGACCTAAAATGAGCTGAATACTTTCCTGGAACGGTACATTTAGCTATGTATACTGGATTGGAACCAGTCCCACTAGCATTCAACTTGTCACTTAAGAGACCCAGAAGTATCCCAAAAAGACAGTACCAAAAACCAGAGTCTCATGGCACCTCTGCATTATTAAGCACTGTGCTCATTCAAAAACACCACCACAGTTCTCATTCTACAAGGACTAAGTGCAGAAGCTGATTCACGCTCTGAGTTCACACAAATTCATGTCCTATTTTTTCTAAATCTCAGATATAAACCCTCTCTCGCAAACAATAGTTCCACATTACAATATGAACATAGAGAAATAACTATTTTCTCCCTCTATATCATGCTTTGTATTGATACCGTGCTTTCCTTCTCACCTCTGCGCATTCTCTGTCGCCTCTGCCAGCAATGTGGAGGAGTGGAGACAGGAAAACACAGAGCTTAAAGGCAACAAGAGGTGACTCACTTCCATGTTTTTTGTTTCTTTGTCTGTTCAAATTATATACCATACCCACTTGTGTCACTGCATTACTCTGGGCGGTTCATATTAAAATACACAGTCATAACAACTGATATTCTCAAATCATATAATGAACCATCCACATAGGAAATAAAGTGTTGAACCAAAAATAAAACAAAATGGAAATAAGGACAACAATAATTGAACAAAGATCTAAGATCAACCTCGGCTCAACTAAGGTCAGTGTGGAAAGCCTCCCTGAAGAGGCATGTCTTCAAATGCCTCTTGAATGTTAACACGGTGGGGGCCAGGTGCAGCTCCTCTGGGAAGATGGTTCCACAAAAATGGAGCCACCACGAAGAAGGCCCTGCCTCTTGAGGAGGATTTATGGGACTCCCTCAGAGGGGCTACCCAGAGGCGTCCCATCTGCGATAATCTAGTGGGACAGGCAGTATGGAAGGAAAGGGAGATAATCTTGTAAGGATGTTTTACCTCAGTTGTTGTATCAGATCCTCGCCCTCCTTGATGACATTCACGGTCACTTGAAGAGTGGTCTGCTGCTGCTGGCCAAACCTTTTGATCAGCTCCTGCACAGCTTCCACCGACTCTGCGTAGACATCATCCAGCAGTTCCTTCTGCAGCTCTTCCAGCCATGTCCAAAGCTGGAGGGAGGGGGAGGGGAAAAAAACCTTCAGACTGATCTGGTTGGGAGTTTGGCTTTTCCCTCTGCAATTTTGTTTTTGTACTTTAAAGAAAATAGCTATAATATACATACAATCATTACACAGTATGTAACGAAAAGCACCCCAACCCCAGCTCTGTCCCACAGATATTCAGATGTTACATATAAAACCAAAGCAGTTATTATTTTATATTGCTACTATACACCATATTGCAACACCATAATTTTGGAGAAAGTGGTGCTCTACTCATTCAGTTAGTGTGTACTGTAACCAAGTTGAAGCCTGAGCTGAAGACCTCCCACTTACACATCATTTAGTGCAATGTCTCCCAGTGAAAAATCTAACCTCAGTGTCTTCCTTGTGAAAATCTAACCTCAGCTGTTAACTCAGGAGATGACTGCAAAGCCAGTCCATGTTTCTCAACTTTTGATCTCTTTTCTGCAGTCTGGAGATCATATAAACCTGACTGTCAAACCTTGCAGGACTATTGTACTGATTCCAGAAACTACCCATGATGCATCACGGAGCCTCCATGTTCAGAGGCAATCAACTACTGAACTCCGATTGCTGGGGGCTGCAGCCAAGGATGGGCAGTTGCGCTTTGAGGATCCCACCAACATCTGGCTGGCCATTGTGCACAAAAAGGAAGCTGGTCTAGCATTTGTTCTGGAATCTCACTTCACATGGTAAACACAAGGATCTTGTAGTCTCTCAATTACCACATGCTCATGAGATATTATGGCTCCTGCACAAGCTATTAGGAACCACACTACACTTTGCTTCATGAATACGATGAACCCTACCACATATGATGCCAAGCAACACACGGAGCTCTTATGCCATTTCATCAAGCTGGGAATGCCATCTATAGCTCTATTTCTAAGTTAAGGCAGCCCGGGGATTCTGTTTAATTACCTTTCCATTGGCACTGAAAGGTAATTAAAGTAAATGTTGTTTTCCTGTTTTTATATACACACTAATACCAGTGTCGAATATCATTTTGAGTAAGATTGCCCTTCTAAAAACACTTTAATAATCATGTGCTGTCGGTTCAATTCTGACTTGCGGCAACCCTTCTCAGGGTTTTCTAGACAGTGAATACTCAAAAGTAGGTCATCATCCCCCCCTTTTAAGTACCCTGTTTTTAAGCCCGGATATTAAACATCCCACCATGGCTTGTAAACTGTGATGGATGTTTCCTTCAGGAATCTGTCCAATTCCCTTTTGAAGGCATCCGGGTGAGATGCCATCACCATACCCTGTGGCAGAGAGTTCCACAGGCTAACAACATGCTGGGTAAAGAAGTATTTTCTTTTGTCTGTTCTCACTCTCCCAACCCTCAATTTGAAGAAATGTCCCCTAGTTCTGGTATTTTGTGTGTGTGAGAGAAGAGAGTCCCTCTATCCACTTTGCATAATTTAGTATGTCTCAATAATGCTACTTTTAGGTGGATTTGTAATTGGTCGACTGATCGTACGCAAGGGTGACTGACCATAAATGGCTTCCCCTCAGCATGGACAAGGGAGAACAATGTGTTGCCCCAGGGTTCTGTTCTGGATCCAGTGCTATTCAACATTTTTATTAATGACTTGGCAGGAAAAAAAATGAATTGCATAGATATAGGATGGGAGACTCCTGACTGGATGATAGTAACTGTGAAAGGGATCGAGGAGCCTTGGTGGACCACAAATTGATCATGAGTCAGCAGTGTGACACAGTGACCAAGAAAGTCAATGTGATTCTTGGTTGCATCAACAGAAGCATGGTTTCTAGAGCAAGGGAGGTGATCGTACCACTCTATTCTGCTCTGGTCAGACCTCACCTGGAGTACTGTGTACAATACTGCTCTCCTCAATTTAAAAAGGATGTTCAAAACCTCGAGTGGGTCCAGAGGAGGGCAACCAGGATTGTTAAAGGTCTGGAGCATGTGTCTTACGAGGAGCGGCTTAGGGATCTGGGAATGTTTAGCCTTACAAAGAGAAAGCTGAGAGGGGGACATGATAGTCATGCTTAAATATTTGAAAGGATGTCATATCAAAGAGGGGGCTGGCTTGTTTTCCATGGCTTCAGAGACTAGGACTCGGAGCAATAGTTTTAAACTACAGGAAAAGAGATTCCATTTGAACATTAGGAAGAACTTCCTGATAGTTAGAGCTGTTTAGCAGTGGAGTAAGCTGCCACAGAGTGTGGTGGTTTTTAAGCAGAGGCTGGATGGCCATCTGTCGGGGGTACTTTGAGGGTGGGTTCCTGTATGGCAGGGGGTTGGACTGGATGGCCATTGAGGTCTCTTCCAACTCTACGATTCTATGACTCTACAGGAGTCTGAAGAAAACCTTCCCTTGCACCTCCATTTCTTCGTTGCTTTCTCGTGTCGGCAGAGCATCTCTACTTCTCAGTAAGACAGCACACAGTACTAGAGTTGCTGCCATACTCCAGGCAAAAGTGCCACTAGTTCAGGCTATCTTCTGACTATGGTGGCAGCTAGGATCCGTTAGAGAAACAGTATCCAAGTACATTCTCTCCCCGAGTTATCATATGCAGTGCAATCTCATGTGAGCTTACTTAGAAGGACGCTCTACTGTATGCAGTGGGATTGATTTCCAGGTGTGACCACCCAATGATTACAACGCCTTCATTGTAAACTCAGGGTTATTTATTTTGTGCTGCATAAACCATTTTTTGTGTGCAGTTCAACTGTGTCTGGGCAAGATGTGACTAATCCATGTAAAAAGTTTAAGGTTCTGGGATTTGCCCTTGTCTGGTGGCTACTGTGAGCACAAGAAAGGATCCTACAGATGACTGGTACTGACATTGGTGTGATCAACATTCAGGCTGGCCTTGACATGTAAAGCATGGTGTCCTTTTTCCCACTGGCAGGCATGATATTAGAAGGTAAACTCAAGCGACTTCTGGGGATTCTGAATCATGGACCATAGAAGCAATGGCCTGCATTCAAAAACCACAGGGGTCTTTTTTTGAGAGGCTGAATACCAATTATTTTACTTTTAAAATTTGGATTGCTTTTCGTGCCAACAGAACAACTTAAGTGTTTTAAATATCTCTAACTGAATGGCAGACAAAGTAATCACCACCTCACCTCCCCCCCCCCCCAGGAATCACAGTGATATGGTGGGATATGAATGAATTATTCTTTCCTATTTGGAACATCAATAACCTGATGCATTGAATTCCACAGCTTGCATCAACTATCTTGACATTATGAAAATTTGAAATTGTTCAGACACTTTATATGTTATTTTCGCTAATATTACATGACTTTTGTTAGGTAGATGTGCTGTTACTGTCACATTATTCTCCCGAGAAGGAAAGACTACATGCAGCACAGGTATAGCATTGAATTTAAGGCCATCAAAAACAATCACAATTATGGTAAACTAAGATTTCAGCAGGGGACTTCCAGAGTACAACTCTGACTACTCCTTTCATCAGCCTGGTCGCCGATCAGGCTGGAACGTTGTGGTTCAGAACATTTGGAGGCTGCTGGGTTGGCCACCACTGAGCGAGAATGTTATTAATTTTTACCTCAGAGGTCTCTGCATGTGCGCATGGGATTTCAGATGCAGCTTTTATATAGCTCCATACCGAGAAAAGCAGGTTTAAATACAGTTTCTGGAGAGTGAATACATTGTTTGTGCTGAATTATTAAACAAGTGTTTAGAATCTCTTTGGGGGCATAAAGGCATTCCTTATGGAGCTGTCTAGCTCATTTTGTTCTCTTTCGTACCGGCTAACCATTATGAAAGTAGGTATACACACTTCCATAAGATGATCCTGGCACTTGGAGCTAAAGGTCTACACAGTCCTACCCCAGGCATATTGAGGTCAGACTCTAATTTACTTCCAATGGCCATCAAGAAGCAGACATGGCATGGGCCAAAGAGAAATGTGTGCAGTTCTTGGTGGCACAATGTTTGTGACCTTGTGACCCCTTTAACCATCTCTGACATTCTTTTACTAGAGATGCTAGGAAATGAACCTGTATATAAAAGCCACACGCCTAACTTTGATACTTCTTCCCTCCACAAGTAATGTGGACAATTGTTCTACTTTGCATAAAAGCATCACATTTGCTTTGCTGGACAAAATGGTCTATAGACATCAGCCTTTGCCAGCCAACTTTCAACCTGTTGTTTTCAACACTAACTCCCATCATCCCCAGCCATGCTGATCCCCTATGGTCAGCAGGTGATGAGAGTTTAAGAAAACATCTGGAAGGACACAGAATGGAAAAAGAAAATATAGGGCCTTTTTACACGACCCCTAAGATCCGCTGGCCACTTAAATTCGGACCAGAGATCTTAGGGGTTTGTCGCTCTTCCTCTGTCCCCACCCCCCTCCGCACTTCCTGGTTGCTGGCTGCCTGAGGGAGGGAGAAAAAAGAAAGAAAAAATGCCGGTTTACCTCCGTTTTGTTCCCGGCAGCATTCAGATCTCTTAAAGGGGCGGGGCGCAAAAAAAGAACAAACAGAAGCCAGGAGAGCCCCGCACTCACTATCCTTACACCGGATCAAATATTTGTCACCTCCAAAAAGCAGGTACAAGAAAACTGCTGTTTGGTCTTGCTAAAGTGGGCGGGGTCGCACTTAATTGTCTGCAAAGTCCGGAGCTGGTGGGTAAACATTTTTAAGGTCCGGACCTTGCAGCCATTTGCGGCGGAGCTTAGGGGTCGTGTATAAACGCCCATAGTCCACTGTCCTGTTCTCAAAAATAGCTATCCATATACCCGCATGAGCCCATAACCAACAGTCTTTCCCCTAATGTTTCTCATCTGCACCAAGCATTTAGAAAAAAAAGTCAAGAAAAGGTCATGTGGTTTCCCCACCCCCAATACACATGGGGGAGTAGGTTCTATCTTTGTCGGACCACTAAAGAAATCAAATAGCTATCTAGCTTTTGATGATATTCATCTTCATAGGGTTGTGCAACCAAGATAACACCCCAAAGTTTCATGGCATGGTTGCTGTTCATACCATTTTCTTGGGTGATAAATTCCAAAGTGCTGCTTAGGGAGAGTTTCCACCCCCACAAGCTGTGTGCATATTGCTCAGCACTTATAAAGAAAACTTGCCTGGCATGAACACCAGCCATGCCCTGAAACATTGGGACTGTATCCTGGTGCAAAGCCTGATGGAGATAAATGAACATCGAAAGCCAGCTAGCTATTTGATTTCTTAAGTGGTCCAAAAAGGTATCATCTAAGGTAGTATTTAGAAATAAACCAATCCTGACCATTTAAGTTCCATTTAGCAATCCTGTTTATTTTGCCACCGATACGTATCTTTTGCTCATAAAACTGTCTAACCCTCTTTAAAGGGCTATATAAGTTACCACTACCTTCTGCGGCAGTATGTTCTGTAGATTTTTTTTTAAAAAAATCAAAGAACGGTGCTCTCTTCTATCTCTCCTGAGTGACTCAAACAGACAGAGCCACATATGGCAGCAAACAATAAATCTGCATCATCCTTCAAAAGAGGGGCATGCCCCTCCTCAATGCTGCCAATCTTCAGATGCTGGGGGGAAAAATGCCTGTCAATCTTCAACCAAAGTTAAGGAAGGTCTCAAGTCTTCCAATCTTGTCCGGAAGACCAAGGAAGTAGTTGTTCTGATTCTCATGAAAATGCAGGTAGTTTTGTGGGGGGCTGGAGTTGGGAACAGATGTCAACAAATATTTGGACACTCACTTCCCAAGCTGCTGTAGAGTATGATATGGCCAGCATCACACAGAAATATTCAGATACTATTCCCCCGTGGCTCCTCTTTTGGAATCTATATTCCCACTCTTCTGCTGACAGAGCTGACAGAGCTGATTTGTTCCCTGAGGCTGGCGCTGTTACGCAAACACCTGGCCCGGCGCTTTATCCAGTTTTTCTCATCCAGGGGAAAAGGAGTCATTTAAATGCACATTTATATGACTGACTGTCAGAAAGTTATGAGTGCAGACATATGTAGACATTATTCGCAGTACTTTTCAAACAACAACAACAAAAGCTAAAAGCAGACAGAAAATAATAAGAAAGGAGCTAACTGTGCATTACTCAATAAACGGTAATAAGCCACCTTCTGGAAAAGTTTGAGTCATTAATTCCTGGTGTGAGAATTCTATTTGAGGAACCGTTGCTGCAAACACCCTCCCTCCTTCTCTTCTTGTCCAAGTGATTCCCTCACTTGTCTCTTAACTGGAGGCACAAGGCCCCAGCCAGAGGTCTTGCCGACACCTCCGTAAATGATCTATCTGAGTATGGAAGCCAACGACGGTATCTTACCATTGGGAATGAGGGATTTTGACTAGCATTTCAAGAAACATGTGTTTCTCTTAAGCTGAGAATACTGGAAGACAAGAGCCCTACTGAGTCACCATTCCCGACAATAAAGACAAAGCCAATCCTAGCAAATGAAAACTCTAATATGCTGCATTCATGCAATATTCAATCTATTCCTTCCTGCTGGAATTCACTGCAAATGCTACACCGCTACTTACTGCTCATATGTAAGATTCAGATCCGCCTGGCGCCAACACTGATTACATTTCGGCGCCATGTAAAAACCTTCCTGTTCCAGAAGGTTTTTAATTGATACAATATAGATTGTGGGTCCGCTGATGACAATTTTAGGATGATGATTTTAAAGAAGGTTTTTATTACTGTTTGATGATTTACTGATGTTTTATTTATAACTATTTTAAATTGTTTTAATTCTTTGATTGTAAGCCGCCCAGAGACCTTTGGGTAGTGGGCAGCATATAAGTTGAATAAATAAATAAATAAATAAATAAATAAATAAATAAATAAATAAATAAATATGTCTAATAGTTTTATATACGGTACGTACAAATGCCATATTTTCATCTCAAATTTCTGAAGAAGCTGGCTAGAAGTCCACTTATGTGTTCACGCAAGGTTTTGTGACTAGTTTATCAAAAGCTATGACTGCCTTCTATTCTTTGTTGTTGTTCTTAACTTACTTCTTTAACATGGGTGTGAAAAGACACAGACATGTCCAGGAGGATCTTGCGTTGTTCCACCCGTCGAACAAAATCTTGTATCCGGTCTTCCAGCTGATGGGCGGCTTGATAAATCTCTTCCGGATCACACTCTCCCGTCTGTGCCAGCTGCTCAGCTGCTTCTAGCAACTTGTCGGCATTGGTATATGTATTCTGTAGGGAAAGCAGGAGGGGCAATAATTACAAAGGCACATGACAGCAAAAGTTTTAAATGTGTACAGTAATCTCACAACCACAACAACAGGAGATTATTTTGCACCCTAGCCACTCACCTGTTGAAATTTGTCATGATAAGTCATATTGACACTGCTAACCTTGTTTAATTCTTCTAACTTCTTACTATTGCTGCTGGACTACATAGGTGTGAGTAGCCAGTAATTATCTATGTGTGTTATGCCAAACCAAAATTTAGTACTATATGTTTAGCTTGTAAAGTCTTGAGCACATATGCTCCCCTGCAACCCACTCTGGGTAGGAGAATAATTTTACCAGTGTTTATTCTCATTTTCTCCTAAGCTCACCATGTAGTGTGAAGTGGGAATTTTAGTTTATCAAAAATCATGGTCACTGAAAAAAAAATGTTGACTTCTAGAAACTTTAATTTTGCAGCTGACTGGTTCTAAAACCAATCACCAATAGGGACGAACCTTAATGCCTTGTCTGCAAGAAATGGGCTAAGAAACTGAAAAGAAACACTAGCAAACCTGTCTCTTTGCAAGAGGATGAAGGGTGACCAAACAAGCCTTCATTTGGGCTTATATGAACTATGGATACATTAGCTGTGCTATAATATAGCAATATTTATGAATGAAGCCAATATATATGTATTTGATATGCTGGACAAAAACACAGCTCAGAATCCTGCTGTATATTTCTGCGGGCTAACACACCAATGGTATAATTTTAGCAGTGAATTACTGCAAGTTAGGAAGTCAGAGTAGGTATTTTCTGCTGCACACCAAATCCTTCCATTAGCGTGCCACAGGAAATGCCTACATGGCTGCAAGCTGTGAAACCAGTGTCATGTTGGCTGGGGTAACTGGCAAGATTTCTGCCACAGATATGTGCTTCCTATCAAAAAAAGTAAAGAATGTAATAAAAAAATTCTTTGAAAGGGAGAAATGAATAGCGGCAATTAACTGATTTAGACAGGGATGTCCATCACTCAAAGGCGGCAGCATCCAAGGATGACTCACACTTGTTGGTGAGATATTTCAGGTCTGATTACAACACACATCTTTCACAGCGCTATCTCTGAAGCAGTCTTCTGAACAGAGTCAGTTCATGCATTTAGCTGCCAGTCATCCTTGGTACAGTAACCTGGTATCATGAGATCTAATGATTTCTATGCACATAATTATGATCCATCCCAGGATAAGAAGGGGCGACAGCAGATGCTGTATACAAGTATGGGTAATCAAGTTACTTGAGATCATCTTTTTTTTTTTTAAAAAAAAAAAAAACCTAAGATTAGTTTTATGTTTTTGTTTTCTTAGCCTTTTTATTTATATATATTTTTTTATTTTTTTATTTACCACCCATCTGACACAAAGCCACTCTGGGATGTTTACAGTATAAATCAAACCATATACAATGTATAGTATTCCCTGTTCAGTGTGATCATAGCTATTTCTGAGAAAGTGGGTGGCTTTTTAAAAGAGCCTTTGGGCTCTCAACCTTAGTTTCCTGTCAAAAGCCTACAGAATAGCTTTATAACACGCTGATTTGTTGCACTGCTCTATCTACAAAATGTCACAATGGGATGCAGAGTTACGTTAGAGACAATCCTAGCATGACAGAGTAGAACTTGCCTGTTTCCTGACAGAAACCTGTTTGCCTAGTGGCCTGGGGGGAGAAATCCCCCCCCCTGTAAATACCTAATTTGGCACTCTGATCCAGAAGCTGCCAGTCACAATCAAGCAGACAGTTAATAGCATGTAAAACTTGTCAGGCCAACAAAAATCAGCATCAAACCAAAACACTGCATCCTACCTCCCTGCTCAATTCTGTTCAGGACAACAAGGTAACTCAGAAGTGACCACTGATCTTTTTATTATATATTATTCTTTGTTATGATTAGAGGTGGGCACGAAACAGAAAACTAGTTCGGGTTCTTCTGTTTTGGGCCCACCCTTGGTTCGGTTCGGGTCTGACTTACTGGGCGGCAGTGGCAATGACCGTGGCGATCCTGGCCGTGGTGGCAGCGGCAGCCCCCCCCCCTTTTTTTAGTGCCAACCACGCGGCCCAGGGGCCGGGTCGGCGCACGTTTTATTTCTATTTCTTTGTTTTAGAGCGCCGACCGCATGCTCCTGGGGCCGGGTCAGCACTCCGATTTTTAAAAAAATAATATTTTTTTTGTTTTGTTTTTAAAGTACCGACCGCGCGGCTCCTGGGGCTGGGTCGGTGCTTTTTGTTTTAAGTTATTTTTTTCTTGATTTTAGTTCGCTGACCACACAGCCCCTGGGGATGGGTCAGTGCTCCTTTTAAATTTTTTTGTTTTGTTTTGTTTCTAAAGACCCGACCGCATGGCTCCTGGGGCTGGGTCGGATCTTCTTCTTCTTCTCCCCCCCCCCTTGATTTTAGAGTGCTGACCATGCAGCCCAAAGGGGTGGGTCGGCGCTCTTTTTAATTTTTTTTTTTAAAAAACTATTGTTTGTTTTAAAAGTCCCTAGCCGGGGGCTTTTTGAGGCGCTGGCTTGGGGCCAGCACCTCGACAGGCTTACCTTTCCTCACCAAGTTCCAGGACCAGGAGGACTGCGGTCAGGACAAGGTAGGGGGGGTAATGAAAATCAAAGCGAACGAAATGGAAATTTCCATTTTGTTTCATTTTTCTTTGATGGGATGGTTCGTTATTCGTTTCGTTAACTAACGAAACGAATAACAAATAACGAAATGGATTAAAAGTTCGTTTTGTGCCCATCTCTAGCTATGATGTATTAATCCTGCATCAAGCCATTTTGTAAGACATTTTGGGTGTTGCAAGGGAGAAAGGCAGAATATAAAATATAAAATCAACCTACCTACCAACCACTTTTAAAAACAAGGGTTTGGGGGCCTAATTCTAAGCAAAAATGACAAGAAACTAAGGTAACGGCATGGATAGTTCCTACCTGTGCCACTTCTTCAAAATCCTCGTGGCGTTTCTGCAGTGCCCTGGCTCGATGTAAGGATTTCCCAACACCTGTATGCTTGCTAAGGAAAGCTTCTCCATGATTTTCAATCCAATCTAGCACCTGCAAGAAAATAATTACATGAAAAAAAATCCCCATTTCATACTTATGACATGCTTCAGATGGGTTTCACAACTACTTAAATGAACAGCATAAGGCAGTTTAACTCCATAACATACTGTATATATCTACCTTTACATTTCTTTAGATTTCTTCTCCATAATACTGTATTTTAAACACACTGTGGTGGATAGTACAAATACATATACACAAATTCAAATAATATTTAAGGAGGGATCGAACAAAGCTTTATTGATACTCTGCCAAGTCATTTCCAACTTCCGATAATCCTAATAGAGGCATCATCATCATCATCATCATCATCATCATCATCATCATCATCATCATCATCATCATCATCATCATCATCAAACTGCAAGAAGGGGGCCTACAGATCAAGTCCAGCCCCTGTCAGGGAGGCACTGTGAGGAATTAATTATCAACTTCTGGTTCTGCAGCCAGATACCCAAACTACCGAGTTACCCAGCAATTCATGTGAGATGTTTAAGGAATGGTTTACTACTCCCCTCCAACCACCTGAGTTTCCACAGCTAATATGAGATTTAAAACTAGAACTCCTGTGTCCGAATACCTCAACCCAATACACTGCGCTGGCTTTGAAGAAAGCCTAGTGTTTACTGAAATTCTTTGGTCCACATGAATCCATACTCAGGGCCACTATGCACAGTGCTGGCCACTACTATTAGGCAACCACTTCAGGCAACAGATACAATAGCACCCACCTAATTTTCTTACTCAGTTCTCCCTCTTTGGCCTGGACATTCTTTTCTCTCAGAGGACAGCCTTGTGTGTGTCATACAATCAGTCCTGCACCCAACAAAACTATTGAAATCCCTTCAGAAATGGTGCAGCAGAAAGTTCTGGGCTGATCTTGACCCTAGTAGAACAGTCACTTTGTGAAGGCCACATTGATCTATTCCTCTAGCTGGAGTGGACTGCACATAGCCAGCTATTTACCCCACAGATCTTTGTTAGTTCTCCTGGTTCAGAGCCTGCAGTACCATGAAGAAAGTTTGCACATCCAGCCTCATGAAAAATGACAACAACAGGGGAGCAATATAATATGGCAGCCATCAGATGTGCACTGGACCTCAGACTGTCTCCAAGCAAAGGGATGCATGAAGGAAGATTCCCAAGCCAAAAGCTTCAGAAATCCCTCCTGGGGGCTGGGTGTCACTTCTCTGCTTTCTGAAAATAAAAATCACCCTGTGGAATAGGAGCAAAAGTCTTTCCAGGGCCTCAATCTCTCCTGCTTACATAAGCTAGCAGACACTCTGGGAAATCTTATGTAACTGGGCAAGAAAGCAATAATGCTAACTCAACCTCCTCTCTTACCATGCAAGTGATATTCAGTGCTAAACTGCCCTACAAAATGGAGTTTCTATTTACATACCATGGTTACTTCCCATTAAGAATACCCAGCCTTCCCAGTTATGTCCAATATGGTTTCAAAACCATCCAAGCCAATGGTTACCAGCATATCTCGTGGCAGCAAATTTGGTGAATTACTCATGGGTTGCAATTTCTCTCATTCCAAAGAAACTGCTGGCCAATTCAACAGGGTGAACACAAATCTGTAAATGTATGAAAGTGAGATTTTTTTTGTCTCCTGCAAAGGATGCAGTTTTATATATTAAAAAAACAACCTTTACTATAAAGCCCGAAACATGCTGGGATGGCCTACCATGTATGTTCACTTCCATCACCACAAAAACTGGGCACCAGAAGCAGCAGCAGCAGCAAGAAAAAAATGACAACAATACTAAGTCAACTGCCATGTGAAGAATGTCTTTGCTGCTGTGGCTTTCCCCCCCACAAGCCTGTAAAGTTAAAGAATGTGAGGGCAACCACCTCATGGCATCCATGTAAAGTGCAAAGAAAAATCAGTAGCACTCCAGCCCTAAATAAAATGACACTGAACAGCGAGAAGAAGCATGCCTCTCTCTTTGCGCTCCATGAAAAGTGACCTCTTCCTCTAAAAGTCAACACAGCCTTCCATTTCAACATATTCTAGATGTCAAGTTTACAGAAATGATTTTACATTATTCCAGCTGATCTATGGCAGATTTCTTTCCCTCTTCAAAGCTTCTAGTTCAAGCCTTTCTCTCCTGTACAGTAACTGATTACTGTGTTCTCCAAAGTACATGTTGCTCTATTATCATATACCAGTGTTATTGTTAATTTTTTTTTACATTTTATTTCTTACATAAGTTTTGCTTAGAAGAAAGTATCAAAGAAACAGAATAATAAATGATTATAGTACTTTGAAATATTGATTCAAATGGAGTCCCTTTCAAATTAATTTAAGGTGCCATCATTATGCCATAGTTATTAAAATTATAATATAATATAATGTAATGCTATATATATAATTTTGTATTTATCTTTTTTTGGGAAGATGTTGCCTTTTACCCAAATGGCTTTTGGCTTTCCAAGTCTGGTACTTGGCTTTCTTCCAAAATTTATCAGGAGACAAGATGGATCTATTTCCCCTAAAACTCACCCTCTGTCTCCAATCTTCTCCCATGGAAGAGTGACTGCCATCTGGCTGCAATCACAGCAAAAATAAAGCAATGCAGGAGTTTCAAAGGCTTTGTCAGTATCCATGTGGATCAAGTGTGAGTTCTAGAACATTCTCTAGAATCATCGACAAAGCATTGTCATTCCATGGTTTGTTTATCTGCAAAGAGTCCATGTCAGAACCATGCTTGAACTCATAAAACTCAAAAATCATGGATGTACAGTTGGGTTTTTTCTTGACCTGAGAAACTGTCCCTCCATGCTGGACTATAACCTGGGGGGAGAGTAACTGTATAATAAGGCAAGAATTTTGCTTTCATTTGATGTTATTCTCCAAAATCCATACTAATCAGAATCTACTCAGCAACTGAACAGTCTGGAACCCACTGCCAATATATACATTAGTAGTAATAAAAGCAAGATGTTCCCTGTTCCACAAATTCTATACAGATGCATCATTTTGGCAAGCGTGAGCGCAAGTGAAGAGCTCTTCCTTAAAAGTGAAGTTTAATTCAAGCCCGCCCAAGCAATATTTTCAGGAATCGCATACTGTGTCCAAGCCAACTTCAACCCTGCAATCCACCAACCCAGTGAAGTATCATGCATCAGACATTCCACTTCTGCTTATATTGGGGAGAGATATTATACCTTCTTCAGGCCCACATTCCTTCTATAGATTCTTCGAGAGCAAACGATGCAAGAGCTAGCCAGATGTTGTCAAGTTTGCAGAGAAAACAAACTCTCTGCATAAGAAACATTTCACTGTAAGGCTGAATAACAGCTGCGGTTTAAGGACACTGCCTTTAAAAGGCTAGGCAGTGGTGGCGAACCTTTGGCACTCCAGATGTTTTGGACCCCAACTCCCACAGTCCTTTGTCATTGGCAATACAGGCTTGGAATTCTGGGAGTTGGGGTCCAAAACATCTAGAGTGCCAAAGGTTCGCCACCTCTGGGCTAGTGCAAATGTCTACAAGATCATTTCAGCCCTTCTCTCGAGAGGAATTCTCTTGAGTTTTTCATCATGGTTAAGATTTTGGTTTAATCCTGGCTTGTATAGGGTTCTCCTAACTGCAATCTCCTAACCAAACCAACAATGGTAAAACACCGGGAATATGTTGGCGTTCAGACCAGCCTGAAATCCTCCTGTTTAGTAATTCTTCACTGCCTCAGAAGATGATGCAGTTTTTAAAACCAAGCCCTTGTTATAAGCACTTTCAGCAGCTTGCTTAACTATACACTGATTATTATTTTTTGCACAAACATGTTGTGGCTTCTTATCGTTTAGATTGCTAGGCCCAAATTTACATCAGAAGCTTAACCACTAAGATAATATCAAAATTACACTACTTAATCATATATAATGTCTAGCTGCCATTTTTTGGGGGTGGGGCAGGGTCACATGTTATTCCCCGTTTTTGTTCTAAAACAGTGCCCTAGCTACAGGAGCTTACACCAAATCTAGCCACTGGTTCATCTAGTGCAATTCTGCCTACATGTACCAGCATTAGCTCTCTAAACTGTGCAGCTTTAGCTTTCCTTAACCCTGCGTGCTTAAAAGGAATTATGCTCCTAGCTAGGTATCTTCAGGAAAGTTACTATCTAAGAGGCTGGCAGACTTAATGTACTTTCTCTCATTATGCTTATGTTTCATAATTACAGACCAGCATCTCAACGTTGAATCAGATAAACTGATTTATTTCAAACATAGGACCAACCATAATTTCTTCTCAGCACGCATTTGAACTAAGCATAGTTAGAAAGGGGGGGGGACTGTGGGTATTGCTTCCAACTATACATGAAAGCCATCGTTCAAAGTGGCTGAGTTGCTTTCATTTTCATCATTTTTCTAGGCAGCGTCCTTCAGAGGCTGAGCAAAAACTATTAACTATAATTTCAGTTCCAACAAAATGGCATCTATGACAAGACAATTTATGACAATGCCATCTGCAACAAACTGGGAGTATCATACTGGTGGAAGAAACATTTCCAACAAAATCATAGGTACAGAAACAGATATATGTTTTATGAAAGCTACATATTTAATCTACCATTATAAAATGGATCTTAAAATCACTTGTAGTCCTCTACTCACCACCAATCCAGAGGAAAAATATGTTATAAGCAATTATATAATCCATTTTACAGTGAGACTAAATATATAACTTTCAGCTGTGTTCATGCTTTTACATTTCTACACTCTGCCCTCCTCCATGCACAAGGTGGAGGGGGTACGACAATAACCTTGTTTATTGACTGCACACTAAATAGAATTTTCTGTTTTGTCCAAATATGAAAATGACATTTATTTAAGCCATGGTATAAAAGCCCGAATACTTTGCCCCTTTGAAAATATCCTAATCACAGATTCCTACCCTCTAATATTTCAGCACGGAAGATAAAGGTTAAAACTTTTTTTTTGGTGCAGATAGAAATTTTGTGCATTGGAGGAATATTCAAATCTGGTAAACAACACACCTGCAGTCTTAAGTGGCACAGACTGTATTTTCTCTGAATAGGCAATAGTCATTTGATTTGGCTCTTTTAGGCTTGCCATCTTGTCTGTTTCATGAGAAATCAGGTTCACATCTGAACATAATTTCGAATCCATGAAAAGCCTATCCACATTAGTTGGTTCTGTTGAGAAGCTACAGAAGCTACTACTTCAATTGTTTTAAAATGTACTTCAGTTTACAACTGGGATGATAATTTATACCAGGTTTTGTCTTAATCACCCCAAGTTTCATGGTATCTTCAAAAGATTCTTCTGTTATTTAATTTGCGCAGCAATGGGGAGAACTAGAAATACAAACCATTTCCAACATGCAGTGCATTCACATGTGGTAAGAAATAGCAACAAAAATAGCAAATTGTTAACACTGATGACACATTTCCACACAGAGCAGTGGTAGGAACAACCACATCACTTCAGGTGTCCATATGCGCCCAGAGGTCAGCTTCTGATAGACTTAAGGTACCCTAATTCATCAGATAGTCACTGATGCATATGACAGGAAGTCGTTGCCTTCAAAAAGCTGAACTGTGCAGATCAAATACTATGACAGCAGTGCCTCTTTCAAAATTATACCTGTCAATTCCGTGACAAAATAAAAATGTGTGTGTGTGTGAGAGAGAGTGTGTTTGTGCAAGAGAGAGAAAGAGAGAGAGAAAGAGACTAAATATGCACAATATAGTAATGAACATCTGTAGTAAGGGCTTCTGACAGCTGTCAGACAAGAAACACTGATTCCATCTGGACACAATAAATATTATAGAAATGAGGAGGCTCCTGGTTACGGCATGGTTGTGCATACTGCCAATTGCCCGTGTTGCTTCTCAATAATACAAGTAATTAAACTAAAAGCCAATAAACTACTAGAAACTTTGTTTTACATTAGAACCCAGACCCTGTCTTGCTTCAACCAGGAAGAGCAAATAACTTTCAAATGTTGCCATCACACTTTGGTTCAACAAGGATGCAGGAAACCAGGAATCTGGGTTTAAACATAATGGGAAACTTCTGCTTCCTTCATTTATTTCTGGTTCGTTTAGTCCAGCAGTTCTCAACCTGGGGGTCATGGCCCCTTGCGGGTCGAACAACCCTTTCACAGGGGTCGCCGAGCCAGGGAAGAAAAAGACAGACACAACCAGCTGGAGCCAAACAGCCACTCGCACCCAGCATCTAATGCTGAGCCAGGAGTGGATTGGGTGGGGTGGGGCGGGGAGGGAGAGCAGATTCAGATTCCCCATTCTTTTCTGCCCTCCCACTTCCTTTCTGACAATCCACCAACTACAACATTTATGTGCCCCCCCCCCCCATTATTAGAGTGTGGCGCAGCAGCAGCAGCAAACCCTCCCTTCGCCCAGCCATCATGGAGCCTCCCAGAGAAATGTGTGTCCCTGTATTATTATGGCTGCCGCAGCAATAAAACACTGCCTCTAAGCGACCCCCCAGCCCCACGCTCGCCAAGCGACCCATTCCCTCCCAGGATGATTCGAGATGCTGCTCTACTCTTGGCACTGCTTGGCCACCTCCTCTCGCTGTGTACGTCGGCCCTGAAGGAAGGACGTGGGTGGGAGGTTGCTGGGGATGGCTGGGCGGGATGCATGCAGGAGGCTGTCCTCGGGAAAAGAGGTCACAGAGGGGGAGCTGGATATGACTACACCCCACCCTTCTCAGACTCTCCTTGCCCTGCCAAATCTGGATGAAGGCAGACCAAGCGCCCCACTCCCCCATGCCAAGGGCCTTGCCTGCCCCACTCTATTGTGCAGCAATCTGCTCCATGCACCCAGCGAGCAAAAATGGGTGCATCTGTAGTCTGGTTTACACATAGCCACTTTTAATGAGGCCTCAGAAAGTCCAGTTGGTCCAGCATGAACAACCAAAGATGTTATTGGGCACAGACCTATGGCATCTGGTAACAACCAGTGTGCAACATCTGCACTGGGAACCTACTTGGTTGCTTCGAATTCAAAAAATGAAAACTTTTTCAGCATCCCATCTTAAAACAGGTTTCTCTTCTTTCTCTAAGTGTGTTTTGTCAGCCACAGAAAACATTTCTATTCCCCTGATTGTTTACCTGTAACCCATGTTTCTATATTTTTGTTGTCTTTCAATTTTTTCCATTTTTATATAAGAGGATAACTCAGTGAATTTAGTGTCTGGCTGAGCAGTGTCTGAGAGGGGAGGGGTATCAAAAGACAGATATCTAGTCTTGTGCACTCCCAGACGCATCTGGTGGGACCACTGTGAGATACAGGAAGCTGGACTAGATGGGCTTTTGGCCTGATCTAGAATGGCTCTTCTTATGTTCTTATGTTCAGTCAGAGGAGTATGATTCACCTCTGTGCCTTCTGGGAAAAGAGCCAGCCTGTGTGGCCTTAGGCAAGCTGCACAGTCCCAGGGCACCCCCTCCCAGAAGAAGAGAATGGGAAACTACATTTCAACACTACTCTCAACACTGAAAATGGTTGCCAGAAATCAGCATTGACTTGACAACACATTATTATTAATAGATTTTAATAGTTATGTAATTGATTCATGGCCAGGTAAAATGCCACTTCCGAAATAGGGGAGACCACGTATTGAGAGGCTGGGCTGATTAAGTGGATATTTGTTGAAGAAACATGTGAATACATTTTTCTCTGTCTCTGTTTATCAGGTGAAGTAGGCCTTATTATGTTCAACTTGTAACAATGAAAATACATCCTGCATATCAGATATTTACATTACGATTCATAACAGAAGCAACATTAGTTATGAAGCAGCAACAAAAATAATGTTATGGTTAGGGGTCACCACAACATGAAGAACTGTATTAAAGGGTCACTGCATTAGGAAGGTTGAGAACCAGTGGTTTAGTTTCTCCCAACAGTGGGAGGAGTTTGCCAAGCGGAAGTAATCCGTAGCAAGGATTTTATTACTTGTTCATGAACAATATACTAAAATTCCAAGCAATTCTGCACAACTATTTGGATCCAAAAAAAGCTGACGGTGATTCTTCTAATTTGGTGCTTCTTTTACTAGCCAGCTGTGTCTGGCAGTGGTGATGGCTGTTCCTGCTAAATTTTGCTAACAACCCAAGCATGCCCTGCCCAGTCCACCCCAATACATTTTCCTTTGATGTTCATTAAGGGCCAGGATGCTTCCAAAGAAACAAACAAAAATATTCTTTTTTATAATTTGTGTTTTAGGGATAATTACTGAAAGACAGCCTTTTAGACACAAAATATTTGTGTCTATACAAAAGGGATACACAAAAGTTTTGTCTTTCTTTTGTGGTCCCTCTTTTGTATAAACTTTAGGTGCTCTTTTATTCTCCACGTCCAGCAGCCGTCTACTCAGACGAGGAGGTGAAGCAGGCTTGGCTGCTGCCTGCTGAAATAAAACTACACAACCATCAAGTAATGGAGAGAAACGTAATTTGCCCATGTTCTCTAGCTGTTTTAATTGGGCTGTATATGGTTTTTTTTTTTGGGGGGGGGGGTTCAATTGTGATTTTTGTCTTTGTTTCTTAGCTTTTCCTGGTTTTGGAAGAGGTGGCTGTGTGTGTGATTTTTACACTGCTATTGTGGGTGGGTGTCTCTCTCTGTGTGTGTGTGTGTGTGTGTTTAGAGAGGTGCTTTCCCTGTTTGATTGCTTTTTAAAAAGTTATTTATTTAATGCATTGTGTATTTATTCTGCTTAAAGTGTATATTTTTGTGATGTCCGGGGAGACTTTTGTTTTCTTCTGTGAGGATGTTTGGGCCTGGACTTTGTGGCTGTGTCACACTACGCCGTGGTTAGCTGATGCTGTTGGCTGAGTGCAACTTGAGACATTTCTCTGTCGTCCTTGGTGTTGTGTTGCTGTTTGTTGCTTTGGTGAGTGAATATCTTTGTGTGCCAGGCAGACAGCCTGGCTGGCTGCTTCCTTGCCTTTTTTTCTCTCTTGTGTTTCCTGCCCTTGCCCAGTGTTGGATGGCTGGCACTGAATTCATACCGTTGTTTTGAATGTAGTAATATAAAAAAACTGCCTGCATAAGTCTGATTATGATTTTTCACACACACATGCTCTTGCCTACATTTGGAATGAATTAATTCTCTGTAGCCTGGCCACTACTCTTTTTGGAGCTGCTTTTAAGGATTCACAAAGGACACAATAAAGCCCATCCACCTGCTTATTGGCTGAACTTCAGAAATATCTTTCTTTCTTAACTTGAAACTTGATGGGTTTTTTTCAGCTGTCCCTTGAAGTTGGAACAAGCCAAGGTCAATAAATGCTTTAATCTTGCCAAGTGGTGCTTAAATGACTGCAAGGTAATCAAAGTGGACTAAGAGCTTCTCCGTCCCTTTATTTCTGCTTATCTTCTTAGTAAAAGCCAGGGTATGGAAAGAGAGTGGGCAGTGACTTTAATCTACAAATACTATGCAAGCATCCATAATAAACTACCATACCATCTAAGACCGGAAGCTATGAACTGACCTGTTGTACATCCTGCTGAAAGACACAAAGCTGGAGCCGTTGATGGAGGCGGACTTTCCGATGCTGCCAAATGTTTTCCAGCTGCCTCTGGTGATGCAGCACTTCATGAATAACATCTAGGACGTGGTGCACTGCCTTGGAATAGTTGGCAGAAGCTGTCAGAGAATCTGAACTGCCAGGAGTCAAAGGCCGCTGCAGTTTGTCGAGAAGTGATTTTCCGTCTTGGCTTACCTGTTCAGTTAAATAAATAAATAAATAAATAAATAAATAAATAAATAAATAAATAAATAAATGGTGCTCACTTGCAGGTTATGGAATTCCAGCATGCACCAATAGCAGTTTGCTTTCTTTTCACTCACCATGAACCAGTCTGTCTCTGTCCTAACCATTGGAAACCATGCTATTATTTATTATGGTCTGAAATCCAAAGGATGGAGTGCACGTTATTTGCACAAGTAGCAGCCATCATCATGACATTAAATATGACCTTAAGCAATCCTCTAAACATTGAAGGTTTGGGTGCCTGCAGTGACACAAGACATGGTGCTGAAGTGGTAATACTTATGTTGACTTTGTGGGCTTATTTTAGGGAAAAACACGGAAGCTTTGGAAGCTTTGTCGTAGACTGTATATATAGAAATATTATATACAGAAATCTATAATATTCATTCTACAAGGTGGATACTCTTTAACAATTTATTTCAAAAACTACTTGTCATACATAAAACATCTGCTCTATGAATACAGCTGATTAGTGATAGACAGATAAAATGGATCTGAGTCTCTAAACACACAATACATTATACCCTACACTTTAAGAAACAATGGTGCTTCAGATACTGCACTGCACTATTGTAGAAAACAGTCATAACTAGCAAATGCATTGACTAGTGAGTTACTAGCTGTCACTTGCCAGTTATGCATTAGGCCAAATGTAGTAATCATATCAGTGTCCTCCAGCTGTCATTGTATCTCTGAACATTGGCATTAGCATGTACTGCAACCCAGATTTCTCCAGACGGATTAGAGTCTTCTGGTTGACTGCACCATCTATTCTATTGGTTCTGAGAGAACTGCTACCAGTCCAATGTGCAATTGTGCGGAGGCAACCTTTTTTGTTTCTCTTGGAGTTGCAAAGAGAACCTTTGTATCACAGGAAGCTAAACATGAGGCAAAGTAAGAGTGTGTGTGCACTGAAATTCAGCTGTTCCAATGATCAACCCTATTACAGCCAACAATGGCAATAATCAGCTGGAGGCTTCTGTATAAATGTAGGTATAATAATAATAATAATAATAATAATAATAATAATAATAATAATAATAATAATAATAATAATAATAATAATAATAATAATAATCATAATCATCATCATCATCATCAATCTTATAACTGCAGAACTGGAAGGGGCCATTGTGTCCAGCCCCTGACAAAGAGGGACACTTGGGAATGGAACTCCCAACCTGACTCTGCAGACAGAGGCATAAGCCGCTGAGGTACTCATAAGGCCTTCTGTGTGAATTAAACCTAAGACACATCTAGTTGATTATTCATGATGGGCAACAAATTCTGAAGTTTGAAGTTGCCAAGGAACTAAATCCACTCTAAAGTGATTTCACTGAAAACTTTCATCAGTACCCAGTTCAAATGAACTGAATGCTCCCTGCTTCAAAGAGCAGCCATTCCAAGTATTAAATGTTTTTGGTGACTGTGCCTTTAGGTAGCGCTTTAGCAAACGTGGTTACTTTGCCCACCTATCTTCAAGGAACAGGCAAATATCAAGCATGCCTGTGGTCAGAGCAGTGATTTTTTCATTCAGTAATCCATCCAATGCTTGAGTGAACACATCCACTGGTTACAAATTATTCAAGTTTACTGAACAACAAGAAAACGTGGTTCCTTTAATCTTCATAGGTTCCTTTCTCCATACAGTACGTAGAAACAGAGTTCTAATTTCTTTTCTGCCTCAAACCTGGGAATGGAATTGGCTCTGCACTATGACTGTACTGTCTCCCTCCATTTTGAAGCATATTTGAGCAGACTTAATCAGGAGAGGGGTCCCCCCCACAAGCAAGATGCTGTCATTTCGTGGGAGTTCTTAAAGAGAAGAAAAAATGGCTTCATAGTACAATATGGAATGAGCCAACTCAAATACTTATAGTCATTTTGTACTGAGGGGAAAATACATGCTCTGTTGCTGGGTTATATCACTAAAGACTGAAAATGGAAGATTTAGTATTTTTGTGCCAGACACACATTTAAAAAGTGAGACATTACACAGAGAAATGAATGTTTCTGGGAAGACTATTTTTAGTATATCTTCCTACCACAGATTTTTTTTTTTTTTATTTTTTTATTTTTTGGGTTAAGCACAGGGGAACATCCAAACACAACTCATCCCACCTGGAAAGAAAAATGGAACAGTCCATCAACAGAGGTATTATGTGGGACTGCAGGTCACATATTTTGTCTCTCTGACACTTGTTTTGTTTTGCAATTCTTTTTCACGCAGATGCAAAACAACCACTGAGTATCACAATCCAGTCCTAATTGTGCCCTGCATAGTTGCTAAAATGGTACTTAAAGATAAAACAGCTAGCTCACACATTTGAACTTGATGAAAAGTACACGTGACATTTCTTGCATGCAGTGTTTTGAAATGTTTACTGTGGAGGAAAGCGGGAGTTTTATGAAAGGGGTAGCGGTCAGACAATTATATCTAATTTTGGAATCTCTAGTGCATTTTTGAAAATTGGTAGCAACCGTTCATGTCTTATAAACTCGTCAGCAACTAATCTGGTCTGTGGGCTTGAAAGGCAGCAAAATTAACTCAGTTAGAACAACCTACATAAGCAGATATCAACTTTTTTGGCCTAGCTCACTACACGTCAATAGGAAAAGCAGCTTTGGAAGAGCCCTTTTTAAAGCATCTCCTAACCTGTAGGTACCTGAGGATGTGCTGGGAAACTGCGGGAAAATTTATTTATTTATTATGCCGCCCACTACCCAAAGGTCTCTGGGCGACTCACAATCAGAATGAACAATTAAAACATCAAGATACAATAAAATTAGAACAATAAAACATGTAAATGCAATAAATACAATATATTAAAAACACACCACTAAAATTGCCATCAGGACCCACAAACTTTTGGAATAGGAAGGTTTTTACCTGGCGCCAAAATGTTATCAACGTCGGCGCCTGGCTAGTCTCATTTGGGAGGGCATTCCATAGTCTGGGGGCAGTTGCTGAAAAAGCCCTATTCCTGCAAGCCATCCCCTTCACCTCCTTAAGGGATGGTTCTTTCAGGAGGGCTCCCTGACTAGATCTTAATTGCCGGGTAGGTTCATATGGAAGGAGGCAGTCCTTCAGGTATCTAGGTCTTAAAGTATCTGAAGTGCATGACAATACAGTATACATAATATGGCGCTTGGAGATCACGAGCCATGTGAGTGGATTGACATCCTTTCAAGGCTGCATTTGATTGCTCGCCATTTCCCTGTTATTTTACTTATTTGCTGATATATTTATTTCATATCTGCCAAATATGGTATCCAGTGAAATGATCAGTTATAAAACACAAATAAAAGCAAAATCCCTATTAAAACATAGTACTTCATCAATGAAAACACAAAAGTAGGAAGAAATGTACAACACCCAGTGGGTGAAATCCAGTAACGAATCAGAAACAGACAAAGCCTACTGAATTAGAGAGGATGTGGTAAATTAACTCCTTCATAAAATCCATTCATTAAGTGAGCCTAATTCTAGTTGTGGCCCACTACTGCATCTCAGCCAATGTGTCATCCAATGGAAGTGCTTAAATGTCAACAATTTGTCATGGCTTTTTGGTGAAAGGATAAGAACGTAGAGAGCCAACCTAACATTCTTCAAGGAGTTCCAAATCTCATTTGTATCCTCATCCAATATGCCTCCAAAGGTGATGGGATCCTTGGACCATTCCCAAAGATTTCACACCTGGACAAGCCCCCATGGGGGAACGTGTTCTGTCAGACATCCCAATTCCAAGTCATGTAGGACTTTCTTAAGTCAATGTTAATGTGAATTTATTGCAGATGGTGGCCCATTAGAAGGAAAAACACACACAGGGTAAGCACAACAGCCCACAGTGACCTGCAGCACATCGTGTTCTGAAAGTACTCACAAAGGAGCAACTTGAAAATGTCCCTTCCCTTCAGTGCTAAAGAACTTCCTGTGGCTGGAATAGCAGTTATAAAGGCAGCAGATTTACCTCATAACCTGCGACCAAAGCCCTTTGCCCTCCACTTCAATACAGCCAGAGTAGCTGCCAGATTTCTTCAAAAGGAGCATGATAGCTTGAATGATGACTTACTCAAGACCCCACACCCTCTCTTATAGTTGAACCTTATTTTTAAAACCTAGTACTAAAAACCTGTATTAATATGGGCTTACTATGAAAATTTTTGCTTTGCTGCTGCCAAGATAGTGCCAAGTTTAAAATGTGGGTTTCATATTTTATCTACAGGTTGAGACAATGCTGAGTAGACTGGTGGGGGATGGGAAGGTCAATGTGTAGCCTACATAATGTGGTAAAGTGTCCAGAGAATGCTTTAAGTGCTATGATACAGTATGTAAACATTTTGCTTTGTTTTGCTTTAAAGCAATATATTTGTCTGGGTTCAGGATGGTTACTTCATTCTCAGAAGGACTCCTCCAGGTACCATGAGAAGTCAATATAGGAAATGAATAGGTTCAAAGAATACGCTCCTACTCTTTGCTCCCATCTCAACACCTCTCATTCTCTAATGGATTTTCAGCTCACGAGAGCAGCATCTCAGGAGTCACAGATTGGTATATGGGGAGGAATAGCCGCAACGATAACTTCCCAGCCACTTTCTAGTGCTGAGTTCCTCCAGCTCTTTGCTAAATGTTACTCTCCATTCAAGTGTGTACTTTAGGTGCCATTTGAGACACTAACTCTCTGCTACACTCTTGAAAACCTAAACATGCAGCAACATCAGACGCACAATTTAAACTCTCTGCCATCATCCTTACTGCACACCAACAGTAATATGAGATGCCAGGTTTGTGTTGAAATGAAGACCCAAAAACTTTGTGTGAAGCTTAAACCCCTTATCCTTTGCTCTTTATCTAACTGCACACAGAAAAGGAAAGGGTACAAGAAAAATTAGAAAATGAAGAATTTTCATTCAGGGCAAACCTTGGGGAAAATGAGCTAATATCAAAACAGTACTCTGCCACAAGTAATTGCTTTTTCATGTATTCATCAATGTTACTTCTCAAAAGTAACATAATGATCAGGAATAATGATAGGTGCAGTACAGACAAGAGCTGAGTATTGCTAACCCTTCCTAGCAACAGGTGTCTAGGAGTACGGGCATGATTCACTCCCATCCCATCTTAGAGTTGTTCGTGATTACCCAGTGTCAATCATCCAAATGTTAAGTTGGCCTGTCTTTGCTTGGATTCTGAAATCAGAAGCATGTAATGGGTTGAAACAGTATGCAAATGCATCATGTACCATGTTAGCTAGTTACTTTTTCAAGGCCATTCTAGAGGCATTTTGAATACACTTTGAAAGTCTCATACCATTCTCTTACTGCTACTGCATTAAAAAAAACCCAGCAATTTAAAAATAACCAAAAAAGTAGAGCAACGTATGACTAAAATAAGGTATTGCTTCCCCCCCCCATTGTAACAAGTAATTGCAATCCTTTCTCAAACCCAACAATTGGAATGAAATACATTTCAAAAGCATTGTTCCATGCTGTGATTCTGACACTAGAGAAGAGAGTGGTAAACCGTGATTAATTGTAATGAGAGCAGTAACAGTTAAATGTAAAAGGGAATTATTTTTTTTAAAAAAAAACTGAAGAAATAAGCCTCTGAAAATGTAGCATATTGTTCTACTGCTCCATCAAAAATGGTAGCTACCTACACTAGCTGGCATAAAACAGGTTGTGCAACACAGCAGCACATTGGTATAAGGGAGAATACTGGATGAGACTTCCTTGGTATTCAACGACTGGGGCTAAAGGAAATTATTCTTAGTCTTCCTGTGCAAGGAATGACTTCAGAAAACTAAGATGACGGCTGATCAAAATTTACTGGAAAATACTTGACACAGGTACATTAAATATATCCTGGAACGAAAGGCAGGCAAAAAGGCTTAAATTAATGTCTCCTGCGCTTCAGGGCAGAAACCCAACATTCTATTCCAACATCAGTTATTTTTCTTCCTTAGAGCTGCTCCTCAGGTTTCATGCTTTGGGCACAGGAGAATCTAGGTCCAAGTGGTGCCTGGTGCTTGGGGTTGCTGTTGGAGATGACCGCTGCTATATAAACATGTGATAGGAAAAGAGACATCATGCTTGTTCCTCTTAAAGCTCCACGGTATGTATTAAGAAGATTTAGGAAAATTTAGGAAGAAGCAGGTAGCGTGAAGGGAGGAGGAAAAAAAGAATTCTGAGATAACTCTAGAGAGAGGAGATCCAAAGATTACATATTAAAATGCATTTTAGATGTACCATGAACAGATGTGGGCACCTAGGTAGCAAGTCTGTGTATTATCTTAGCAGAATATAATGAAATCTACAGCTGGCATGTTATCTTGAACGGCAATGGAGAAAATACAAGCTCCCTCTCTCCATCATAAATGTTATGAAACAAACACCAGTACTTACTATAAACAGCAAAATGAATTATCAAATCTATTATTAATATTCATTCATTCATTCATTCATTCATTCATTCAATTATATTATACTATGTATATGCAAGTGGCATAACATACTCACTTGTCAGAAAGTGACAAAAACTTAACTTCATTTGTGGTCATCTGAACATGTCACATCACAAACAGTATTTTTATGAGTGTGTTCTCCACAGAGAGCTGCACTCAGTCAACTCCCTGAGAAATGGAACGCTGGAACGCATGCTGGCAAACTGAATACAGTTTATATCCAATACACTTAAAAACACTTACACACTTAAAATAACCTCACAACACATTGCCTCAAAAAAAGGGGGGAGGGAGGGAGGTATTATGCCCACCGTGAAGAAACCTCACATTATTGTTACGACCTGCAAAGAACCTATTTCAAATACTGGAACACACTGTTGCCTACCTCAGAATATGCCAGGGTAATATGTTCATAGATTCCTTGGTGATGGTGGATGGCGTCCTCCAGATCTTGTAGTTCTGAAGGAAGCTCTACTTCGCCACAAGCCTTACACCACGAGTCCACATTGCTCATGTACTAGAAGGAAAGAAATTTCCAGTCATTCACCACAGAGCCTGAGTTCACAAACATGATCAGATTTCACTGGGCAAATAGTGGTGACAAAAGAGTAAGTCAAGTCACTTTGAAGGTAAGCTTTTGTCCATTGTCTTAACCGCTTGCCTTTAAATCCCCACGTTCGTCTACCAAAGGGTGCTCACTCCGTCTGTGAGGAACAGCAGGAAAACTACTAGGAACCTTTTCAGCTGCCTGCTAATATGAATTCAAATTTATCTCCACTCTTGTTTCAGATGGTGTTTTTTTCGGGGGGGGGGGAGAAAAAAAGAAATGTGGATTATTTTGCTATCCTGTGAAAAGGAGGGGCCGTTGTTAGCAAGGAAAAGCAACACTTCAGTAAAAAGAGAACGCTTTGTTAACTGAGGAGGGGCTTGGGAGAGGAAGCAAACACACATGGAAGCACTAAAAAAACTCTGAAGCCAAACCTCAATTCACATGTGAAATAGGACAGTTCTATATGCATCCAAAATCCATAAAAGGGTTCAGCTGCAATCCCTGGCAGCAGAAAATCCTTTCAAATCATTTTCTCCATCCTGTTCACCAATAATACATATTCAAAAAAAAAAACTGAATCCAGATACATGGTGTGTTAACTAGATAGTTTATAATTCATGGCTTGTATTCCTGCGGTGAAAGTGCTACAAATGAAGCACCCAAGCATACAGCAGAACAAACAATAAGGCTAATTCAATTACGTTTTAACCAGAATTCTCTGTGTTCTATTTTTATTCCTCCCTAAATTGGTTTTATGCTGAAATAATTAAATGATAACGTGCTGTCACATCAATTCTGATATATGCCCATCCTTTCCAGGGTTCTCCGGGTACAGAATAATCAGAAATGATGTGCAAACTTTTTCTTCTGGGGGTGCCCTGGGACTGTGCAGCTTGCCCAAAGCCACATAGGCTAGCTCTATTCGTAGGTGGCACAGTGGGGAATTGAACCCCCAACCTTTGGCTTCACAGCCAGACACCCAAAACTAAAAAGATAACATAAAATGCAACCTCTCCTTTGAAATATTTGAAAGGATGTCACATTGAAGAAGGGACTGGTTTGTTTTCCATGGCTTCAGAGACTAGGACACGGGGCAATGGTTTCAAACTACAGGAAAAGAGATTCCATTTAAACCTTAGGAAGAACTTCATGACAGTTAGAGCTGTTCGGCAATGGAATATGCTGCCAGGGAGGGTGGTGGAGTCTCCTTTTTGAAGGTTTTTAAGCAGAGGCTGGATGGACATCTGTCGAGAGTCCTGTGATGGGGTTCCTGCACGGCAGGAGGTTGGACCCTTGAGGTCTCTGCCAACTCTATGATTCTATGATTCTATGACCCAGTTGGGCATATATACCACATAAGCCAGGGATGGAGATGCGGGAAGGAGCATCATATCCACTTGCCTGAAAGTCAGGCACATTTGCTCAGCAGTGCTCGAGCACGAATGTTTGTTTCCAACGTGAAGCACGCTTAAACTAGCTATGACGACTAGGCCAACTCTGAAGATGGTCAGGGGGAAAAAAACATACCAAGCTTGGGAAAATACTCACCATTCTATACAAAAACAAATATTCAAAGGGCTGGGATCTGCTCAGGATTGACCAAGTGTCAACCCTTGGGCACCGAGGTGCTTGGGATGCGACAGAAACTTTGGCACGGGGCCACTAGACATCAGTAGCAATTGTGGCAGTTCTATGCAGTGCAGAAGTTCACGAACTGCAAGCAACTGCTGTCCCACCTCCTGATCCCTGTGAGGGATTTCCATTTCAGAAATGCACCCTGAAGCAGTCACGCCTAGGGAACAGAGAAGAGCAGCCACATTTCCTGTCCAGGGAGGAAGCCACATGAATGAAAGCGGCCCATGTAGCACACAGCCCATGAATTGCCAATATCAATTATTCTAGATAGCTACTGAGGGTAGACAAGCCTCCTCTTACACGCAAACTCATTCATGCAAACGCACTAAGCAGAGTCATAATCTTAAACCCTGATGGAACGTACACACATATGAGTGGAAGAACCAGTGTGTGGGGATGGTTAAGCATGCAGCCACAGGTTCATCCAACAGTTGACTGGCAGGCTTTTTCAAGGGGAAAGGGGTGCTCCCCATCACTACCTGCCCTCCCCACTTGGCTTACCAAACTACTAATTGTTAAAATTGGGAAGGGAAGCATGGCACGGAAGAAGATTGCGATGACCCAGCATAAGGACTGGAGTACTTGGCCATAGATTGCACTAGTCAAAATATCGAACATGTGTTCTATCTGGCATGCTCAGTGGTCATCTGCAAGGGTCTGTGGTGGATTCTCCACAAGTGGGAATGTTGATCTTGACTTGCCAAATAGGTTTAAGGTGAGAGGCTGTGATAAGGATTGGTGTTGTTTCATGGCAGGGAAAAGAACCTGGGTAGCAGTGGCACAAAGAGGGAAGAATGGAAAAAAATCCTCACGAACACAAGCGGGCTACTTGTGGCCAGAAGGACATGAATTGGACAGATCAGATCTGGATTCCAAATGGGCTGGAGCAAATATGTTGCTGCAGCAGAATTTAACCAGAAAGGAGCAACGGAGTGTATTTCACTCTCCTGTGGAGCTCAACAAAAGCACAACCAAGAAACACTAGGAACTGCAGTCCCGACAAGCAACACAGAGGTGGCATTTACAACTCAGAAACTCATTGACTTAAGGGAGACATGCTCTAGTTATAGAAAGAGCCCCTTGGGGAAACAGAAGGAACATCTGCCCCCATTTCTTGCTTGTAGTTGTATTTAAGTTAGAACATTTACTTTAAATAGCAGAGAATGCCTCCAGCTGAAGGCCAGGGCCAAAAACTTGCCTCAGGTTAAACTTTTAATTTTAGTCTTTTCTAGCAGCGTTCCCCTTTTGCAAATGATGCTATATGAGCCCTGTGGAATGTCTCTTGGCTAACACGAGTTGCATAACTGTTATGATAATATCCAAGTTATCAGTAAAAGCCATTGGGATTATCTGGGCATGTTCAAAACTCATCTCTGAGCTCCAGTTACAATTAGAAGTGCAGATATTCATGTTTGAGAACTCCCCAACACCTGGGGATTCTTGGTGTTTTAGTCCAAAAAACGTAAGCAAACTCCGCCAAGCGCCTCTTGTTAATAAGCTGGCCTGCTAACAGGGCATCACCTGAGAAGAAGCCAATCCATCCCCAACTCAAAGCAAGTACAATCACCTTGACAACCCTTTCCCACCAAGATCTGTGCCCCCTTTCTTAAGAGTGGGGAAAGAGTTCGGCATCCCTCTGTTCTCCCTGCAGTGTCAAGACTCTTTGTGTTCTGCATAGAAGAGAAAGAACACTGAGAGTTGGGTTTTCTCCTCTCCGCAAGCAAAAACAAAACACGGAGAAGGAGTTAAGCAGTGAACACTCGTGCTCCTGGCCTAAAGTGAGAAACGGCAGGAAGGATCCAAAGTCATTGCTTTTGGAAGGACTGGCAGACACCACAGCCACCCGGGAGGCCATTTAATTCATTGTGTGCATGTTCATTGCCTCGTTACCTTTGTATTCTGCCCATCCTCTGACAAGTTCAAGACAGACAACACACTTTATTTCAGAATTACCCTGTGAGAGACTTCAGCATAAGAGGGAATAGCAGGGTTGAAGTTAAATACGGAGTTGCACGGCTCAGAAGAGACTTGAATTTGTTTCAGGTCCAGCACTCCAACTGCTACATCCCAGTGTCTCTCGACAATAGAAAGGGGACTTAGATTCTCAATCCCCGACAAAACTCAACGAGACCATGAGACACAAGACTGCCACCATATGCTCTGTGGGGTTACTGACCTGTTCAGCCTTCTGGTGGAAAATGGCTGACATATCCAACAAGGTGCTCCGTTCATCGAGCGCTGCAGCAAATGCTTTCCATTCTTGCTCCAACTGGCTAGCAATTTGCTTGATCTGCTGTGAAGCGTAGTGACCGGACTCTACCAAACGGTTGGCTACAGACATGATGCGGTTTATGTTCACATACACATTCTACAGTAAAGAGTAGACAAGCACATTAGCTAGGAATGTTAAAATATGCTAAAACTCAACGACTTCAGAGAGAAACAGTAATCTTTGCCAAATTAAGCAGCGTTTTGCTCATCTCCATATACTCTTTATAATAATGGTTATGGACACCACATGCAAAAACCATGCAAGTTCAAGAGTTCAGAATCTTTGAAAAAATCTCTACTTTTATTATTTGAAAAATGATACAAATGAATGCACTTCTAAGATGCTGAATTCAATGCCTAGTTTTAAAAATTTAATTTGCAGGGAAATATATAAAAAACAAACTAGCTTTCATTAATAGTAACTTTGAAGACATGGGAATGCCTAATGGACATCAACGCCGACCTGCACATCCTTGGTCTTCAAACCTGACACGGACTACTATATAACATTTCCTTGGTTGAACCTGTACTGCAAAGCACCATACGGAAGAAGACCAGCTTTTGGATGCATTCGGACAAACAAACAAACAAAATCCTCAAACCACAAGAGATAAAAATACCCCACAACCTGAATTGCACCCTGTGTGCTCTCAACGTTATCTTCTGATTTCCGCAACATAACTGAGACTAACAAGAACTGGCAGGCAATTCCCGGCATAGTTGGCATCATTCTGCATAACTGCCTACAGTGAATGGAATTACTTTTCATGATAGCTGCTTTCTGGAGAATGCTATGGACAGAGATGTCAGCCATCTCTGTATCTCTGAGGTGGGCCCCATTGCCCTCCTCAGGATCCTAGGGTGGTAGCACATATTGTGGTGACAAAAGCCCATGAAATTCTCTGGAGACAAAGTGTGTATAGGGAACATGCACCTTGGTTGAAGACAGAATTTTATTTATTTATTTATTTATTTAAAATATTTCTAGCTTGCCTTTTCTCTCCGAAAGAACCCAATGTACTTGGAATTTTCCCCCTTCTTCCTAACTCCAGATTCTTTGGTCCTTCTATATCATGAATTTACATCTTAGCCTGTGAAGCTGAGGGTCCAATTACTAGAGATGTGCCGATTTATGTATTTGGACTGCCTGGAGAATTCTGGGAGCTGTAAGTCCAAAACAACACAAATCTGTGCAACCTAATATTATAAGCCATTCTGAAAGCCTTTTCGGCTGAAGGGGGCAGCACTAATGCAACAAACCTATTCCAAGTTACAACATTTCCACAGCAAACTTCTTGGGATATTTGTTGGTGATTGTGCTTGGCTTCTGACCCCCCCCCCAAAAAAGAAAAAAGAAAAAGGGGGAAAAAGGGGGGAAAGCAACAACAACCACCTTAAATTTAAACCAAAACCCACCATCCACACCTCTAAACTCAGTTGTAACATTTCAGCCTGCAGAAGAACACTTTTAAAAAGAACTATTGGACTTATCAAATGTTATAATTTTGGATTCTGAAACAGAGAATTACAAATATTGACAACCTCACTAGTTGGCATTGCGGCCACTCCAGTCCTCCACAAGACATCTAGCTAACATGAGATGCAGTGCCAGAAACATGTCCATATGCTAAAAATATGAGCTGCTTACCATCCAGAAGTAAACACGTTCCTTGTTGGCAAAGTCCAAGAGCAAACATCTTAGTTGATCCAAAATAATTTCATCTTGATATGTCAAGTGAAAAAGATTCTACTGGTCGGAGAACTATGACTTTTCGACAAGGGTGCTGTCTACCAAATTCCAAAATGTACTGGCATGCCACTTTTGTGTGCATTACGATGTAACAAAATAAACTCTGGTATGATGTGGGTGGCTTAATCCGTTGAGCTGCTGGGCTTGCCAACTGAGTGGTGGGCAGATCAAATCCGTGCAACAGGGTGAGCTCCTGCTGCTTATCCCAACTCCTGCCAACCAAGCAGCTTGAAAGCATATAAAAAATGCAAGGAGATGAAAAGGTACCGTTTTGCTGGGAAGGAAACAATGGGCTCACATGCTTAGTCATGCCGGCCACATGGCCATGGAAATATGTCAATGGATAAACATGGTCTCTTTGACCCTTGGTGGTCGGTGCTGATGAAGATCAGCACTGTATACCTAGAGTCAGAAACGGCTGTGACTTGTGAGCCCGTAGCTTTACCTTTACAATACAATACTCCCACACATTTCTGCCGCATCATTGCACTACAGTCTGGCTGAAATCCTGCTTGTGCAAGTTACACAACGCAAGACTAATCATCACATCAGGCATGAACAGTTTTCAAAAATTAAATATTTCCTACTTCTCCCTCAAGGCACCCAAAGTAACTGTGTAATTCTTTACACCAACAGGAATGTGTGAGGGCCACGTGGATGAGAAGAGGAAGTTTTAAATTGCCAGCAATTACACTTAATACCAGTGGTGAAATTTCTTTTTAAAATTAATTTTCTTCCTCCCTTTCTGTGTCCCTCACAGGTTTCCAATGATGGAAGGGATTGACATAGTCAGTGACATTATCAGCCTTGGGGTGAGAGCAGAAAATACACTTTGCATGCAGAGAGTGCCAGATTACATCTTTGGCATGTCTATGTAGGGCTGAAATCCCGGAGCTCATGCTGGCAAGTACAGATTAGCCTTCCCTAACCTGGCACTCTCAAGACGTAGTGGAGAAATTCATTTCCTGCCATGTCCAGCCTGTGTGTCTCTGTGTGTGCGTGTGTGTGTGCAGTCCAGCCAACCCGGGAAAGCTGGAACACATGCTACTGAACTACACACACCGACATATAGAAGGCAGCTTGCTACGTTTGCTAGTTTAAATATGTGTAGTATATCTAAAAGAGGAACAGCATCTGTTCTATGATCATGAGCAACTATAAGTCTCTGCCCCCACTTCTAGCTTCTGGAAGGGTGCAATGAAAGCCAAACCCATCAGGGCACTTGTGCTAAGCCCACTTTCTGCACAAATTTGCTGCCATTTCCTTTCAGTAATAATGATTTAAAAAGACACAGCCTGTTTTGAGTAAAAGTCTGCATTAAATGTTCTTGACTGTTGCGGGGGTGGGGGGAGGAAGAAGGGAATCCAGAGGTCACACTGCACCTTGGACCCATGGGATGAACAGAAACACTGATCAACCATGTGCCTCTTGTTTCATACAACCTCAAAAGGATCTTTGGAGGGCTTATTCGCCCAGCGTCAGGTGACAGGTTCCCAAATTTAACAAGGAATATTACATTTAAAAGGGGGCTTGAAGTGGGATGATGGTGGAGAGCAACTTCAGGCTGCCAGTTCTTAAACAGATATACAGTGGTACCCCGACTTAAGAGCAGCTCAACTTAAGAGCAATTCGACTTAAGAGCAGAAAACTATTAGTGTTTTAACTGGTGCCTTACAAATGTTAGATATGGTCTGCTCGACTTCCAAATATTTTTTTTTTTTTCATTTTTTCATTTATTTATTCAATGTTTTAGATAGGTACCCCGACTTAAGAGTAGTTTGACTTAAGAGCATGCATTCGGAATGGATTACATTTGTAAGTTGTGGTACCACTGTATTTGCCTTATTTGACCTTGCAGCTTTGTGCCACCAGGCAGGTGCATGCAGACGTAAGCTGAAATACAATTAGAACCCCCCCCCCCCCCCAAATGGCACTTCTTTTCACAGCAAAAGACTTCAGGACACCAGCAGGGAAAAGGATGACTAGAAAGCAGGGAACCCAAGTTCCATTTACGAAGCTTGCAGATTGAAGTTTCTGTTCCTTTAAAACCTGCAGTGCTTCTCTGGAAGCCAGATAAACTTCACAACAGACTGGCCTGGCCTCCTGCGGTGTGCCACAGCTTCCTTGTTCTTTCCCTTCAAGCTACAAGTCACAGACATTTGCATCAAGCTCCATACAGGCCCTTTTGCCCTCCCACTCGGAGCGGAGAAGTACCTGATCCGGAAGGTACTTTAAAAAGAGCTGACGTCCAGAGAGGGCCACAGCAACCTGTATTTTCCCAGAGGCCATGAAGTAGTAGAGCCCTCCTTGTCCGGATCATATGGCATCATATAGTATTCCAACAGAGAAGGCAAGAAGAGTACAAACACTAAGAAAACCTAGGAAGTATTCAGCAAATGATCTTTGGACAATTCCGTCTCAGAACTACGATAAGCATGTTCTGATGAATGACAAGGCCTTTACGTTTGGATCATCTTCAGATCTTTCAGATGTGTCATATGAAAAGGAAGGGTATAACCCTGGCTCTGCTAGCAGCTGCAGCTTGCCCCCTATTGTTAAAAGTGGAGGCGGGACAAGCTGGCGTTTTTAACATGCCACTCTCCACACCTCCTTATGACAGAAGAAGGCAAGTGTTAAAAAAAATCTGCTTCCTGTAGCAGCAGGGCCAACAGATGAGTCATCCAAAAACATCAACAACAAAAAAGAGGTTCCGGTGTTGGCCATAATATGTGGGAGTGAGCTTTTGACATCTTCAGATCTTTTCATCAGGCAAGATGTTACAAATTGCAGGTGGAGAAAGAAGGGGGAGATGATTTTAAAGTCATGTAGCCTGCTTGAGACGCCATGTGAAGGGACCACAGACTCCCTAAGAGGGATCACCTTATGAAGAGATGGCATGAGTCCTGGGCTTATTGGGAGCAGAAAAAGCAAAAATAAATATGATTCTCTCTTTTTTTTAAAAAAAAAACACTGTAAAATCAGAAATGTATTTATCATATGAGAAGTTTGCAGAATTCTTTATCAGTGGGAAATGCCAAGCACTTAAGCAGCCTGGGTATGTTTGAGGCTGCAGAAAGCTCATCTGGTTAGCTTTACCTAGTGTTTAGAGCAGTGTTGGCAAACCTATGGCACGGGTGCCAAAGGTGACACTCACAGCACTTTCTGTGGGCACCCAACATTGCCCCTTCACAGCCACCTGTATTCAGGTTAAATTGTACTTGGTGTAAAATAAGTGGGTTTTGAATCGCAGTTTGGGCACTCAGTCTCTAAAAGGTTCGCCATCACTCGTTTAGAGGCATGCGCCACCTCAGAAAACAAGGCCAGTGCCATATGGTATAAAACCCTTTATCACATGAGTGCTGATTATCTAGTATTATATAGCTAGTTTGTATAGCAGACTATATAGCATAGTTTCACTTTCCAATACTTCATATCAAACAGGAGCTAAAATATAACAGACACTTCAGTTGGGTGGGGGGAGGGGGAGATAAATAGGAAAGTGTAGGGCTGGTAGAACAAATCCACCCCCATACAAAAACTGAAAACGGTTTCTAGCACTGGTTCAGGGCAAATAGGGTTATTATTTAAATACTCAGCTGGCTGCACACAAAGCTTACTTAAAATTCCTGGCTGTCCCACTTTCTTGAAGACAGCAGAACAGTTTGCTTTGGCAGCGGTGTGTGTGTGTGTGTGTGTGTGTGTGTGTGTGTGTGTGTGTGTGTGTGTGTGTGTGTGTGTGTGTGTGTGTGTGTGTGTGTGTGTGTGTGTGTGTGTGTGAAAAAAGTTCTTTTCTAACAAGTGAGGGGACGGGCAAGAAAACACAAACCAACGCAAATCACAGGATCTCCAGTCCTTCTTATAGATAGTATTTACATAGGAGCTTCTAAAAATGTGATATGGGAACATCTTCTAAAAAAGTCTCCTGGCCTCGGTGAACATTTAAGTGTATAGCTGTGGCAGTGAGGCAAAGAGAAGTGAAATCAAGGCTTTGGTACACCATGTTTTCCTTCCATCTTGAACTGTCAGGTGGTTACGTGTTCCCACTTCATAGCACAACTACATAGTTTCACACATTCAAAGTCACAATGAAGACATTGAAAGTAAACTGTCTCACTGAAATGCTTGTTATCATATTTACTGGCAAGCAGAAAAATGCGGGCAATAGTTCTGCTTTTGCAGAACCATAAAACAGGAACGGGCAACATGGGGCTGCATCTCCCATCAGCCCCTGTCAGCATACCAAGGGTCTGACCAGATGCGAGCTGTAGCATGCCATATATTAGCTATGGAAGTGCTGGATATTGTGTGTGTGTGTGTGTGTGTCCGTACATCTATCTATCTATCTATCTATCTATCTATCTATCTATCTATCTATCTATCTATCTATCTATCTATCTATCTATCTATCTATCTATCTATCTATCTATCTATCTATCTATCTATCATGCCAACTGGCCTCCACCAAAAACTCCTAGGAGTTGAATGATTAATGGCCGAGGAAAGGAAAGCCAGCTGAATGTTCCCCTTTCATAGAATCCTCACCTAGAATGATCTCTTCAGACAAGTCAGCATTTGTTTCTGTTTTAATTCAATTCCTGTTCTCTGCTTAGACTGAGCAAGATGCCAATTAACTTAACAATTAGTGCCTCTTGATGCAGGCAAACCCCCACAGCCCTCCCCAAAGAGCTACTAAGTAGCCCTACTAACTATTAAGGACTTCCCAATTTCTGTCAGAAGAGGTCACACCCTTGAACCATAAATGTGAACCTGAAACTGATGCTGGACAGGATAAGACCATAAAATATGTCAAAGCTTACTCATTTATTTGTTTATGTCTGCTGGTTCCCAAAATGGCTGAATTAATTGCAGCTTCATCATTTACTTCATCATATATCTTTTTGATCTTCGTTTGAAGGGCTCAAAACAAGATGGTATGGGGCACCCAACCAGACCCCCCATTCAAACAGAGGCCAAGGTAAGTCTATCATAGTTTGAACAATGTATTGTTTCTGACGTTCTCTCAGAATCAAAGTTGGCATCCTCCGGTAGGGATAGCCTGTCCTGTCTCTGTTGGGTGCATACGAAAACAAGTATCAAGCTGTTTTTTTTTTCACCTAACCCCATTTAAAAGTGGCTGCCTGAACAGATGCTCCTGCAAGCTAAATAGTTTCATCCCCCAGTTACATACTTTACACAAATATCACCATTGGCATTTTATTTCTGCCCAGCAATTCAAAGCCTCAGTGTCAATCCCTGCTGCATTTGGAAGGAGTCCATATACATTGCACTGCATAGAAGTCATTAGGCCTTGACACAACCCCTTGCTCCCTACACACTCTTATAACCAAGTTGATGAATAATTGAAACAGATTCCTTTCCCATTTGACTCCTACTTCGGCCTGCTCTACTGTGTCCCTGCACTTGCAGTAATTATGAATTATACCTCTCCCAGAATATATAAGAATCACTTTTTGTGACTACAAATCCCATAATTCCACAGACAACATAGAGCGGTAGTCCCAAAAGACTCCCTAGTAACTTTTCCAAGTTCTGTTCTCTGAGTACATACTATCCCTATTAGTTGTTTGGCTGGAATCCAGTCATGCAGTTACACAAACAGCACAACATCAGGACTTGAACTGCTTTAAGTTAAGAAATTTCAATATGTATGACAGAGAATCTCTACAGAAATTTCTCAATTTACAGCAATTCACATTTTAAAGATACAGTGTTTGTGCAATTATGCAACAGGATTTTTAAGCCATTCAGGCACAGGTAAATGTATGGCCGTGTAAGTCTGCCAAGCACTAGACCCAGGCAATGAGGACTGATAATTCAATTGCACAACTGGCCATGTGGTTCCCTGTTGTGACAAGTGAACAGTGTGTATGCGGAAATGTTTTGCAAACAGCACATCCACTGTGCCAGTTTTTCACTATTGCTGCCATAGCTGCACATTGTACGTGTAGAACTGCACAAGAGAATCACATCCACTGTTTAAGAAGAGTAACAGGTGTATTCTGAATCCAACTAGAATACCACGAGTGATTCAAACAAACCCAAATTGTTCTCAGCCTCCTCCCCCCCCCCCACAGCCCACTTCCTCTTATCTTGTTTATTTAGAGTGGTTTTTATTCTTTCTTTTCTACCACGGTGCATAGAGAAAGGGCCAAGGCACCGGCGTTGAACGACATGTATTTCTGCAGTGTAAAGAACAAGATACATGTCAAGTAACATTGCAATGTTATTATTGCAAGCGCCAAAGATTCCTACCATGCAGTTCATAGCGAAATGGTTGTGCTGTGTCTGGAGCTCCATGGCGTGAGGGTGACTGGCTCCAATCTCCGTGTAGCTGTTCAAAAACAGGCCTTTGTTGTGTGTGATCCAATCGAACATCTATGGGGAAACAGGAATGAAGGGTCATCGCAGAACATCTCCATGTTTATATCCAAAGGGCTGCTAAAAACGTTATCTTACTTTTAGCAGAGCTTTATGTTGACACACAGTGGACTAAACCAGAGCTTGGAAGTAACGGGTTACAAGTTAAGACAGTTACCTATCATGAGTCACTTGAAAAAAAAAAAAAAAGGGGGGGAATGAGGGCACGTGAAGTTTAAGTTCCAAAAGTCACGTAACCTATGGGCAGAGTGGTAAATCTGTTAAGCGGTTTAATAAGTAACCCTTTCTTGTTTCATCTGTAATTCCTTTTAAAAGACACCTGCAGAGGCATTTTGAGTAGTGGCCCCCACCCCCGTTACATCTCTTACAATTCCTAAGAGTCCCACTAAACAGCAACAGAAAAGAATGTGGGAGGAAACAGAATAATGCAGAAGATAGCCTATGTACCCTTTTCAACACTAACAGTAACAAGGTTCCCTTTGAATTTCTGCAACAAGTTACATAATAAACTAGTTCTTTTGAAGCAACTCCCCAAGCCCTACTGTAAACAGCAGTTGCCAGGTCACTCTAGCTAGTAAATAAGAACGGCCTCCAGGCAAACAGGGTGAGATATACACTGGTAAATAAAGAGAGCGGGTTCCTTTGGGCCATGATCGGTGCTTTCCCCAAACTTAGGCACCAGGGATAAGTGGCAAGTCAGACAAACAGTTACTGGCTAGTTGTTTGAAAACCTGGGTTTAAAACAGAGAAGATGTACTAGGATCAAACCACTATCTTGTAGATCCACTGCTGCTTAAGAGAATTATTAAGAGGATCTTACCAAAAGTAGGTGGGATCTTTACTCTCTCATACCTAAGGAGTTGAATTCATTAGACAAAACATTTCTGAGATTAAGCTGCCTTGGGTCCTTTTCCAAGGAGAAAGGCAGGGTAAAATACTCTAAAATAAATAAATATTTTTGAAGCCACTGCAGCAATTGCATTGTGCATCAATGTATAATATTTCAAGTGACAAACGGAACTTCTCATACATAAGATGCAGACAACGATGATGCTATCGAGTACAAGACACAACTGGAACGCTATTGGTGCCCTGCCTTTAGAGACACAAGAGTGTACACTAGCACTGAAATGGAGCACTACCTTGGATGCTTACCTTGCCATTCCCCACATACTTCTGTGTGCCTCTCAATCCCATCATCGCTTTGGGACAATGCTGAGCAGACAAAGTGTATAAGCTCAAGATCTCACTGAGAGTCACTACTGGCAGCAATACTATTGCCCTGGCATAATTACTCTCCATAGCTCTAATCAGCTGTGAATAACTGGGACTGTTGACAGGCTTCTCAGGATGCTATGGAGATGTTCTTTTAGGATGCTATGCATCAGACTAAGATACTTCCTACCTCTATTGAGGGCCAATGTTTTGAACTTTTCAGATACCAGTTCCTGCACCTCCACTCATGCTATCATTTGAAGCAGGTTGGTTTGCACTTTTGCTCACCAGGGCACATATTGAACATCAGTTTAAATGGAGATGGTCAGAGAAACTTACTCAATGGCACAAATAGATTGATGGACAGAAAGTTATACAGCATAATTTCCTACAGTAGCTATAATTTCAAAAGAAAAGAAAAGCACACACGTGAGTATGGATTTGAGTCCATGGAAAAAAACTCTCCAACTCTATTTTGCAATGGCCTATTACAAGATTTTTCACAGTTAATAAGCAAAGCTATAATAATAATAATAATAATAATAATAATAATAATAATAATATAATAATAATAATAATAATAATAATAATAATAATAATTATTATTATTATTATTATTATTATTATTATTATTATTATTATTATTATTATTATTGGATTTCTTATATATTTTATGTGAACCACCCAGAGTTCCCTTTTGGGAAATTGGCATGGTATACAAAGTGTTCTGCTTATATACCGCCCCATACCACTTCGTGAGCACAGTTTTAGCTGCAGTACAGGCATTTAACCACTGCGCCACGAGGAAGGTCACAAATAGTTCAGAGGTGCTTTTCAAAACTAACATATTTGAGGCATCCCAACTCTGGCGTTGCCTTTCTCCATAATAAATTTAAAACAGGCACCCACTCACCAAGAGATTCTTAAGATGGTTTGTGTGCACACTGGCCTCTTACACCTCCATCTTTGTTTTTAATGCTTTACTGTTTATTGTTTCCGGCTGCAAGAGCTTAAAAATAAATGAAGAAAATCACTCAGAGTGAAATGGTGGTATGGCTATTCAGAAACCAGGTGGGGGAAGGGACGTTGAGATTCAGCCAGCTAATAAAATGTAGTCATTCACTGGGAATAAATTTTTGTTTGTTTGTTTGTTTGTAACTTGCTCTACAGCTGCAATTTTATAGAGCTTCATGAAATATCCAATTATACTGTCTCAGCTGGTTCTTCTCCTCTGGTAAACTTTTCAGCTTGTTTTGATTCCAATGCAATATCCTTCCAAGGTTTAAACACACACAAAATCTGTCCAATATGGAACACTCAGTTGGGTTTGCAGTTTACTGCTCAGTCTGAACTAGACATTGCCATATTTCCTCAATGCAAAGTTTCCACCCTGAGCTGAAAGGGCGACATCAAATGTAGATTGTACAATATACGCTGAATTTGTTGTACATCGCCCAGAGTAGCAATCTGCTAGAAGGGTGAGACAGAAATAATTCTCATACAGTATTGTGTTAGAGAGACCTGCCATGTAATAATGCAGCACAATGTTGTCAAGTTTATAGATGTCACAATGTAAAGTGAACCCTTCGCATATCGATGCAAGGTCTACTATGGTGGGGTCCCCACAAAAGACAGCATCGAAATAAGCATTCCCAAGAAAGGCATCTGTATCAAAAGTATCTTTGCAGCGCATAAATGTACTGCTTCAGAGAAACCATGCTTGCAGTGATGCTGAATTCCCAGGAAATCAGAACTACAGCCATAAAACAAGAAATATTGTGCCTGACTTAAAGAAACTGCTGCATTACATAAGAGGTTCATTTAGACCAGTGGTGAACAATTGGAATTTGTAAAAGGGTCATATTCCATGTATATGTTAAATAAATTAATATTTTTGTCTAAAAGGTGCTTTTAGTACTGTTTTTTTCCGTTACAATTAATATCATTTTAAATACGTTTATGTCTTTTTAAATACTTAATAATTTGTTATTCTTAGCTTTTAATATTTTTAAATATACTGTAAGCCACCTTAGATCCTTCTTATAAGGTGGCTAACAAGCAAACAAGCAAACAAACAAACAAACAGAGCCTCGTGGTGCAGTGGTTAGATGCCTGTACTGAAGCTAAAACTGTGCTCACGACCTGGAGTTCAATCCCAGGTAGCCAGCTCATGGTTGACACTTCCATCCTTCTGAGGTTGGTAAAATGAATACCCAGCTTGCTGGGAGGGGGGAGAGACAATGTGTAGCCTGCATAATTAAATTGTAAACCACCCAGAGTGCTGTAAGCACTATGGGGCGGTATATAAGTAGAACACTTTGCTTTGATAAATAAATAAATAAATAAATAAATAAATAAATAAATAAATAAATAAATAAATAAATAAATAAATTCACTTTGAAGGCACGCTGGCTGGCTGAAGATGTATCGGTTCCAGCTCTGCCCAACAAATTGGTGGACAATGCAAGAACCGGTGCTTCTTCGCCCGGCCCGGGTGGTTTGGGAGGGAACCGACAATCCACGCTTCCTTTGCAAGCTGCCCAAGTTGGGTGACGATCGATGGGCAATCTCCCTCAATCAAGGGCATCCAAAGGCTGCTCTCCGCAGCCACACCAGAGAGCTGGTTTTGACTGGTCAAATCTGTCAAAATCAGCTGTCTGGTGGGGCTGCAAAGAGCAGCCTTCCGCTGCCCTTGATTGGGGGGGGGGGTTGAGAAAGACTTCCCATGGGAATGCACTGAAAACCAATTAATCTGATACCTTTTTAACCTTTTTCTACAACTTTTACAAATTGATTTTTAATGCATTCCTATGGGAAACCACTGTTTGGCTTCCGAAAATGCATTTGGACTGGAGTAATTTCGTTATGTCGAGGAGCCACTTTACTCAGTTTTCCCCTGGCACAAAAATGCCTTAATCATGCACCTGCCACAGAAGCTTACATGGAAATACCTGTATAAGAACTAAACAGTTTGTGTAGAGACGATGGACAGGGCCAAGCTGTTCATGCACAGGACAAATAGACGGATGTGTGCAATATGTGCTACAGCATACCTCATAAGGGGAAATGCATGCACTTTTTCAGAGCCCATGCACCTTGTCAAAGCCAATGGTAAAACAGCCCTTCCTAGTCAAATTGCCATGAAAAAGAAGTGATCCATTCATATCCTTATCTATTATCTGAACCCAGAGCATACAGTTATCAGCGATAACTTGCAGGCCACCATTTACATGCAACAACTTGCTTAACAGTGGTTCAGGTTTTTTTTTTTTACAACATTTTGTTATAGGAAGAGAACAGCAAGCAGAGATAAAACCTAGTGCCCATCCCCGTAATGGAACTGACCTGTTTTAAAGACTGTTTTTCAACTGACCTCTAAAAACTGCCTGCAGCAATACCCCTTTTAAATAATAACCTGCAGACTCTTGTCCGTGAACCTGTTGTCTGATGCCTAATGATTTGCATTATGTTCTGTATGTTTTAGAAATATAGTTTCTGTTTTCTTTGTGTTACTCATCCTAATTTTAGAGATTATGCTTTCTGAGTGTCATTTTATATGAATTTTATTATTGGATTTTGTATCATTATGTTATGCTACTTGCTTGCTTCCCAGAGTGGAGCACATACCACTAGTTGATTGGGGTTAAAATATAAATTCAAAAATACGTATATAAAATCAAAACATTTTCAATTAAGAGTAATTAGACTTGTTGTTGAGGTTGAGATATATAGGCTAACATTACAAGTTGCTTATGTTTAGAATCTATCTATCTATCTATCTATCTATCTATCTATCTATCTATCTATCTATCTATCTATCTATCTATCTATCTATCTATCTATCTATCTATCTAACTAACTAACTAACTAACTAACTAACTAACTAACTAACGAGACTGGAAACTAAACATAAGCAGTTTGTAATGGTAGCCTCAAATATGTGGTAGGTATTGCAACCCTCAAATTTGTCGCCGGATGGGTTCTAATCTTATGCTCAGAAGTGTACTATGGAGAGGGATCAGATTTTGTTACCTTCCTGAATAGGTAATCAAGGATGAAGAAAGGTCAGATCTGACTTATAACTGGGCTATCCCATACCTCCACCAGCAAAAAAACAACAGCAAAACAAAACAAACAAACAAAAAGCACACCTCTGTTTTTTGCCAAATGCCTGATTTGTGAAATTCAGTATCATCTCTGTTTTTGTTTTTGCATTTTAATTTTAATGGGGAAGAAAAATTGCAGCCAAAACTTGGTGCACCAAAGACAAACAAAGCAGGATGTGAAAAGGACATCAGCAGTTCAAACAGTGAGGGACAAACAGGAAGAAGTGAATTCCTCTACGCCGTCAGCCACAGATGCTGGTACAGGTGTGCCAGAGAGCAAGTTCACTGCACTGTAAATTAAGCACATCTTGTGTTGAAAGATGAGATCACTGCCGAGCCCTTGATTTGGAGAACTCTGCCACATTGATCATGCAAGTTCATTCACTGCTGCCCTGCCAAGTTTTTTTAAAAAATGAACTTCCCCTGAATAGCTCTGTTTGCAAACTACAAGAAACAATACCAAGCATGTGTGACATCTTAAAGACTACCGCTTTTATTGCAGCCCAAGCTTTCATGGACTGACATTCACTTCCCAAATAGTCTATGCCATAATAAATTTGACAGTCTTGTTATTTTTAAAGGCTGGAGCAGCACCCCACCTCGTATTTAGCAGAACTGCCGTACAAATACAATAGCACACATGCTTTCACTTAGGATGAGAACACAGCAAAATCCACATGCATTTTCCATTCTATCAACATTATATTTTCAAATGTAATCCTTCATGAGTATTCAGTGTCAGATGAAAAAAAAAACATGATGTCAGAATTGGCTCCTATTCATGGTATCATCTCCTGTTGCTATTGGCAAAGGGGATGTATCTCGTGTTTCCATATGCCTTTTCTCAGTCTCTCCTGAATCTTTAATCTTGGGGAACATCCCCACTTTGACTGAAAACTAGATGGCTGCGCATTCTAAACCAGAAATTTCTTCTCTTTGTTAGGCTGCAAAATGGGTAGACCTGGATGTTCTCAGTGTTGCCGCTGGCTCAGAAAACCTCTACATAGAGACTGCCAGAAGGGAGCGTGTTACAGCCGTGATGCATTCCACACCAAAAAAGGAACCCCCTGCCAGAAACATCACTCTGATTTCTTCAAAGAAGTTAAAATGCAGATGGCGGTGACCTCAGGCTCACCCTACGAGATGTAAATCAGAGGGGAGAGATCCTTTCTAATTTGGAATCTCTCTCTCTCTAGCAAACAGCTCTTTTAACAGCGAGTGTCACCCTTGATCTTTTCTATGCCTTGATAAATGCAGGTGCACTTTTTTTAATGAGAAAGACAAACACACTGCAGTGATTCAAATGGACTCCCTGATGGCTCCATGGCTGATGTTGTTTAGCGGAAGAATTTCATGAAGAGAACATTCTGGAATACTAAAGCAAAAGGGGTTATGAAATGCCAAGCATCAAAAACGCTAGGCTAGAATGCCTTTCCACTTCCATCCTTAGCACAAAAACTTTTTTTTGTGATGTAAAAATTAAAGGACAAATAGTTCATATTCCAATTTATATTTCTAGGAAACATTAATATGAAAGCAAGCTACAATCATGTAAGATAGCTCTGAGCCCTACAGCAATTAATATGAGGGGCAGGAGGAATAGACTGTAATAGAACAGTAAGACAGTTCTAGACCTTGCAGTAAGTAATAAGTACTTAAAAGTCAGGGGTTGAGGTCTCTGGCTGCAGAGCGAGAGGTTGGGAATTCTATTCCCCCTGTGCCTTCTTGATCCAGGAGCATACAGTTCAAATGGTTAGTGCATGATTGGACAAAAGGTGGCCCATGTTCTCTTTCTGGCCAGTGTGTAATTCCTACATCTTGTTGCCCCACAGATGTAAGCACACAATCAATACTGGTGGCCCTACACTAGAAAAGCTCTGCCTGTCTATCAAGCACAGCCACCAATCAATTTCCATGGCAACTAGTAGGAACCTCAGTGTTAAGCATAGACCTTCAGCATCTGTGCTGTCCTTGGCAAACTGGGGTTTTCCAGTGTGGACCCCCTCAGCCCTGGAATGAGGGCTACTAGAGGTGGTGGGCACGAACCAGAAAACCCATGGTTCGGGTTCGTCTGGTTCAGGCCCATCCTTGGTTCGGTTTCGGTTGTACGAATTTAAAAAAAAATTGTACGAACCCAAACCGATCCGAACCGGTTCGGGTTCTTACCTGTGGCAGCACGGCAGCGGATCTTGGCCCCAAGGCAGGGGCTTTTTAATGCACTAGCTTGGGGCCAGCACCTCTTTTTTTGTTTTTTTGTTTTCAAGCGCCCACCACGCAACCCCTGGGGCCAGGTGGGTGCTTCTTTTATTTTTTTTTTATTTTTTTCTTGATATTAGAGCACTGACCTGGCCAATCCTTTTCATTTATTTATTTATTTTGATATATATTTTTCAACCGCTTTAAATTCACTCTGGGGTTCGTTATTTGTTTCATTAGGTAACGAAACGAATAACGAATAACGAAACAAACTAAAAGTGCCTATCTCTGATGGCTACCCTTAGATTAGAGGAATATGCCATCATCTTCAACTGCATGTATTAGCATATGCACTTATATAACTCTAATTCCAGCAGTCGCAGGACAACCTACTTGTTTCCAATCCAATACTGAATAACAATCCCCACTGTAAGCTTTCAAGAGATACAGTGCTGAAATTCAGGCATTGAAACACTGAGGTGGGACTAAATACTACCAACATCTGAGGTAGCCCGTTTCAGCCAGGAAGACTTTATGACACCCGGGGGCCAATTCAGCTTGAGAAGCAGTGAGGACAAAAGCTCTGGGAGAGAGCAAAAGCTTCCCAGCACTTTGATCTCTTCTGTGTGCTTCTTCCATAATAGCTGGGGTCAGGGTGGGATACTGACGTTGGGCTGGGCTGATAACTCGGTGAGCTGGAATGCCTTGTTACAGAGTTGGGGGTCAGCAGTTCAGTTCCCCACTGTGCCTTCTGGGAGAACAGCCAGCCCATGCAGTCTTGGGCAAACTGCAGAGACCCACAATGCCCCCAGAATAAAGGAAGGGTAAACCACATCTGAGCACTCTCCATTAAAAAAAAAACCAGGAAAAGGTCAACCTAAGTCAGAACCAGCTTACCAGCTTGACAACATGCAATTACTGTTATTTACACTGGGCTCATCACAGTTGGCACGTTGCTCCAAAGGGGGGGGCAAGATTGACTTCCTTTTCTGATTGCCAATTTGGGAATGATGAAAGAGCAAGAAAGGCTTGTTTATTAAAGACTTATATACGAAGATGCTTGTATTGATGTGCCGCTGCTGACCCCCACCCCCACCCCCACCACCAGACAACTATCAAGCCTACCATAGAAATACATATAGAGGAAAGCCAGAATTATGTCTCCAGATGGTATTCTCCTATGAAACAAGCTGCCACCGTCCTTCTGCATTTGTCGAAAATAATCATTTCAGAAAAACAGAAGCGACCTTCCAGTCAAGTTTGGTCTCACAAAAAGTCTGTCCCATGGAACTTTCATTGTTGTCCATCCTTTATTCTGGTGAACAGAAGCTTTAGATTAAGATAATATGTGACAAGGAATAAAGAATGAAAAATAACCAAGACTTCCTACCAACGCTGTATAAGATGGCAACCTAAAGCTCCTGTCCAATCATCAGCTTAGCATAGAGAAGTCGCATTGCCTGCAATAAGACTCAATGCGCCTGAAAACCAGAGGCCATTATTAGACATAGCAAACCTTTAAAAACAATTAAGAAGAGAAGGATTTTGAATGGATTAGAAGAAAGATGTTTCTTTCTTCTAATCCAGGATCAGCTGGTGGATCCTGGACTCTATTTGGCTCCAGAATGTCAGCCATATTCTTGAAAAGCACCATTCTGTATCCACAAAGAAACACCTTTTTAAAAATAACTTTATACCCACCAATCTCTTCTAACTTCAGAAACCACGCAGGGTTGGGTCTTGGCAATGGGAGACCTTAAGGAAATATTACCAATAACCCCCATAGGGCTAGAAACTATTCCAGACTGAAACTCTGAGGAGAAGCTACCATAAGAGTTGACAAACATTGGCATCAATGGACTTATGGTCTGCCTCACTCTAAAGTAGCTTCCAATGTTCTGATCCTCTTGAAGCAACCCGCTCTCCAAGCTTGGACAGCTACCCTACATGCACTCATGCCAGGTCTTGGTGCTGAAAGACGTACCGAGTTCATCCTCCCTGGTGTCCTGCCATTCCTCCACAGCACAGGGCAAATGGATGCTAATGAATGTGTGGTCCCAGCAGCCAGCTCCCTCCACTGGCTTTCCCCCATTTGTCTCCCGTTACCTTTTCTGCATCCTGTTCGAAAAGCCTGAGCTGAAAGCATTGGTCCAACTTCAACTTCCGCACGTGCCACATCTGGTGGAGATGCTGCCGCGTCGAGTGCAGCCTGTCCAACATGGTGGATACTTTCGGCAAGAGGTTCTGTAAGTCCGCGTTTCCCGAGCCAGAGTTCTTTTTGGGGAAGGTCTCGCTGCTCTGTATCCTCTGGAGCAGCTTTTGCCCTTCCAAGTCGAGGTCCTCAATCGGGGCCTTGATGACCTTCTTCTTGAGCTGTGAATGCTCCTCAATCATACTCCTTGCCGCCTCCAAGTCCTGAGGCAAATCCTTTTTGGCCAAGATGTCCTGCAGCTCCTCCAGCCGAGACAGCATGTGGCTGGCATTGCTAATGTAATCCTCAAAGGCAACTCTGATTTCTATCCACTCCTCGTGGTTATATTCCAAGCAGCCGTCAAATTCGGGAGTTAACTGAGAGGGGTCAACAACTTTGGTAAGGCCTTCCAGAGACACCATGTTTGTCTAAAAAAGGCAAGAAAGGGTAAATCTTAGCTAAATCATGTGACCCACGGAAGCACCCATGCAGCTATGGGAAGATGTCAATTCATGTTGGCCATGCTTACTGATGTGCCACTGTGCACCAGCCCCAGAGGTGACACGTGCCACTTCCCTCCTAAAGATGTATGTATGTATGTATGTATGTATGTATGTATGTATGTATGTATGTATGTATTTATTTATTTATTTATTTATTTATTTATTTATTTATTTACCACCTGTCTTCCACACAGGAACTCTGGGCAGTTTACATTTAATACAAAAAAGAGACAAATTGTAACATAAAACAAATAGCTATAACATGTTTGTAACATAAAAAAACAATCGATGTTGGCCATGCTTAATGATGTACCACTATGCACCAGCCCCAGAGGTGGTACATGCCATTTCCCTCCTATAGATTTATTTATTTTTTAAATAATAATATTAAATTTATTAAAAACGCAGTTGACAAACATTTCACATAATGATCTGTTACTGTTTGGCTGACTACAATCACATTTTACTGGCTAAAATTGCTTTGCTGTCAAATGCCATTGTTTGATTGGCTGGCCAAGAGTGCCAAGCACACAGCAAGCATTCCCTCTTTGGCCAGCGATTGAAAGCTGTTGCATCAGGAACATCGACGATAGATCACCTTGAGAAATAGCGCTGATCCTATAGTGGTGACCTATTTCCTGGACTAGACTCAAGGCTGATTCTCCCCAAACTCCAGATATTTCAATAGCTACAGGGACGAAGTCAATTCATATTTCTGCCTTTTATCTATCTATCTATCTATCTATCTATCTATCTATCTATCTATCTATCTATCTATCTATCTATCTATCTATCTATCTATCTATCTATCACCCATCTTCCACACAGGAACTCCAGGAAGTTTACATTTAATTTAAAAAAAAAGACAAATTGTAACATAAAAACAAATAGCCAGAGCTAAAACAATAAAACAAATCAAAAAGAAAGAGAAAAGAACTAAAAAACTAAAGAACTAAAGGCGGCCAGCAACAACTAACAAACTAGGACACATACCCTGGGACAACACAACATGATCAACAAACAATACATCAAGATCGGTCGTCGCCGTATGCCTCTCTAAAAAGCAAGGTTTTAAGTTTTTACCCTTTCAGTACTGAATATGTTCTAAGATATTCAAATAAAATCCGTTTGCTGGGAATTGTAAATCCCTGCAGTAGCAAAAGGGCTAATATAAGGGTGTAACAACAAAACAACAGCCACCCTGAGGTCAATAAATACTCTTCCAAGCACAAGGTATGGAATGACTCAGTCACCTCCGGGAAATAAACCATTCAAAGGAAGGCTGGAACCGAGGTGATAAGATCCAAGAGGCAGTGGCTTCTGTGGATCCTTGATGTGGTAATGTAAGAGTTTGTAAGAAGGACCTTCACTGGAGGAGGCCGCAGAGAAAGCTCATGCTTTGCACTCTGCACATAACAGCTTTGCACCCCAAAGTATGCTGGGGACCTGAGCAGGTTGCTCACTGTTTCCTACCAAGAAGTCTTACAGGTGTCCAGGCCTTGAGGCACAGACCTCTATAGCAAAAGACATGCTGGGAAAGAGAACGGCTGGGACTGTCTTCCTTGCTTCCTACTAACACTCTCTTCACCACATGTGATCACGTTGGTCAGACATGTAGTGATCTCATGCACTTCCTCTCCGACAGCCACCATCTCTGCCACCTGCAGGGCAGGTATTCATTTCTGCATGCCAGTAGTGGTACCGGAAAGACATTCCCCCTCTAACCATGGCCACCACTGGCCATAGCCCAGCAAAAACAAATCATGATTCTAGTGAGACAAGAATCAATAATACAAACTAGGATTCTGAAGCATGAGTTCCATAGATTAAACCACTGCAGCAACAAACAATACAATTAAGTAAAATGGATCAGAATCATGATTATAAGTTAGTGGTTTTTTTTTAAAGATGAACAGATTTTTAGAAGCTTGGAGAAAACAGAAGACTGCTTGGCTGGATCTGAAGAGACATTAATGTACAGTCCAGACAGACTTGCTCAGAGTAGCGGAGGCATATGACAACGAACAGAGTGGAGAAATCGCTTTGCTGCCCTTTAGGCTCTTATAGAGGGTGCCTCCTGAAGAACTACCACTTCCAGGAAGAACTGCAGCAACCTCCTTTTTTGTACATTAACAACAGAAAGCAAGGCTAGAGGTAGGCATTCCAGGTCAACCCAAATGCCTTATACCAGTGGTGGCCAAACTTTGCCCCTCCAGAAGTTTTGGACCACAACTCCCACAGTCCTTTGTCACTGGGAATACAGGCTTGGAATTCTGGGAGTTGTGGTCCGAAACATCTAGAGGGCCGAAGTTTGGCCACTACTGCCTTATACCATTAACAGACAGTTTATGGTTGTCACCACCAGTATAGCCCCTGGCTTGGCAAGGCCTGTCAATTCTTCTGATATGCGTACTTGCCACTTCATAATATTTTTGTCCTTTCTGGCTATGTATTTCCCCCTTTTCTCATCAATGGGCACACATGGTTCTGCCGGTGTGCATTCTCTTTCCCATTATTCAACCACAGCACTGCTGACAGTGATTCCCCAATGACAGACAGCTACATGGAGGTTTTTATGTGACCAATTGTTTCTGCAAAAATCCTTGAAATGGGTGTTCCAGAGGCTGGTTTCTTCACTTTAAGCAGCCAACGCAAAGGCAGAGGGAAGGGACAATCCAACTTTTGGATAACCCGTTGATGTTGTAACCTTTGTGATACAACCATACGCGTAAGAATTGAGCAATTGTATAAATGTATATGTCTCCCCACCATTACCTCAAATTCAAACTTGGAGCTGCCGAAGTTAGTCCGCTGTTTCTGCCAAAAGTTGTCTGGTTTGATTATCAGTGCAACATGAATGCAGCATGGAAAGGATTCCTGCAAGATCTTCAGAAGCGGCTTAATAGAGTCCCATTTAGATCCACGCATATCTACAATAACCGTGAAACCTCGTTTACACACTTCTTCACTAGAAGACAAAGAAGACAGCCGTAAATAGAAGCAAGTATTGTCACAAGGGGCAATGTTTTTACCCTCCCTGCCAATTTTACAGTTGCTCTCATATGCCAACTGAGTCAGATGCACATATGTCAACTGAGTAAAGAGTTTTACCTGCAGAAAAATGTGTAGCTAGAGGTTTAGAATACAGGGTTGGATTAGGCATTGATCGCGTCTACTCTACATGCAACAATATGGAAAGATGATATACATTTCATTCTATGCTGTGCAGCACATCAAGAGCACAATAGCTGGGATACTATTTCCTCCATGTTTCAATGCTAACATCTGCTACTTATTTGCCTCTTCCTCTACACAGGAAGAATCATGACCCAACTAGCTGATGGACGTCAGATGGCTTCTGAGATGTGTTCGTTTACTCTGGGATCAAGAGGCCGCATGCCACTCTGAAATTTCCAGAAGCATAAAGTCACGTTTGTCTGTTGCCACAAAAAGCAACCAAGGATCTTTTGGCACCTTCAAGACTGAAAAGTTTTATCTGGCATAAGCTTCTGTGGATTGTAACCCATTTCGGCCGCATCTGAAGAAAGGGGCCACAATCCAGAAGAGCGTATCCCAAATGAAGCTGGTTAATCTTTAAGGTTTCAAAAACTGTTTGTTGGCTTTGCTCCAAGAGCAGTTGGGAGACACTGGTTTAGACATGGAGAGTGATGCACGGATAAACAGAACACCAGCCAACAAGATGCAAAGCTAACCCAATGTACTTCCTCAATCTCTTAGACCCATCCAACTCTTGGCTCAGGTTCTATGGGTAGGCCAGCCAGCTTTGCATTAGTGAAGGCAGAACCAAGTGGATTTCAGATTCTTGGATTCATAGGTCAATACAAGGGTGTCAGGAGTATAGTGTTGGATCCAGATGGCCATTAGCCAAAAATCTTTTGTTAATGTATTACCTCTGATGCAAAACCCAAAGCTACTCAAGCCAGGATCTACTGGTTTCCGTACGGTCCAGTGAGTTCACGTTAGGTAAGCCTTTACAGCAGGGATGTCCAAACTTTAGCCCTCCAGATGTTCTGGACCACAACTCCCAGAATTCCAAGCTTGTACTGCCAATGACAAGGAACTTAGAAGTTGTGATCCAAAACATCTAGAGGGCCAAAGTTTGGACACCACTGCTTTACAGACAAGAAATACAGAAGAACTCATTCCGGGGAGTTCTGTCAGGTTCACAGACCAGCAACTGAGCTTCTTGTTAGATTTTCTAGACTATCACCGCCCTCTGCCAGTAAATTCACTGTTTATGAATTACAGAAATTGTAGCCCAACATTTCTGAAATATGCCAGATTATCCTGTTACAGTTTTAGGTTACACTCTTCTCCCTTGGACATTTCATACACAATTCTGAGTCTGCTGGCAGTCCTGTGTATTGTTTGAATTTCACGCATTCCCTTTCCCTACCAAAGAAATGTGGAAGTTTTATTCGAGTCAAATGCTACCAATGCCTTAATCTAGCCTGGTATGCAGTCTAGCTCCAGTCATTTGCAAAACTCCTAACCCCTTCAGTTCTTAGCTGGGCCAGCTGGGCCCTGAACAGAATATCCACACTTCACTCAATATTATTCTCACCAAATGAAGGAAAGGCAGCCTGCCTCAGAAATGAGCTGGTCCTGAGTGAAAAAAAGCACTCTTGCCGTGTCATATTTAACATCATTTACAAGGTGTGAACTTTACTCTGGATTTAATGCGTTGCTGTTCAGCAAGATGTGCTCCCCGTGAGAACCTGGCACCTTAACGCAGAATTGGGCTTTGGCTTAATGTGAGCTAAGTGGAATGCGTGTAAGTCTTGTCATTTGCCAAAACAGCTAAATGAAACTCTCAGCCACAGACACCTAAGCAAAAGTAGGACTCGTTTTTTGGGGTGTCATGTTTTGTAAACACCATTTGTCCCCTTCCAAAATGTCTACCACATGGATCAAGTTCTTGGTGTGTGTGTGTGTGTGTGTGTGTGTGTGTGTGTGTGTGTGTGTGTGTGTGTGTGTGTGTGTGTGTGTGTGTGTGTGTGTGTTTTGTCGTTACAGTCGTGACCGACTCTACGTGACTCCATGTCCATGGATTTTTCTTGGCAGGAGTACTGGAGTGGCTTGCCAGTTCCTACTCCAGGCGCCCACAGCACCTGGTATTCCCTGGTGGTCGCCCATCCAAGTACTAAGCAGGGCCGACCCTGCTTAGCTTCCGAAATCAAGCGAGAGTGGATGTGTTTAGGGCATCTAGGCAGCTTCAAGTTCTTGGACTCAGACATAAATTGTAAAAAAACTCGCAGAGTAAATATGGTAAAGTCTGTCTTGGGCTGCACCACCTCAGGAAGCAGGTGAGAGGTTTCACAGTTCAATGGTAATAAACCTCAGCATGGCTGAATGTGTCATTTATTGTAGACACCCTTGCGCACCGAATTGCCCCATGTGCTTGAAAATCTGCAGAACCAAAGTGGTAAAAGCTTATCTTGGCGAAGTGCTAGCTAGGACCTATAACAATCTACACAGCTTGGACTCAGGGTATCTAAAAAAACCCACCTCCTCACAGGAGCTCCTTGGTTTTAAGGCAGGGGTGTCCAAACTTTTTGCAAGGAGGGCCAGATTTGGTGAGGTGAAAATGTGTGGGGGCCGACCAGCTGCATTTGGCCCCCGGGCCAGACTTTGGACAAGCCTCTAGGACAGTGATGGCGAACCTATGGCACGGGTGCCAAAGGTGGCACTCGGAGCCCTTTCTGTGGGCACCCGACATCGTCCCTTCATAGCCACCTGTATACAGGTTAAATTACTGTATTGGCACTTTGCAAAAAAAATTAGTGGGTTTTGAATTGCGGTTTGGGCACTCAATCTCTAAAAGGTTCACCATCACAGCTCTAGGATATGCAAGGAAGCGGGGAGGATGCTGCAACAACACAGCCGGGGGCAGGTAGGCTGGGCAGGTGGCTGGGGGGATGGACAGAGGCAGGGAGGGCAGGCAAAGAGTAAAACTGCAAGCTGAGGTCTCCATCCGGTAAGGGGAGGGGCCAGCTGGCAGGGATGTGTGACAGGCTGAGCTGGTGGGAAGAAGAGGCTGAGGGCCACTCAAAAGTTGAAAATGGGCCACATTTGGCCCCCGGGCCTGATTTTGGACATGCCTGTTTTAAGGTCTTGGAGAGGTGCCAGGCTTGTCTCTCAGCCCTTGTTACCCTCATAGGCAGGACTCACTGTGGGGGCTCATGAGAGGGTGTTTTCAACAGCTGCTCCCTGGCATGGAACTCTTTCCACTACAAGCTAGACTGCTCCCTTCACACTGTCCTGGCAAAGAAAAAGATATTTCTCTCCAGTTAAGCTTTTACCACCAACTGGTCTACAGAGCCTTTTTTTTTAAACATCAGATGCTGCACTTTTCTTCTTTAAACTCATTTTTGTGTATGTGTGTCGTTTTCCCTCTTTTTTTCTGTTTTCTTTCTCCCACCCCCACCCTGTTTATGATGCAAGGATGGGGTTGCACACTTCAGTAAGTAGTGTAAACATCCATAACACACACTCAATGTGCACATAAGACTAGGCTGATGTCTCCTCTTTTCCTAACATGAAAATGGAAATGGTCATACATTGTCTAAAAGCTAGTCTTTCAACCTGCTCTTTGTTAGGGAAAAACAGCAACATCTTGGCTGCAATCCATGGAATTTTACTCTGCATTCTTCTTTATAGCAATAATTTTGAAATGCATATTTTCGTTGATTATTCCAGTCCCATGATATTTTGGGTTGAAGAGGCCAGTAAAATAAGTTATTTCAAGTTTACAAGTCTCTGCTCCCTCTCCTCTCTGTTTTTACCATCTTGAATCCTCCAGAGGCTTGCACTTTGGTTGCTAAGTTATTTTCCTTTACAACAAATGGAAGGTCACAGGAACATGAACTCGGTATGAACTTGCAGAGGTCTACCTTTCAGCAGTTTTGCTTTGACACAGCGCTGCATGTCGCATAATGCATAAAAGATGCCCTTACCTAGGAATACAAGCTAGGTATGAAATAAGCCTCCTAAGGTCCTCTTGTCGTATTCTATCATGATTGCTGCGAGCTGGAAATGTTAGGATGGGGCCTCCACGCTTATCTCTTCCACCTGAAAACAAAAAAAGAAACACATTCAGTGAGTGTCAATGGCAGACTAGGGTGGTGAGCACTGGCAATAAGCTTCTGCCTTAGGGAGGGTTGCCCTCCAACATGATACATTTGAGAAGACAGCTCAACATCCATATGGCCCCGTTTCTAACTACACAGCTTCACCTCAACAGAAAGTAAGGGGGGGGGGGAAACACCACTCCATTTTAATATCTTGTTTCAAAGTAAACTCAAACCACCAGGGAGAAATGCAGCTAACGGGGCTCGTTTTGTTGGTTACCCAAGCCAGGCTGAATACAACAAAAGTATTTGCTGGGATACAACAGTGAATTTTTAAAGATCCAAGAGTGATGTTCACAGATTTGCCATATTTTATCCCCACAACACGCCTAGAAGCACAAGGCTGAAAAAAGGCACCTACCTCAATATCTAACAAATATCACAGCCAATGGGGAATTTGAATCCAGATCTCCCTAGTCTAGCTACACCTACTGTTCACACTCATCCTCTGCTAACCCTCCTCGTTTTTTCCCTCCTTTTTCCATGGTCTTTCTTTCCCAAACAGCTTTTTCAAGACAAGGGCCGGACTGTTTTTGTTTTGTTGGGTTTGTCTATTTTTCATTTGGTTTTGATTTCTTGCTTGTCTGTTTCATTTGCTTCGGGAATTCTGGAAAACACTTTGAGTGCTGATGCCACCGTGTGATGTACCACCACTGCTACCAGACCATAAAACGCCTCTCATACAAACTATAAAGGCTGCAAACATGAACTTCTCACAAGCATAACTTGACTATTACATAAGAGCAACAATCCAGGAATCTTCGGCTGCAGCAGTAAGGAAGCATCAGATCCCTAACCCTTTCAAAGAGCTGAGAAGATTACACACAGTTCCCCAGTAGTATCCCTTGCCAAGGAAGCACAGAGCTTGGGAAAAGCACATTTTTGAACTCGGAATCCAAGATACTTGTTTTTCTAATACAGTACTGCAGATGGCCACAATGCCAGATCTCCTTCGCTTCAGAGCTACGACAAAGTTGCATCCAATCTCACCATTAACCTGGCCCTTCAAGGTTACAAGAGAGGGGAAAGCCAAGTGTTCAGAAAGTCAGCAAACAACCAAGCAGCCATGTAAACACATGGCAGAGTCAGCTGCAGGCTCTGTATGAGAGGCAAAAGTGCCAAGACTGTCTATGATCTCATCAGAGTTCCTCATGGTTCTTTGCTTTCCAAATTATACCTGGCCAACTTTGAGACCGGATCAAGAGGGGTGAGATAGTGCCCACTACTGAACACTTCTCCTGCTCTCAGAGGTCTGAGGAAAATAGCCCTCTGGCTTTGCTTCATGTAACAATGTCACCCTGCTCAGAAAGAATCTAAAACTGGTAAAGAGGCACCCATCCCTAATACCAGTACGAATCTGTAGGTCAACAATTCCCTTTTTTGATGATGTACACCTTAACATGGTAGAGGGGTTTGAGTGTGTCAGTGAAGATGAGAACAATGTCCTCAGGAGGCCAGACTCGATTACAAGCCTGGATTCCAAGCAGGGTAGGTCAAGGTGGAATGGTCACAGCCTAGACTTCAGAGTAAGACGAGTCCACCCTCTTCAAGGGCAATGGGGGCATCAGTAGAACAGAATAGAGAGTTCCAATGGTGATAGGGGTACCAGCATATAGCTGAAGGTGACATTGGCAGAGGAGACATCAACTCTTACACTAAGCTTATTTTTGCTAGTACTGGACAGAAAGTGGCAACATTAAACCACTGTTGAACGTTTCGTATCTTAAAATACTATTATGAGACAGTCCAAAATAAAACAAGAGATAGTCTAGAAATGTTCTACACTAGAAAAAAACTCAGAAGAAATGGAATTTCTCTCATACTGAAGCAAGATGTAGCACAGACAGTTAGGGGCTACAATGTAAAGACAGACCAAATAATATCAGACTCCATGGAAAAACTAGCTACATAATCATCATTCAAGTCTATGCTCCAACTACCAATATTGAAGGTGGAATGGAACGCTTTAATGCATGCTTGATCAGGAGGAAACTGATCAAAACTCCAAAACCCCACAGTAGGCAGCAAAGCAGGACTCAATGTTGTTGGGAAATTTGGTCTAGCAGACAGAAGAGGAGAATGACTCATAGAATTCTGTGAAAATGAAAATTATGACTACGAAATAACTATATAACTCTAATGTTGATAGTGAAGAAGCTGAAATTGTCAAAGGTATTTTCACCTTGGTTGAATTGTCATTGCAAATGGAGAGTGCAGCCAAGAAATCAAAGGAAGGGAAGTAATAAAGGATTTATTTATTTATTTATTTATTTATTTATTTATTTATTTATTTATTTATTTATTTATTAAGACAATTGGAAGCAATCATCAAGTGTAAGGATGTGTCACTAGAGTCTAAGACCAATATCATCCACACTCTTGTATTCTCAACGATCATGTATGGATGTCTGTGAAGATTCTCAGTCATTCAGGTGAGGTTATCTGGAAGTTGATTAATGGCAACTGGACTTCTTTTCTTGAGAGACTGAAACATTTTGCTACTCATCCAAACAGTCTGTCAAAGCTACTTGGATGAGTAGCAAAACATTTCAGTCTCTCAAGAAAAGAAGTCCAGTTGCCATGACTCAACTTCCAGATCACGTATGGCTATGAAAGCTGAACAGTTAAGAAATTTGTTTGAAAGATGGTACTGGGAGAGAGCTTTGCAGTTACCCTGAACTTCCAGAACTATGAACAACTGGGTCCTAGACTAAATCAAGCCTGAGGCAAAAGTGATGAAACAGAAGCTGTCTTACTTTGGGAATATCAGAAGAAGGAAAGGTTCCCTGGAAAAGACAATATTGCTGTGAAAGGTGGAAGGCAGCACTAAAAGAGGAAGACTGAATACAAGATAGGTAGTTTCTATATAGGAAGCAACAGGCTTGAGTTTATAAATGCTGGCAGGTCTGTTGAGGACAAGACATTTTGGAGACTGCTCATTCATAGGGTTATCATACACCAGAGGTGACTGTACAGCATGTAACAACAAGCACAGTCAGTTTTCAGACACTGGGGATTAGTCAGATGGGATCTAAGGCCATGGGTGCTACTTCCAAGCAGGGCTGAACTGTGACACTTTGGTTTAGTAATTAACCATTGCCTAGCATAGGCAGAATACCCTCCAAATGAAGTCACTCCAGGTCTCATGGCTTTCAGGTTAGACATTAATCTTAGGTGGGAAGAAAGCCAATTAGTGGGTTTGCTAGCGTACTGTGCCCAGTGCTGGCATACTGCTGAACCGATAAGATAACAAAGTCGCTGCTGGACAGTTTACTTTTAATCCTAGGCTCTGGGAAAGTCTAGACCTGCTTTGCCCATAACCAGATATGCCTAGAATCGCTCTGATCACAGAATTATGACTTCTTGCCCATGGAACCCAGAGGTCATACATCTGCCCCATTAAAAAAACAACAACCATGAATTGAGTCCGTGGCAGGAGGGGGAAGGAAGAAAAGAGGCTGGAAAGGGGTTTTGGATTCTCAGAGTTCTCTACCTATCATATGGTAATCTGGGGAGTTTTAGTCCAGAAAAGTAACAATTTGAAACTCTGCAGAGGAATGTCCAACTAGAGCTACTGAATCTAATGTTATTTTGTGATCAGTACAATCTGATTTTTCTCTGGAAATGCTCCGCAGCAACCATGTCTCGTTAGGATTCGTGGAACTTGGGAGCAGAAAACTCCAACAAAATATGCCATCCCAAACTGTTTTGCACAAAAATATCTACCAACAAATGATAATGCAGAAGAAGGAATGCCCATCCTCCACTGAAGTGCAATAGCAAAAGTCCATGGATGTTTACTAGACAGCATTTTTGCTGTCAACACTGAGGAGGCCTATTTGGAGGGTTTATAGGCCCTAGGGCAGATATGTCAAGGGCCCTGTTGCTGACCCTTAAAATGAACTTATTTATTTATTTATTTATTTATTTATTTATTTATTTATTTATTTATTTATTTAGAATATTTTAATCCAACCTTTCTCCTTAGAAAAGGACCCAAGGTGGCTTACAATAAATGAGGGACAACATACAGCTCAGAACACTTCAGACATAGTCAAGTTAAGAACAGGGAATGAGAAGAGGCATCTTAGAACCTTAAAAGGTAACATTAAGACTACAAAGAGCATGCAAAAAGAAAAGCAAAATCCATTACTAACATAGAAAGTACTGGTGTTCTTATGAAATCCATCAATGTAATCTTGCATGGTAATCCATATAAAACATGCATTTATGGTGAGTGGTGTTGAGTGGCCACAGGGTATGGGCAAATGGAGCTCAAAGGACCACAGAGAACATCCCATCTAACTGTCCCAACTGCCATTTGGGCGGGGGGCACTTACTCCCTCCCGTGTATTTCACAATGTCCAAGGATGTGGATAAAATGTATGCTATGACCTCAACAAATTCCTTATTGATGTCCTTGCCATGGCTCTGAGGGGGTCATTTGGTATACTGGGTTAGAGTCACTAACTAAAAATATTTAAATTCAAAGCAAATCCATCCCAGCATATGCAGCACACCAAGGACTGCCACCACCTATAGGGCAAAGAGTCGTGTTATGACATGCTGCACTGGAGAAATCTAACTCCTACTAGCTAGCTTGTGAAACCAACAGCCTGCCACCTCTCAACACCCACCTTCCCTGTTCTCTGTTACTGACTTGGAGGAGAAGTTCAAGGCTTCGTCTCAAGACAAGATTAGCTAGAATCTCATTTGAACAGAGGATTTGGGTAAGTTTAAGCAAAGTATGCAAAAGCCTAAGAAGAAAATAGAGGTGCTGTTAAGGGAATTTAAAAAAATAAATAAAGTGAATGTACATCTAAGTATTTTCTCCAGCTCATACAATAGGTCAGTTGGTTGGTTGCACTTTTATGCTGTCACAGTAGATTGCTAAGCAAAAGGCATTTAAATGAGTCAGCAATCAAAGTTCCTCTTGATGAAAGATGCAACATGGAATTGAGCTTTTGCTAACTATAGACTTAGCCAACCTGACAGAAGTTGAGAGTTTATATTTATATGGAGCTTGGCTGTCAAACTCTTGTGAGGGCGCAGTCTTAACTTAGAAGGGTCCAAAGGATGGGGACAGGGGGCGTGCTGGAACAAGAAGTCACCTAAACTTGAGTTCAACTCAAAATATAACCTGTGTTTGAGTTAAAAATCTGGAACTACATTTCTGAAGGTTCAAAAGCTGTCTGGCTTGAATATATTTTTTAAAAAAATATTTTTGTTTTGCTACCACACAACACAAAAAGAGTCCTGGAGAAGCATTGCATTCGTAGAAGGATTAAGGAGGGGATAACATAAGAACATAAGAAGACCCGTGCTGGATCAGGCCAAGAGTCCATCTAGTCCAGTTTCCTGTATCTCACAGTGGCCCCACCAAATGCCTCTGGGAGCACACGAGAATAGATATCTGTCTCCTGATACCACTCTCCTGTATCTGGCCTTTGAAGTAGCATGGTTTTAAGCTTGGAGATGACACATTCATCATGGTTTATAATCTGTGATGGACCTTTCCTCCAGGAATCTGTCCAATCTCCTTTTGAAGGCATCTAGGCCAGATGCCATCACCACATCATGTGGCCAGGAGTTCCACAGACTAACAACACATTGAGTAAAGAAGTATTTTCTTTTGTCTGCTCTCACTCTCCCAATCTTCAGTTTGAGTGGATGTCCCTTAGTTCTGGTCTTTTGTGTGTGAGAGAGAAGAGCATCCCTCTATTCACTTTACTCATGCCCTGCATAATTTTGTACGTCTCAATCATATCCCCCCTCAGGTGCCTTTTTTCCAGACTAATGAGCCCCAAATGCTGTAACCTTTCCTCATAAGGGTGGTGCTGCAGCCCAGTAATCATTTTAGTCACTTTCTTTTGCACCTTTTCCAGCTCCACTTTATGTTTTTTGAGATGAAGTGACCTGAACTGTATGCAACACTCCAGGTACAGCCTTACTATCATTTTTTTTACAGTAGAATTGCTTTGGAGGGCTTTTGGACATTAAGAGGGCTTTCTCCACCCCTCATGTGGCAAACATTTTATACAGAAATGTACATACAGTAATAGAAAGTTATCTAGGCTCTTGCTAGGTTTTATTTCATCATTTACCTGAAGTATTTTATTGTTGTGTGTCCTATTCTAGTGTTGTTATTTCCTGTTCTGGGTCTCTCTGGGGTCAAGTAAATGAAAATGATGTCATTATGAATGGCAGACTGAGTCTGCCACTGATCAAAGATCTGGAAGTTGAGTCATGGCAACTGGACCTCTTTTTCTTGAGACAGAGAAACGTTTTCCTGCTCATCCAAACAGCTTTGTCAGTTTGAAGAAAGCTAGTGGCAAGTCCTCCATGTTATAGTTAACTTTGACCTCTTGTCACCCTGGTCTGAAAAAGTCTCATAAGATGAACAGTGGCCTGAATAGTTCTTCAGACATTTGGCTTGGGCTGTGTCTTCACCTCTTGTCCCTTAGGACCTATTCCTTAACATCTCTGCCTTTAGCCACAAAGCTGTTCTTGTCTCCAGGGCCGTTGTGAGTCTTGAATCCTAGAGAAATCACTTGCTATCCCTCACAGAAACCGAGAACGCCAATTTTAAAAAGCCACTGGAATGCTTGTCCCAGAGGTCTGCAATGGGAGTGCTGCCAGTCTCCAAACAACATGAAAAATGCAGTAGATTCTGCAAACTGCCTGCAGGCATAGCAACTACCTTTACACAATGGCTATTATGCAAACGCAAATTATAAAAATAAACATAATTTCCAAGATCTGTACCACAGATGCCAGGTTTGGGTGGCACTAGAATTGTTCTACTTTCTTTTAAAGGGCACCAGTGCTGGGATTTAAAATGAATGGCTCAGAGTATCAGTCCAATAAGGGCTCTTCAAGGGAAGGGAAAGGAAGGGAAGCGAAGGGAAGGGAAGGGGGAAGATATAACAAACCGACAGAGGGGCAGAAGGACAGACACATTTATGGTAGGCCAATGTTGCCAAGCAACCAGGGGAGGCGAAAGAATGTGGATTCTTTCCTCCCGCAATGGCGGGAAAGAGCTCAGGGAATGTCAGCAACGAAGCTAGTCTTGTCAAAACAAAAGGTAAAGGCTGAAGAGGCCGCATTACGGCATGAAAAAAGGACAACAAGGAATGAGAGGAACAAGCCCAAGAAAGAGGAGTCAAAGAAGAATGGAAGACACTGGGGAGGAGAAGATTAAGGCTCACTGTTTGGTACCTTTCATATTCCTGAAGCGCTTCCCAGGGAAGCAAATTTTGCTTACAGCAAATGTGGCAACTACAAAACAGCTTCCGGATACATTACGTGCCCAAAGGCTTCAAGTACTACACCAAATCATTCACAGACCTCTTTAGAGACTGCAAAGGACTCCTCCATATTCCTTCTTTCAGTCACCACCCTAACACACCTGCAGGGTAGATCAGCACTACGGTCACACTGGAGGAGATGAGGGAATAAGTGACCCAGGGAGCATCTCTTTCTCAAAGGCACTGAGTTACTTCAAGCCTGCTGTGAAAGTAAACTTGGGATCTCTGCTTGCAAACAGCACAAAGCGACAGGCAGAGGAGGCCTGGCCATTAACCCAATCATAGAACCTAACCAGCAGCATTAGAAGCTTGAGTTGGCAGGAAGCTACCTCCGAGGTGCCCATTTGAGCCTAGGCGTTCTGAGGAACCATCTGGCTCAAGCCGGAGAAGCTGGCCGTAGGTTTAACATCCCGCAATTTCACGCTGCTAAAACAAACAGAGCCAGGAGGCAGAACATGTCCTCTTAAGTAGTAAGTTGCTTGGAGATTGTGTGTGTGTGGGGGGGCGGGGGCGGAATACGGCTGCATGATAATCCCAACAGCTTTTAAAGTGTTTAAACCTGAAAGAATGCCACAGCCCTGCAGCCCTTTTTAACAGCCCATAAGCCATTAATGCAACCTGCTTTGCCAATCCTTTAGTGCAGTCTGAGGTTGCAGCCAGTTCATTTTGGTGTTAAAGGACTCCGGGAGACTTTTTTTTCTCTTTCAACCATTTGATTCCAATTCCCACTCTTCCTTGTCCGGAGGAACCAGCGAGTTGGAGAAAGGCTGCTATGAAATCACTGGACACAGGATAACAGCAAAGCAAATGTCTCAGGAGAAACTCAGAATCCATTTTCCAGTTTACTGGGTTAACAAGTCAAGGAAGATTGCAGGAATGTTAAGTACTCTACAGGAGAAACTGTCCTATTGACCTCTCTCTCAGACAGAAGAGTGAATGGACAATACTAAGGCATGCTTTGAATAAGGCTGTTGGAGTACACACCTGGGAAATCTTGGGTTTATCTTTCTGAGTTCTTCCTTCTTCCCTCCCTCTCTCTCTCTTGTTTACAAAAATCTAGACCAAGGTGACAGACCCTGGTGGAAACAAATGTTCTTTCTGTTGCATTCTTAGTCTGGATCAATAAGCCCATCAAGCACAAGTTGCATATAATAGTCAAAAGACATTGTCACTGAGGAACAGCAATCATTTACTGAAAATTTGGAAGATACTCAACCCAAACCCCCAAAAGATATTGCGGAAAAGAGACAATGATACATTTTCGATCCACTGACAAAGCACTGCAGTGGAGCAAGTCGTGAATGGATGGGAGAGCACAGGTGCATTTAAGAGAGAGTGGGGAGCTTCCGAAAGTATTAAGTCACTACTTATCTGATCAGTAGATTGTAATAAAGGAACTGAATTGTTAATTTGCAGGAGCGGCTGCTACTTGCTCAAGGATACAGTGAAGGAAAGAGCTAAACAAGAGTAGATTCCTAATGTGCAAAACCATATGACATTTTCTAAGTGTAAAATCTCCCACTGCTAAAATATACACCATTTCCTAGACTGTAATTTTATTTATAATTAGCAGAGGAATAGATTCAATTAAACTTGCATGACTGACTTGTGGGTCAACATGTACCCAATTGCACTATGGATCACCGGTACCTATAGCTGGACAGGAACAGAGGCTGAACCATTAAGTGGGGCTCCCCCAGACTATCCCATCTTAAGTTACTCCTGCCTCCCATCTTACTTAGAGAGTGGCAGAAGACACTCTCTCCTTCCAGCAGGACATCAATTACAATGGGGTGCAAGGCTTTTAAAGCGCCTAAGAGATTGCTATTCAATTCAGCAAGATGCTGAATGCTAAGGACTTGTAGCACAATACCTTTGCAAGGGATTAATTACAATGAGAACATAATCACAGTTAGTTAATACTACAGGCTTTACCTTCCACTGGCCATGAATCATGCCTTGCCAGTCTTGATGGGTAGCAGCTGCCATAGAGAGAGAGAGTGTGTGTGTGTCACAAAATATAGCTCAAGATTATGAACAAAATGCATCCCCTTACCTGACAGGTATGCAACTTTCTCCTTCAAGATAGGCAGGACTTCCATAGCTTTCATTTCATCATTTTTTCGAAATCCTGAAAAGGCAAAGAAAATGGGTGTTACTAGACTTCAAAGGCAGCAAACATCTCCCATGAGGAAGACAAGCTCTGAGAACTAAAGAATCCTGCAACTTATCTTTCTGGGACTGTTACCACTTTCTTTTGTGGCACAAATTTTCACAGACTTCCAGTCCACTTGCAGTAGTCAAAGAGAAGCTGTATCGTGAGTGCACTCTAATTGCAGCGACTATCTTAGACGCGCAGCACGGCTTTGGCACATGATCTCTCTTGCACAGGTCACAAACACAATTAAAATGACCATGACCCATCTGAAATCCTGTTGCTCTGTTATGTATGCAGAGGGTAAATATTCATGCAGAAGGGAAATAGCTGGCCATTCACAAATCCCTCCTGGAATTTACAAGCATGTGCCAAGCCAGCAGGTACACCGGCCCCTGAGCATCCCAGAGGTGACTCATTTATTGCCAGCTAGAAGCAACTGCATGTTACACCATTTGCCTTCCTCCTCTGTAACAAAGCAATAGGAATTGTGCTGTGTGTTTTTGGAGACTTTGTTCTCCTACAGGGAAAGAAAGGTAGCTCCTTAAAATATTTTGAGAATATGAGGCTCCAACTTTCTACCAGGCCAGAGAGAAGGTTCAAGTAGCTGTCAAAGTCTTTTCAAGAGCAAATAACCAATTAGGTTGGAATAAACAGAATGCAATGCCGCAATGGGGCCAATATCTTCTCCACTGTGAATTTGTTTCTGTCTCATTAAGACAGGGCTATGATTATTATGCCAATTGAAGCCCTAATTCAAATTAATAATTTTTGTTTTTAAAGATAGAATGAAAAATCCGATGGCTATTTCAGCTACACTAGAACTATTTTAACACAACATTATCACCAAGTAGAGATGGGCACGAAACGAACAATTTTTCGTGTTTCCGTTTTGTTTTTTCGTTTCATTACACAACAAAACGACAAATGAATTTTGTCTCTAAAATGAAACAAAACGAACAGAAACACCAGAAATTTTGTCGTCCGTTTCGTTTTCGTTACAGCAATACATTGAACTGCTTTAAATGCTTTAAAAAATCACAAAAAATTGAAATAAATGGTAACGAAACGGTAACGAAATGAACAAAAACGAAACGGAAAAATTCACGAAAAACGGAAACAAACCGAAACGGACCCTCTAAATGACAAACGACAAACGAAATGCCATTTTTTTTATTCGTGCCCATCTCCATCACCAAGTGAAGTACCGTGGTCAGGATTAATTGCCTGAATTGTTTATTTTGATTGTGAGCCGCCCAGAGACCTTTGGGTAGTGGGTGGCATAAAAGCTATATAAAATGAATGAATGAATGAATATTCAATTCATGGATGACAATTCAAGCAATATTTGGCTCATTAAAATCAAGCCTTCCTCCATGTATGGGAGTTCCGGCATGGTGTTAATCCTGAGACTTCAATGCAGCACACTAGCACAACTTGTCTGAGGACTGCAATGACTCATGCCTACAAATGGCATTGGTCCTTAAATAATCTTCACAGTAAACCAAGATACAACAGGGGAAGGGGAAGAAAGACAAGCATCAAGAAGGTAATGGGGCCCATGTAGGAAAAGGAACCATAACGTACTAGTAGAATACACATTCTGCATACAGAAAATTGATAAAGTCCAAGCTGCCATTTTTGCTTTCAAATCAAGCCTCGGAAACATTAATGGGTGTTGCACGGCAACTCGGCCGTAAGAATAAACCATATCTAAATGTTGTAAGTGCCATGTGCATGAACCCAAACAGAGCTTATCCCTTCCCTCTACACCCACCACCTACATGGAGAAGACTTGCAAATGTTCCATTTCCATTTCAGGGAATTCTGGCCTTGTCTACAAAGTGGATATATTAACTTGAATCAGTTTCTGCACAGACCAGTTTCACAGTACTACGGCCTTAGTCTGCATGCAGTCCTATGGCTTGTGGTGCAAAAAGCCATGGTTACCTGAAAGCAAACTAAACACAATTGAAGTCCTCCTTCTGACCTCACACAAAGGGAGGCAAGATGAGCATGACAGATGCCAGAGGCTTGCTCAAATGCATTTCAGCATCCTGCACCCAACCCACAACAATTCGGCACCTGTGATCTGCCAGGTGCTTGATAATCTCCTATTTTTTCCAGTCCTGGACAGGGAACAAAAGGCAGGAGGTGTATTTAGGATTACCAGCAGGTTACAAATAATGTTGGGTGAATTAATGGATGGCAGAGAAGGGAAGGATTAATGTTTAAAAAGAAAAAGAAAAAGAAACTCATGAAAATATATTACAGTGAAAGTTTGGGCATTTACACTCACAAGGTCAACTGTGAAAGGGGGCTTGTTCCTTGTAAATGCATTCAGGGCAGAAGGCGTGACATATGTACACACACACACACACAAAAAACCACACACAATCTGCACCCAATTATTGAGCAGCAATTTGCCACCAAGACTTGTGTGGCTTTCCTTATTCATATATAAATCAGCAGTAAGAAAAGTCAAGATTAAAATATCTATATGTATTACAAATGCATTAATGCAGTTATAATCTTTTAGCCCATAAGCTATTATTCTCTGTCACATACATTTGAGCTAAAGCCTGTTTTCTACATGAAAGCCCCACCCCCACCCCCAATGACATTCGAGGTCAAGCACTTCAGATATGACACAGTGGCTGAATTCCTATATTGTTTCGTGTAGTGGTTTCCAACTTTAGGTAACCTAGGCGTTCTTGGATTACAACTCCCAGAAGCCTTCTGTATCCCCTGTGGGGGTCAGGGTTTCTTGGAGTTACAGTGCAAGAACGGGTTGCCCAATGCGGAGCAACTACCAACCTAGTGTAGTAAATCACGACGACAGTGGGCCCACGGAATCAGTGAGGATCTGGTGAGTCAACTTCTCTAGAAGTTCCATTGATTCAATGGGCCTCTTGTAGCTGCAACTTACTAAACTAGCTAATAGGATTTCAATCAGTAAGTCATGCAATGCATTGATTAATCGCCAATGAATATTCAGGGTGCAATCCCAAATATATGCAAGTCCCAGTGGATCCAGGAGAATTCTCTTTTGGGTAAGCAAATACACATGGAATTGCACTACACATCTGTTACTCAAAACAGTGTGGACATTTATTCTCCCTTTCAGAAAAGTTTGGTCATCCTGCTTGTAAAGAGACGACTTATTGCCCTTTTGAATCCATGGCAAGCCAAGCTAAAAAAAAATCCTGTGTTTTGGAACTGATCCCTAAATATGTTGTACATCTTGCAGTTCAGCAGGGAGGAGGCAGGATGACAAGAAGGTGGAGATCACATCCCCTTAGAGCAAAGGACAAAATCTAACATTTACAATGCAATTAACTACAAATGACTTTCCAAAGTGTGGTTCATCACCACTGCTTGTTTTTAAAAGACACAATACTTGCTGGCACACATTATTTTAGGATCACTTTTAAAAATACACTTCAAAATTTAAAAGTTGCCCCCCCCCCCCGGAATATTTTAGGATAGGGATCCATTTCTAAAATTCTGTTCATGTGTATGTATGGGTCTTAAGTTAATATAGATGTTGGCCTGTTTCAAAATATGCACACACGTGCACGCACACACACAAAAACACACACAGTGAATTGAAATGAATGAGAAACCAATTAATCCGTTCCAAAGGTCCAATAAAAGGCAAAAAGCTGGATTTTTTTTCCAGACCTCTTTATAAAGTGCACTTTAAAGGCCTGCAGTGCTGGAACACCCCATCCAGAATACCTCTCCTGCAGTGAAATGCAAATATGGACAAGAGAAACTAGCAAGACTACCTCATCCTATTCCTACCCAAGGTGCAATGGGCAAAAATGAAAACAGACAAACATAAGCAGCAAGAGAAATCCAGCCTGTTCTTGTCTGCAGAACAATGGAAAAGGTTGCAAACATGGACAGAAGAAAGCAGCATGACTACCCCAGCCTTTTCCCACCAAAAATGCAAAGAAAAGCAGTGCAAAGATCAATAAAAGCTAGCTCCCTACCTTTCCAAGTTTGAAAGGTCCAAATCCCTCAGCAAAACACATCCGGAATGGCTCAAAAAAACATGAAAAAACCGTTCTAACTCCTCCCACCCCTCCACAAACTACAGGGGTTGCAATATATCCTGAGTACACTTTTTTGCATGGCATTATGAAACATTTGTTATCCGAGGAAGCCCATAGGAAACATTTGTTATCTGAGTCAGCCCTATAGCCAGAAATTTCCATTTGTTATCGAAAAATTTGTAATAAAAGGCATTCTTTATTAGAGGTATTACCATATATTAAAAAGCTCTACTAGCTAATGGGTACAAATCAAAGCTTTACCTGGCTTCAGGAAAACCATGCAATTTTTTGACGGCTAAATTTTATGTATGGTTATTCAGTAAACACAAACCTGAAAGGCTGAAAACTTGATTTAAATATCCTAGTGAAAAATAGTCCTTTTGTTAATTGCTTAAATCAGTACAATCCAGCCTGACTCAGCGTAATGCTGCTTCTGTATTAATCCTGCCCCACATACCTTCTTTTCTGGGCACCACCTCTTTTATTTCCATTTCAAATAAATGCTGCGTCAAGCAGCCTGGAAATCTCCCATGTGGACAAGGACCTCCAGGCACGCTTCTTCAACCTCTGGATAAAATGCTACCAGAAGTCTTTGTGCACACAACTGCCTTTGGATCATTCCTCTCTCACAATTTCAAAACTGTAAGCAGACTTCCTAAACCTCAGTTAATGGAAAAGGTCTCCAATTTCATTTGTATGTCTTGGTAGAAAACGCACTTGGCCCTATGCTCAAACATAAATATAACTCGTTGGGAAGCTTTATTTAATCAGTAGCATACTTCTATGTCTCTTAGTCATCTTAGAAGAGGTGTCTGATGCTTCATCATAAAGTGTGAGCTGGAAGACATGAACTGCTGGGGAGCTCAATGGTTAGGTATCCGAGTAACCAGAGGTTAAGTGCCTCATTGCACAGGCTGGATGCATTGATCCACAGGCCCCTTTCTAGCATTGTACAGTAGGACCCCCCCGTATCCACTGATTCAGTTATCCATGGTTGGCAGATGATAAATAAATAAATAATTCAGCAGCCACAAAGCAAGCTACTGTCACAAAGAGCAGCTGTAAAGCAAGCTACTGCCATAAAAGAGCAGCCATAAAGCAAGCTACCGTCACAAATAGCAGCTGTAAAGCAAGCTACCGTCACAAATAGCAGCTGTAAAGCAAGTTACTATCTCAAAACAGCAGTTTTGGGGAGCATTTTGACATTCTCTCTTATCCACGGTTTTCATTATCCATGGAACGGCTTGGTACCAATCCCCAGCAGATACTGGGGTCCTACTGTAGTTCTAAAAGGATGATGATTGTTACTATTATGATGAACTAGAAACACAATAGTGACAGACTTCCACAGAGACGGGTATTAGCTTTGGTATACAGTCACCCCCCGCCATTTCACGGTTCAGGTACTGCGGTCCCACTACATAGCGGGATCACAGTACCTGCACCTTGGGGCGGCATGGGGGGGGGCAGTGGCGGGGGATGATCGGGTTGCTCTGCACCGCTCCGCCAGGTTCCGTCGAGAAGCCTTGGGGCCATGCGGGCGGGCTGCGGAGGTAAGATCCTGCAACACTGCCTGCACGCGCCGCCCCAAGACTTCGCGGACAGGTGCGTGATCGCCCCCCCCCCACCGGCCCTGGCCCCCGGCCCCACCCCACCCACTTCCGCATATTGCAGATTTTCATGCATCGCGGGTGGAGTGGGTCCCTAACCCCCACGATCGGCTGGGGGTTACTGTATATGCTTTTCACACAAAACTTATAAAACAGGTAGTTAAAACATCTCTGAAGGAGACAGACTTATGCCAAACCATTCCCATTTATTGGGGGAAGCAGAACATTTTCCACTCAAGACCTTTTACTCACTATCCTCCATGTGATCACAAAGATAAGCGATTGCAAGCCTACCCCCCCCCCCGTGGTCTCACCTGTGACATCTGTTAGCTCTCCCTTCTCCCTGCAGCTGCTCATGTGTTTGGAGAACATCTATAATGCAGCATCCTGCTAAATGTATGCATGTTTTCTCTAATGCTGAACCTTGTTTGAAGACAAAAGCTGCATTTTAGCAGAACCTATGCAGGGTCTGTCATATGATTAGCAGCCCTCATCATACAGAGATCTTGAGTGCATGAAAAACTCTGCACAAAGGATCACATGATGGCTCCTCCTACCAGTGAAGATACAATGGTCTCGCTATGGAGCTTTCTGGATGAGCAATGTGGGCTGAGGATAGCACATGAACCTATTAGCTTCCCTGTGTTATTTGAATCTATGAAAGGTAATTTCTAAAAAGGGACTTATATAAATGAGTTCCTAACATGCTGTAACATTCAGATACACAGCCCCAGGAGAAAAGAGTAGCAATGAAGAGGCTTGGGCCCTATCTTAACTGTATGTTTCAATGCCACCTTTGCCATTCATCCCTGCTAGACAAGTTATAATTATATATTTACAAGAGAAGACATCTCTTTCTCATCCAATCCTGAATGATTGGTTTCCATTGGCAGGTATCTCACATCAGGATGTGATTTTCTTGGCAGGTAGAATCATGATTTATAGGAAGACGGTGTTCAATGTGTACCCTATTATCATGGGGAAGGGAAAAGGGCAAACCAGGATTGTTCCGCTAAGTTTGGAAATCAGAGAACCTTAATAGCAGAGCAGTAAATTCTTGACTGACTGCATTTAACTTTGTTAACGCAAGAAATGTATTACCTTAGAACAGATCATTTCTGCATTGGACTGCAACAATGAGGCTTTCAAATGCTGAAATCCAAGGAAAGCACCACTCATCAGAACCTCTTCAGGAAAGAAAGCTGCTATTACATTTCTATCAAGGCATCTGTTTCAAATACCCAGTTTAATTGTGGGCATCTTGGGAAATGAAAAACTTCTTATTTTTAGAATGGATGAGACAAGGGACAGCTCCTCATTGTCTAGATCCTTCTAAGGCAATACATTTCCCAAAAGAAAATAATTAAATGTACTATATTCTGTCTATAGTTTACTGCACCACAGTTAAATTTATCTGACCACTAAAAACAATGGATCAGTCTTAATATACTCCCTTCCTATGATGAACTGGTACAAATACGGCAGCACCATTGACACTGCAAATGGGAAATCAGCACTTGGAACCAGCCTTTCCCATCTTCTGCACAAAATCCTACCAATCCCTCATGGTGGGCATTGGAAGCTGCACATGCAACAGTGCTAATCAGACAGATGCTAACTGGATGCCCTCGCAACCAAGTCTTTCCAAATCCACAAGCCACATCTTCAAAGTCTGTTATGGGAGGGACACATGCTGATATAAAAAGATTCCTCTCGGCTGCAGCTCCTCAACTGTGCCCCTCCCTCCAAGTCTGATCCAAAGGGCTGATGAACCCTGGGAAGGAAATTGGGCATATATGCAACATGAGGTAAAGGCAGGGGAAACCTGCTGGTACAATATGAGATGTAGCTGTAGGACTTAATATTAACAAAGGCAGGATTGGTGCAAATGGACAACTGTATGAAAAGAGAGAAGGGGAAGCAAATGTTATTCCTGCATCTGGAAGTTGAGTCACAGCAACTGGACTTTTCTTGAGAGATCAAAACGCCTTGCTGCTCACCCAAGCAGCTTCGTCGATTGACAAAGCTGCTTTGATGAGCAGCGAAACGTTTCGATCTCTCACGAAGTCCAGTTGCCGAGACTCAGCTTCCAGATATCCTCACCTGGACGACAGAATCTCCACAGACATGTTATTCCTGTGGTAAGCCTGTGTGTTCACAATCTACCTCTGCATGACTACATTAGTCCGAGTTTTACAGCCATGTCCACACTGACAAGTGAACTGGTTCCCTGAAGATGGCCATACTGCAAACTTGTTTGAATCCAATTTTCCCATTATGTTTACTGCTAGAACAGCAGAGAATCTTGTCCCCTCCTCTCTTCTCCCCTCTGCTCTCTGCTCTCATAGATGTCACTGTAAATACAGCACACTCCTGTCACTATGAGGTAAGTGTACAGGTCACAGTGATTATAAAAGCAGGTTCTGGACTTTCTAGAACGCCTGTTAATCTGTGAAAGGCCCCAATGATCGGCAGGGTAAGGAAGGTTTAAATTCCCTGTGCAGCTCTAGCTTGGGCCCTTGCTACTTTATCAGTCTCCCCCATCCCAACTCCTTTGCCTGAGGCAAAACAAAAACAAACAAACAAACAAGCAAGCAAAACCAACAACCTCCCTAAAGGGTCAATTTTCACATACAGTGGACCCTTGTATAACATAAAATTTGTACAACATAAAAATTCCAGAGATAGGGGAAATTTGCTTAACATAATCGCCTATGGGGAGAATCTGTACAACATAAAAATGGGATCACTCCATTTTCAATTGATTCCTATGGGAATCTGTATAAAGGAAAATTTGCTTAACGTAATTTCATTTGGAACAAATTAATTCCTTTATACAAGGTACCACTATATTTGTCTTTGTGGGGAATTCTTTTGACAATGGTTGCAGCTCTTTGGATCCATTAAAAATATGCCAAGCTTTTTATAAAAACGAAAACAAAACACAACCTGTCTCATTTATTCTAAATATTCCAGACAACACTGTCAAGTGTTATGAAGTGTCAGATACAGGAGCTCCTTTTTATGGTTGAATTAACAAATAATATATGTGTGAAAGGGAGGAGAGAATCCCAGACCGTCTTTGTGAAAAATGGAGTGCCTTTTATTGACTACAGAATGAAAACCAAATAGATTTCACCACACACCAACCAGGTTGTAATCAATTTAGAATATGTAAAATGTGATGCTCATAAGCTGAAACCAATAAATGAGATGGGAGGAAATAACCTCTCTTAAGAGGCTGCCTTGCAGCAATAACTTCACCAATGGACTCCAGCCTCTGTGAGCAACTGCAATTACAGATAAAGGGGTTGATCTTTCAACGTGGATTAATCATCTGGAAACAAATGACGCACCTGTTTCCCTTTCACTGCACTGTGAAATTTATGGCGAATGCCAGTTACTGACAGTGTTCCTTTTAGGAACCAAGTGGTTTGCATCTGAGGTTTGAGGGAGAAGAATTTCTGGAAGTCACTGCAAGCGTACATGGAGCCATAAATATCTGCAGCAATCTCCGCTCACACGGTGCTCGGCAACCCTCTGAGCGAGCATCCTCAGCACTGCACATTCATAGAGATGATGTCATCTCTTCAAAATCAGGGCAGTCTGCAGCTCCTGCTGCCGTTGTCCTCGTCTTTTCCACTGCAGTGCCTGCAGCATTCGGCGGCTTTGCAAAAGCACAAGGCAGTGCAGGCGAGATTCGAGCGAAAGAAAACTAAGGAGAACTCACTTATTTCAACCCTGCTAGGGAGGGATGTCGCAGAAAACTTAAGAGAAAGCCATCCATTCGATGCACAGTATATTTCTTCCTGAATTTGTTCATGAATATCATTTCAGGGTTTTCGGAGAGCGAGGGTTGGTCTGTTGGTTTGGTTTATTACCTAACCGGACGAAGTAGGGCCTTTTGTACTACAAAACCCCTGAACTGGCTTGATTGCCAAGATATTAGAAAGAAAATATGATCAACCTCAGATGAACAATTAGCTAGGGTAACTCACTGTTTAATTCCCACCATGCCTGCAACATTTAATCCCACACCCCACCCAGTCACATATGTGACAGATGAAAGATCTTACACTCTTAGAAATTGAATACAGGAACTACTTTTTCACCAGGCAGGCCAAAGTAGGGTCTTTCGGGCTGTGCGTTATTCTGTTCGGTCTCTGCTGCAAAAAATCAAATCCTGGTTACTGGATTTCTGTTACTGAACTTTGTTTTATTCCGCTGTTGTTGTTGTTTTTAGCATATATATATATCTTCAAACACTTCTCCAACCTTTATGAAATGTGCAGTCCGTATTTTTCTAAGTGTTGCAACCTGTGTTTTGAACAAGCAAATGAGCATCTGATTGAGGCAGTATGGCAACATTTCAACCCCAGAAATCCACCTATCCACAACCACCCATCCATTCATCTATCCATACATACATAACAAACAAGGAAACAGACAATATTGTCAGACTGAAAGACTGGGATATACATCATTCCCTGTAGTCAAGATCTGAACACAGGGAAGCACCTGGAGGAAAGAAGGGTTGTCTCCTTTACCCATCACCTTCCAGATCATCTTTTGTTCTTTCTATATACAATAGGACACATCCTGTTTGCTTCCCATCCTTCTGCTAGCTTCCCTCACCCCCCTTCAGACTCTATCAGGAACAATGCCATCTCCCAAAACACAAAGGCTCAGAGGAAGAAAGCCAGGGAGAGTACAGCAACCCATTCTAAGCACTGGAGGGACTGACCTCCCTATCAGAATCTCAGCTGAGAGTTTTCCTTTGATTTTTAAGATACCCACTTTTTGGAAATATGCATTCTTCACAGAACATAGTTCTCAAATAGAAATTATTTCAGGTCAAATCTCCATTACCAACGAGAAAAGGTGTAACTGGAATTCGGAAGCCATACTTCAAAGCTGTTACACTCAACACTCCGAAACACTACCTGCTGCCTTTGAAAGCGGAGTCACAACTCAAGACTGGGGCCCCTCACAAAGCCCCTGAAAAGCAGCCCCTTCTCAAGTTATAACTCTAATTCATAATCTAGGCCAAATGGTTACAAAATGTTCCAAACATTACTGTCCACTCAAGCATTCACATCAGGCCTATCAAGTTTTTACTCGAGGCCTCAAGTGAAAGACTTTCTGCTTGAAATAACGAGGGAACTTCATGCCTCCTCGGCATTGTTGTTAGTTATCAAAAATGCACATGCTTTCTCTCTCTCTCCCCCCCACCCTATCTTCCTATCCAAGACTTCCTCCTCCATGTTGACTGGATGAGCCAACATGGAGGATGTCAGTGGTGGAGCACAAGCTTTGCATGCACAAATCCCCAAACTCAAACCCTGACGTCTCTAGGTAGAGCTGAGAGAAACTCCATGGAGAGCCACTGCCAGTTTTTGTTATCAATACAGGACTCAACAGATCAATGGCCTGACTTATTCTGAGAGTTTCCCATGTTCCTTTTATTAATATGTAAGAATACCTCTACCTCTGTCTATTTCCCCTTCAATATTCTCTGCCTAAACTAGTGGTTCCCAGTCTCGGGTAACCCAGGTGTAATTGGACTGCAACTCCCAGAAACCTTGGCCACCACAGCTGGTGGTGAACGCTTTGGAGACACATGCACTACCCAAGATTTGGGAGACACTGGCCTACACTAGACCCTGCTGACATGCAAGCAATTCAGCCAATGGTAATCCTCATAGAACCATAGAATAGTGAAGTTGGAAGGGGCCTATAAAGCCATCAAGTCCAACCTCCTGCTCCATGCAAGAAGACAAATCAAAGGATAGCTGCCAGGTGGTTGTTTCAATCTCTCTTGAATGCCTCCACTGTTGGTTCCATTGTTGTACTCCTCTAACAATTAGGAAGTTTTTCCGATATTCATTCGGAAGCTGGGTTCTCTTAGCTTGAGGCCACTGTTGCATAGGAACAGATCCTTCCCCTCCTCTATATGACAGCCCTTCAAATGTTTGAAAAGTGCTATCATATTGCCCCTCAGTCTTCTTTTCCCAAGGCTAAACATGTCCAGTTCTTTCAGTCTTTCATCATATAGGGCTTGGCCCCATTTCTCAGCATCTTTCTTGAAGTGTGGTGTCCAGAACTGGACACAGTACTCAAGTTGAGGCCTAAGCAGTGCTGAATAGAGGGGGAAGAGCGCCTCATGGGGATTGGAAATTATACTTCTGTTAATGCAGCCTAAAATAGAATTCCTCATCTAATCACTACCAAAAATGTCACCCTACCTCCATCATAAAATCTTTGTTTAAAAAAATTAAATTCTAATATTGAAATATCCACTGTTTGCAGAGATGATATGCCTACATAGACAACACCAAGGTGCCTCAAAGAGAACACAAATGTTGCTGTTCCAATGACACCCACCAAAAGGCTAGTGAACTGAATCAGATGAAATTATTAACTTCAAATATTGGCTTCCTTGCAGCTTGTTCCGAGAGCTACTTTTCTCCACAGCTCCCTACAGGGATAAGAAGTGCACACACAATAAAACCACTATATGCAGCCAAAAAAGAAAGAAAGGATGGATGGATGGATGGAAGAAAGAAAGAAAGAAAGAAAGAAAGAAAGAAAGAAAGAAAGAAAGAAAGAAAGAAAGAAAGAAAGAAAGAAAGAAAGAAAGAAAGAAAGAAAGAAAGAAAGAAAGAAAGAAAGAAAGAAAGAAAGAAAGAAAGAAAGAATCTCCAAAGGTAAATATTATGGGGCCATTTATCTCACCTGTAGCTCAGCAGCTGTTTAAATCCAGCAGTTATAGCCCATGCTTTTCAAATACTAGTCTTGCCTAGCTACATTTTGGAATAGTTTTCCTTCCTCATCAGGAGATTTATTCTACCCTTGAGTTAGAAGGTACACATGCTGGTACTACATAGGAAATATTTAACATCTTATGCACACCTGAAGCAGGCTCCACAACAGCTGCTCCCTAAAAATACTCAGCATTTCCTCAAATGGGAAGGAAAGAAATCATAACGAAAAAAAACATACATGTGGAGAACAAGCAAGCACAGGGTATGACAACACAGTACCTCCTTCATTAAAAGTCCCATGTATCTGTTCAGTCAACACGCATGCTTTTATGCCAATATGCATCATGTGGTCTTGGTGACACTAGATAAAATCCAGGCCTCTCAATTCCACATCAATCAGTTTGGAATGCCCATGTGAGTTGCATTATGTTATGTAAAGTCAGAACCAACTTACAGTGACCTAATAAGGCTTTCCAGTTAAGAGAGATCATTAAAGAACTCTCAAGGACAAAAGCATAAAAAACAATAAGCACTATAAAACTCCGTTTGGGTAATTTGATTATGTAGCAGCTTGTCACAGCTGGAAGTTATCCCTGAAAGAGTTAATTGCAGTGTGCAATCAAATACTCTTATGTCATAGCAGCATTCCACTGGAACAATATATCATCTGGTATCAAGGTTAAAAAGGTGTTTCATCGTTGGAATGATTCCAGGCCAAATCAGCCTATATCTATAAGCTTTATTCATCTAAATCGCTTCTACGCACAAAAATCCAAAAGGTACTGAAAAGATGTAATGTTTTGAGAAATTACAGGCACATTTCAGTTCCACAGAAAATAACTTACAGAAGTGAAAAAGCTACATGTACAAAGGCTAACAAACATATGAAAACAGAACTTAAGTTAGAGGCAAACACAGTACTTAAATCAGATTTTAATCCAAAAACGTTGTGTGATAAAAAGTAAAATGAAAATGCAAGCAACAATGTTGCCTGCTGCTCTTTGGTGCCTGAAATGGCGGTGGTGTGGATGTGTCTCTTGCTTTGCTATACAATAGGACCACCCCTTACACAATCTGTATCCACTGATTCACTTACCCACAATCTGAAATTATTTTAAAAAATATGGGGGGGGGGAGAGACATATATTACCAGAACCAGCCACTAGAGTAAAGGATACATAGCATGATATCCAGAAGCAGTTCTGGTAATGCATGTGGAAATACTATAATTTTTCTTTTGTTCCCCTATCCTTTTACCATGCTCTCTCTCTCTTTCTCCCTCATATAAAGTAGTACAGTACTGTACATATATCCATGGTTTTCAGTATCCAGGGGAAGGAGGAGCTGGAATCAATCCAGCGGATATGGGGGTCTGCTGAATTTATATTTCATTCATTCATTTATTCTTCTCTTCAACTGCCAACAACCATAGGCTTGTTGTTGAAGCAAACTGCTAACCTATAAAACACAGATCTTAAAATTTCTATGGACATTTACATTAGTTCTACCAACCCAACCACCCACTATCTTAGGAAACCTCAAAGACGGCAAGCAGTAATCTTGTTATATTTACAGTATGACTCAGTCCCAGCAAACCGTCAAAAGTAGAAAGTGCTGATGAACAAATCTGGCGAGTTATCAATTTGTTATACAGTGGTACCTTGTATAAAGGAATTAATTCGTTCTAAATGGAATTATGTTAAGCAAATTTTCCTTTATACTAATTCCCATAGGAATGCATTGAAAATGGAGTAATCCCATTTTATGTTGTACAGCTTTCCCCCTAAGGCAATTATGTTAAGCAAATTTCCCCTATCTCTGGAATTTTTTATGTTGTACAGACTTTATGTTATACAAGGGTCCACTGTACTGTACTTGCATTTTCAGTACCCTAAGAGTTTCACAGTCTAGGAATTTCTCAACATTATGTTTCATATCCATCTTTACATACCGTATCCATACTCAAGTGTTACTGGAAAGAGACCCCTTATGAGGCCATGTTCTTTTCCTCTGACCTTGCTTTCCCCCCAATGATGGCTTGGATGGAAAGCCAGCCGAGTATCTTGCAGCAACTTTTAACACACTGCTGTTTGAACCTCATTTTCTTACAGAATTGCCTTTTTTGTACTAATTATTGCCATACTCTATAAATATAAAATTCCAAACCTTGACAGAATGTTTTTATGAGTTCTGCACACCCCAAAAGATTCTGTCTCATAAAATTTGAACCTGTGTCTCAAGAGTCCTAGTCCACGGCACTACCCACAACACGACGCTGGGCATCTACCCACGAGAGTCATTTCTGCATCTGAAGCAGAGGTTGGCAATCTTTTTCTCTGCAATGGCTGAATTGGTTCCTCTCCCAGCGTCTCCGTTTTGCTTCTGAGAAAAAGAACAACTCTATGTCCTGCAATCAATCAATCAATCAAAAATTCTATCTCTGCGAGAGTGAAAGAATTCCAAATTTCAATGTACACAAACATTTAGGGTCCCTGAGCCTGTATTTGGCAGTGTGTTTCAGGAGTTGCGGGTCTTTAAAATGGATTTTCGTAACTGTGTATTATTTTTGAAGTCAGTCTTGTCTCAACATATACGTACACACACAAATACACACACATATACCAGCAGATCTGGCTCTAGTGCCCAAATTCAAGCATACTGTATATTCTTTTCACAGCTGTAGCAAATCTCTTACTTCTGCTCTGTTCAAAACAATGTGGCACTCACTTTTTCTAGGCCATACAACTGCAGACAGTATAGACTATGTCAAAGCATCAAGTAAAAATATTTAACTTATTTGTGGTGGTCCACAAATCTGTTCTGACAACCCAGTGGAAAAGGTTAATATGGCCCCAATCTCTAAAACTATAATCTTCTTTAGATATATGAAGTCCATGCTAATCCTATGTACTGTACATTTTAAAAATGAGCCACAAATATTGTAATGCTTTATATGCCATCAATACATTAGTATTAACAGTTTTAAGCACTGGCATTAAACAACTAGCCAACCGAGCAGACCAAGAGAACACTTTCAGAAACCAATGCTTTTTCTTTCTGCCAGACTTTTAATTCCCTAGACTGCCTGGTAAAGTAAATCCTAGTTTTGCATTAATCTAGGGAGTATTTTAACCCTTACTCTATAGTTAATTACCAAAATTTCACTTCCAGAATTTTATTTCAGTTTAAACCCTGCTACCACAAAGACTTGGGAATAAAGTCATACACCAGCTAGCGTCATTCCATTTCCTCTGTTGAATGACCATCTATCTTGAAGGTGCTAAATACAAAATGCTACATTCTAGTTGTGTCTGTGTTTTAAAAACACACCGCAGTACTATTTCCTTTTATGCCTTTGTTTTGGACAGAGGAGCTAAGAAAATGAAGCATCGGGGCAAGGAATGAGAAATACAGAAATTGGATGGTCTGAAGCACTTAATTTATCTGCATAATCTCATTTTTAATTTGTTTTGCTCCCTTTATCCCCAAGCTCTTTAATTATTTCAGGAACCTTGATGAAGAACTCTTTTAGAACACAAAGAGGTGTGTGTGTGTGTGTGTGTGTGTGTGTGTGTGTGTGTGTGTGTGTGTGTGTGTGTGTGTGTGTGTGTGTGTGTGTGTGTGTGTGACAGAGAGAGAGAGAGAGAGAGAGAGAGAGAGAGAGAGAGAGAGAGAGAGAGAGAGAGAGAATCAGTTCAATCCTGGACCCGCAGATGGCCAAGTCCTACTGTCCCACACCCTGTCCAAGTATTTTAATTTGTACCATAAGAGGAAGCTGTCCAAATGAGCTGAGAAAATAACTCAAACAGTAGAGAATCAATAAGGAAGTGACAAAAATCTACAGGAAAGCACGATAACCTAGAGAAAAAGAATAAAGTGACTGGCGCAACTGCTTGTTCTGCCTCTTAAGAACAACCCAAACTTAGAAGGTTTCAAAAACTTAGAACTCTTGGTCCCACACAAATGGGGCATTGCACACTTCCACTGCCATCCATCCAGTCATTCAGCTTCTTGACTTCTTCAGACCAGGAAGCTCCCATGTAGCTAATCCCATGAGAAAGGAACAGGAAAAACCCTCTACATGTTCGCCCTTAGGTGTGTTTTCCCACCTTCACAGAATTTCACCCAAATAATTTTCGTTTTTTTCTTAAGCTCGCCTCAGGGATATTTTGACTAAAACATTTATGTGGGGCCTGTTCGGTTCCCATCTAGTAGGTGGGATACACCTAGGTAAGTTACAAGTGTAAATTCAGTGGATTGTCTTGAAATGGAAGTACTGTTCTGACACATGAATGATCTCCCCCCCCCATTTTCTCTGCTGGCAACTTGAGGGGTGAGGAAGATAGACCACCTCATTAGCATCAAGGCACCCTTTCTTTCTAGAGAACACAGTTCTCTGGAGCCTGGCATCTAACAAGAATTCTGGATGGCCAAGAAAAACATTAAGAGGGATATTTTAAAAACTATACAATGATCCTACCACCACCACCTACATATTTTGCAAAAGCACCTCAACAACAAGATTGGAAAAACTTATATTCTTGATTTATGGGTGCTATTCATACCAAGTTCCTTCACCCTTCAGTCCTCCCCTCTCTAATTTTGTGGGGGAGGAAAAGACATACAGTTGCCAAGTAGATGTTGTGGCCAAATAGCAGTAAGAGCCAAACTACTGCTTGCATGTAAGAGGACATCGTATTCTTCCTGTGCTGCAAAGACAGCCCCTTGAAGTAACGGCTCACTGATAGCTCGGAGTTGAAAACCAAATGCTAATCTCAACAAGAGGAGACCCACTGAATCAATGAGACTGGGTTTACCTAATTCTGCAATTCATTTGGTGGATCTCCTCTGGCTGAGACTATCACTTGGTTTTAGGCTTTGGAGTTTCAGCTCCACCTATAAACATTTCAAAATCAAATCCATCCCACCTTTCTATCTGGGCAATCCACAGCATTACATTCATGCTTAGCAAGAGACATGCGGCAATGATTCACACGTTCAGCCAAACATTTGGCCACATTTTTAAGATGGGGCACATTTCCCGTTCACTTCAAGATGCCTGGAAGGTTCCATGGTGAAGATGTAAAGGCCCTAGAACGGACCTCCCTGCAGGGTTACAGAGAACAGAATTGTAGCATTGGCAGATGGTTCTAAAAATCTAGAATGCTGTTATGTGGTATAATTATCCTGCTGTCATAGCTGCCAAGCAAAGCCTGAAAAAAAAAAACCTGTGAACAATGCTTGTTGAAGGATTTAAGAGAGGGAAACCAAATAAAAGAACTAGTATCTGGAATGGTGAGCAGAGAAGACCTGAGTAGACTACATGCCAAATGTCGCAAATGTTGCAAACAAGGAGGAGGCATGGAGAAAAGGCAGTGCAACATCGGGTAACATTTTGCTGACAACTGTAGTGTTACCGGTAATCTGATCCTATGGGAGGGGGGGATGTCCTACATGATGTACAGGTTTAATCTCACAGCATTGTGTGAGTATGCAAACAGTATCACAAATCCAGCAATTACAAACACATGCTAAATCACCGTAAGCAACACCCTCCCTTAATTCTTGCGATCAAATTGTCTAGATTGTCTATGCCCGAAGTTTTCTAATGAGTCCCTTGACTACAAAACCAATTCTCCTTCTCAATCAGTTCTGTGTGGGGACAGAACTCTCTGTAAAGCAAACAATCTCACCATTTTAAAAATGAGAAAATTATAATCCTCTTAATTTCCATGAATTAATTCCGTACCTGCAAACAACTGCAAACCTACATTAACTGTTACAACAGATGAACAACTTTGTTTTTAAAGAAAATGCCCTGAAAATTAGTGATATTTAATTAACATGAGCAAAACCTGGTAATTCCACCGGTGCTCCTGAAGAAGCACAAAACAGTTTTGTTCATTGTTGCCTTCCCAAAACATAGTGTATTCTACATGGGGAAACATTTAAATTAGTGGTTCTCAACTGTGGGTCCCCATATGTTCCTGGACTGCAACTCCCAGAAGCCTACACCACTTGCTGTGTTGGAAGGGGTTTCTGGGAGTTGCAGTCCAGGAACCTCTGGGGGACCCAAAGGCTGAGAACCACTGTATTAAATCCTACTTCCATGTAGCAAGCCAAACAGAGCTGGGGGCCATTCACTCAACAAAATATAATTTGTACCGTTTGACTGGAAACATAAACTGCCTTCTCAGATTATAATTTTTTTACACTTTTAAGATGCCATGTAAAATCCATCAGTCATAAAACAATAGTGTCTTCTCTCATTAGAAACCTTGATTTGATGGCAGCAGCCACTCGTCTCTCACACTAGCCCACAAGGGTGATCCACTTTTTTCCTGGCTGCTCCATTTGAAAACTGGAGGTTTTTTGGGTGGGGTGGGGTGCATTTGCTCTCCCAACAGGAGTGAAACCACACAATGCTTTACAAGCTGTTGTGGGTAAGTTATTTGGTCGGTTGCTTCCCACCCTGTATTCCAAGCGCGCTTCGCCATGTGAAAGCCACCCACAAAAGGTATTATTGTGAGCACACTTGTAAGAATTCAAGGTTTTCCATTGTTTGCTTATAATCAGCCTGGAATACCCTTGAAGGTTTTCAGATCAAGGCAGTGAGCTATGTACAAAACATTAGAGGATGGGGAGTGGCCCCTCTTTTACCAAGGTAATAGTAATAACAACAATAAAATAGGCAAGTGGTTGCTATTAATAAACCATATTATCTCCCCTCCCTCCTTGCCCTAAACACAGGATAAGGGCACCATCCAATCCCCTGAACAGATGTCCCAAAAGATTTCCTCTTGACAATTGCAAGTCTGGGGAGAAGAGAACAGTGCTGTCTCCCCTGGTAAAGGCACACATCATCGCTATTGTTGAAAAGGGGAGGGGGCGGGAGATAAAGATAATGGGGTTGGGATGGGTTGTAACCCCCAAAGGTGCAAGGATTCACCTGTGGATACAATAACCCTGGATAAACGACCCAGAACAATACAGCTCTCGCTGTGCCAAAGGCAGCCACAGCCTATCTACCTCCAGTCAGCAGCCCCTGCAGCAGAATGGATTACATCATCGTTTTGCAGAGCGGAGCCCGTGAATACGCGTAAGCGACCAGACAGATGGAGCTGCCTTGCCTCTCCTCCTGCAGTTATCACCTGCCTCCCACCTTCGGAGCCTGAAAATGTCGCACATTTTTTTTAAAAAAAAGATCTCCCCTGTCACAGGCTTCTCCCACCTTCCTTCCCCCAACTTGTCTCCCTTCGTTCTTTGCCTGCAGATGCCATAAGAATCCATATCCTCTCCCCTCTCCCACCCCAAACAAAGCAAGCGATGCAGGCTGCTTCCACTTCATGCACGATTCATGCAGGCAGCCCCGCCAGGTGAAGCTCGGCAAAACTGGAACTGGGTTTCCGAACAAAGACAAAAGGGTGTGAATTATCAAGGGGGAGAGTAAGGCGACCACCAGCTCTGCAGGGCGCTTGTGGGTCACTCCCTTTCCCATTCGTCCTAAAATCTGCTTTACTTCATAAGGGAAAGGCAACTAATCCATGGCCCTGAGGATTAAGCTTCCCAAATAAGCATCCTGGATTTGGATGGCCACTCCCTTACTCCTGGCCCAGCCAGCTGCTTCCCTCATATTGGACCTAGCCTACGGCACTGGCGTTCTGTCCAGGGATGAACACGGGTGACATAAGTGACAGCGAGGGAACACCCTTCCTTGGAAGCATTTGCTGCGTGACCAAACACAGCCTGCTGCAGCCAGCTCACAGCTTTCGGAACACACCAATAAACGCTCGTGTCAGTAGAAAAGAGTAGCGCTTACCTTTCAATTAATCACGCAGCTCTCGTAAGGGCTGAACGACGCTTGCAAGGCTCTCACGATCCCCCTTCCACTCTGCACGGAGGAATCGGAGGCAAAATATCCCGCCTGCATTCTCCTCTATAATTCACAAGTGAATGCACTTACACATAAAAACCACTATGACCTTGTAAAACATGCCTACGACAAAACTTTGCCGTCTTGCTTTTATTCTTAAATCTTAAGGCTGCTTTCACACAAATATTTTTGGCAAGTACAAATAAACATACGAGATTGTCAGCTGCTAGGAACCAGCTCAAAGTCTGAGAGTCCTTGTACAACATACCCTTTTCTAGAGTTCCTGTAATGATCTGGGGGACACAATCACAGTATGAACCAAAGAGAGGACTGCCAAAAATCTTGCTTTTTACTCAAGTTAACACCAGCTTCCCCTGCCAAGAGGGAAGCTAGTATGCCCTGTGATGGACAGTTCTGAGTTGACAACTGGATTCTAAATGTTCAAAAAACAAAAGCCCAACAGGTCACCTGAGACAGCCTCACCTGAATGTTCTGCAAACTTCTCCTGCTCCGTCCCACCTCAGGAGGACGCTATGCTGACATGACTTCAAGAACACCAGACCAGTTTTTTTATCCTTCCTCCAGCCTACGTTTTGCAGTCTCTTATTTGATGAGACAAAAAGACCTCAAAAACATGCACACATTTTATCCCTTTGGGAATTACCTATGAAAAGCATTATCCTCCTACCAATTTTGGAATCAGTTCCTTGTTCTTCCAGAGTCTTTGAATCTTTCGTCCGAATGATTGCTTCAACTGACAATCCTCTGGAAGAAAAGCTGCTGAAAACAGCTAACTCCAGCTCAGAGAGGAAAAAGGTGAAGATGCCATCACTGGGCTCCCTATGGTTTCTAATTGATGGGTACATGTTTCACCTCTCTTTAAGGCAAAATCCAGAACAACCATCTGCCCCAAAAGACCTTGCACAACCTATCGTTGTTAATAAGCACTAATCCAGAAGCTCTCTCTGAAGCTAAAAACATTTTCCTGGTTTTCTGAAGCACCAAGCTCAGCATCCTCAATACTGAAGCATAACAAAACATTTTCCTGCTCTATGTCAGGCTTCCGAAACACTCTTCACCCTTGGAAAGACATTTTTCAGATTCTCCTCCTTGGGAAGTGAGGTGGTATGCCAGACTGGCAAAATGTTTACTGCTGTGAAGAATGTGGACAGGCTAATATTAAAATTTTTTTAGGACAATTAAAAGTTCCAGAATCCTTTCAAATGGAGGTAGGCGTCTACCAGATGGAAATAGTTTGGGACTAAGAGGGAAGTATGTAACTTGGCACTGTTGGCCATGAAGGTTTATCACTGGCAGGAGAGCAACGTGCCAGCAGACACCGTAGGCACAAAATGCTCGGTTAAATTCCTGCATCTAACTAAAAAGAAGGCTGAGGAAAAAACCATCTCCTGAGATCTGGAAGAGCTGCTGCTACTGGTCTGTAAGACCAAAAAACATGGACACATACATTACGGGAACAGGGACTCAGAACTGAAGTAACCTGCTCAGTTTCGATTCACAAGGCCAACTCCATTGGAACAACGGAAATGCTGCATTTAGCCTCAACATGCAAACTGCTTTACCTCAGTTTGAAATATTCAGCCCTCAACAAAAATATTTCACTACCCATCCACAACTAGAATGGTGCACAGGTGGCTTCCCGAGAAGGTGATCAAGCATTTTTATTTTGGCATCTGCTTTTAAACGGGCACTTGAAATCCTACTTTATCCCCACAGCTTTATTTATTTATTTATTTATTTATTTATTTATTTATTTATTTATTTATTTATTTATTTATTTATGAACATATCCCACCCATCTTCCCGAGGGAACTCTGGGCGGCTTACAGCGAGCTGACCATTGCAGCAAATTTTCAATACAGTAACACTAAGAATACAATCAGAGTATAAACAAACAAGTAAAATTTAAAGTTTAAAACACGTGCAGCACCCTTAGCTAGAGCGATGTGATTGCAACAGCATCTTACTTATTAGTATAAACAGCAAATAGCAGCAGACGGCGGAGGGATAAAAAAAAATTCAAATTAAGCAAGGTCACCAAAGGCCTCGCAGAAGAGTAGAGTTTTTAAAGCTCTGCGGAAGGCCAGCAGGGACTCTGCAGAGCGCATTTCGCTAGGAAGGGAATTCCACAACAAGGAGGCTGCCACCGAGAAGGCCCGGTTATGGATGATAGTTTTCCGGGCCTCTCTAGGGGGGACGACCCTAAGCGAGTGCGCTCGCGACTGCCGAACTGGACGGGCCGAGGTTGATCGCTGGGCGATACGCTCTGTCAGGTAATCCGGGCCCAAGCCATGGAGGGTTTTATAAACGAAAACCAAGACCTTGAATCTGATCCGGTATGCAATGGGCAACCAGTGCAGGCGAGCCAGGACTGGGGTGATGTGGTCGTAACGACGTGCACCAGCCACCAGCCTGCCTGCCGCATTTTGTACCCGCTGCAAACGCCGGATGAGAGTCAAGGGCAGCCCCATGTAGAGAGCGTTGCAGTAGTCCAACCTCGAGATCACCAGCGCTTGCACTACTGTTCTCAGGGAGTCGCTGTCTAGGTATGGGCGGATCTGGGCTATTTGGCCTAGATGGTAAAAGGCGGTTCTGGTCACGGCAGCCACCTGGGCATCCAAGGACAGCGCTGGATCCAGAACCACGCCCAGATTCCTAACCCTTTCCACGAGTTGAAGGGAAACACCCTCCAAACAGGGGAGAGGGCCTCCGTATCCAGATGGAGAACTCCCGAAGAACATCACCTCGGTCTTCTCGGGGTTGAGCTTAAGCCTGTTGGCCCTGGTCCAAGCCATGACCGCTTCCAGACACTGGTCGAGAGTCCCGACAGCTTCCACTGCAGAGGTGTAAAAGGAGAGATAGAGCTGCGTGTCATCAGCGTACTGATGACAGCAGACTCCAAATCTCCGAATGACCCCAGCCAGCGGTCTTACATAGATGTTGAACAACATGGGGGAGATGAGCCCTGCGGTACCCCACAAGGGAGTATCCACGGGGCTGACAACTCTCCACCATGTTGCACATACTGAGGCCGGTCCTCCAAGAAGGACCGGAGCCAACTGAGAACAGTGCCTCCGATGCCTACCTCAGAGAGCTGGTCCAGTAGGATACCGTGGTCGACGGTATCGAAGGCCGCTGACAAATCCAGGAGAACCAACAGGGTAGAGTAACCCCTGTCAGCCGCCCGGATTAGGTCATCTTGCAGCACGATCAGAACTGTCTCAGTCCCCCGGCCAGGCCTGAAACCGGAATGGAATGGATCAAGGCAATGTTGTTCCTCCAAAAACGATTGTATCCGGATCGCGGCCACCCTCTCGATAACCTTGCCCATGAAGGGAACATTGGCAATTGGACGGTAATTTGCCAATTGGTCCGACGCCAAGCCAGGTTTTTTGAGAATGGGCTTTATTACCATCTCCTTCAGACGAGAGGGAAAAACCCCCTCGCTGAAGGAGGCAGTGGCAATGATGGAAGCCCATTCAGGCATGCTCCCTCCGGCAGCTTTTATGAGTCAAGCAGGGCATGGGTTGAAGGGGGAGGACGCGGGCCGGCAGTGGGCGATGGCCCTGGAGGCATCCAAAGTAGAGACAGACCCAAGCTCAACCAATCGAGGAGATTGAGGGGGTGAAGCGACAGGGGGTGGCGAGGGAGGGCTAGTGCAACCGGGTTCAAAGCCGGTCCGGATGGCCTCTATTTTGGATCTAAAAAAGGCCGCAAAGTTCTCGCTACTGAACTCAGTAGGAGGAGGCCTGGCCAGACTAGGATTGGTGAGGTCCCGGACCACCCAGAAAAGTTCCGCCTGGCGGTTCGAGGCCTCACCAATTCTCAGGGAGTAATAAGATGTTTTAGCCTCCCTGATCGCTCTAGAATAGCGCCTAGTCTGGATGATGACTGCGATCTTATTGAACACCGTCAGGCTCTGCCTCCAGCTGCTCTCCAGCCTCCTCCGTTCCTGCTTCATTGCTCTTAACTCCGCTGTAAACCACGGCAAAGATCGGGCTCTGCAGCGGAGGAGACGCTTGGGGGCGATCTGCTCGATGACGCGGGAAGCTGCCTCAAACCATCGGTCAACCGCGGTCTCAGCCGGATCGTCAGCCAGGCCACCAGGAAGCTCCCAGAAGGCCTCACGGAACCGAGATGGATCCAGAAGCCTACGGGGGCGGGCCCACACAGGGGGCCAGAGGTCCCCATGAGGGGGAGCCGCAATTGGCAGGGTGAAAGACAGCAGGTGGTGATCTGACCATGACACAGGGAGGGAAACGATGTTCCCCACCTCCATTCTTGAAAACCTGATACTTATTTCACCTCCAGTTGGCTGATGGGTTCCATGCTGTTATTTTTGATGGTTTGTTCTGTTTCTTGTTTGTTTGTTTGCTTGATTTTTTCTCTTTTGATAAATGTTTTTCATTTGAAGTGATTTAGACTTTGGTTTGTAAGCAGCTATAAATTTTATTTTGTCTCCGAAAAGCAGTATACAGAGGAAAAAGCAAAAGGTGTGACAAAGCCTAGAATTGTGTAATCATGTCCAAAATAGCCTATTACAAAAGGAGGTACGCCTATAAGTATATCAGCTACATATAAGAAGCAGAGGCACTTAATAGCAAAATCTGGTGACCACAGTGACCTTCAAATTCTGGAGCAAAAAACTATTCGCTACTGCAATACACAAAGAAATCCCAAAAGACTGTACTTATTGACCATACGTATAAAAGACAAATTAGCCATGTGGTCCATTAGTAAAAACAAAAATTAGAATTGGGCAGTCGACCTTATTTGGACCACTGAAGTTTCACAAAAATGGTGCAAGCTTCAATGTTTTCTGGTCTACTCATGCAGTATAAAAATCTGAGGAGGAGGAAAGAAATGGACTGTTCAAAATTCTAGGTTGACGTGTTGGCCTTGCATGAGTTAACAACATCTCAATGGTAAACATGTTTTAAAATCAACAGTGCGACCTCAGTCAACATCACAGTATTGTTTTGTACAAAGCAAAGAACTATGCTCACAACCCAAAGTGTAAACACACACATAGAATCTGAATACAGTATTGAACTAAAATTCCAAACAGCAACTGCTCTGCCATGTCTAGTTGAGAGACACTAAGTGCAAACATGATTTTATGTCATATAATTCACGAACTAAGCTTGTAATTCTTCAACAAACTCAGTCTCTTCAACTCTTGGAATTTAAGATCATATACTGTATATGTGGGCCTCAGTATAATACAATATACCTAATAATCTTTCAAGCAATTCAAACTGCCAGTGGAGATGTCGGTCAGCATCTCCCTGCTTCATCTTTCTGAGCATGAAAATAAATACCTGAGACTTCTACCAAGCAAGCATGAGTAGCCTACCATAAATTATTCAAAGTGGCATCAAGGGGATCATCAAAACATCCCAGTGATCCTTAAAGAAGTCCTGCTTCTTCATTTCACACAGGTCAGAACCACTGCCCATTCTAAAGCAGCTTTTTTTTCATAGTTCTTTCGGAAAAGGTCTTATGTTCACTGCACTGATCCAGAAAATGATACAAGAAAAGGGGCTGCTGTCTGACATCTCATCAGGCACCTGGAATTGTTCAAGGTTTTCAAAACACCACACATCAGAATATTCATACCACGGCTATGTATTTTACTTGTGCATTGGGTATCAGGCTTTGTGGCATTTCATCTACTAATCTATAACACATTGAATTCTTCAGCAAAACCTGACACTCTGGCATCACCACGATTTCGCTAATGTGTGCTCCTTTTTCACCTTCACGAAGAAAAGTGTTGCTTGTAAGCACCAGTGCTGAGCTCCACTGATGGTCATCAACAAGACATCGTTCACTGCGTCAAGCAAGAATGTGGCCTGGAAGCAGCTGTCTCCAGCCACTTATATTTTGCCATACCAACTGAATTGTCATTAGCGTGCCTAAGTGATCCCATTTTTCATACTAGCCACTTAGATATTTCAACAGGAAAGCCTGACAATTATAGTAGCCATCATATATCTGACCGAAAGCCAGAAAGCACAAATTTAAAGCATTGCCACTTTCATGTCCTTCCTGTGTCACATTTGCACATCAATGTCATTCCACTAAGAAGCCATATTTTGACTATTCTTAAGGTTTCAAGGTGGTGAATGACTACGGAAAGTGTTTTTAGAAGTACAAACACAGTTCTACACAGGTGTGAAATATCAGGAATAAACTGGTAGAGGGGGAAAATATTACTTTAGACTATTGCATAGCACAGCAGAATGTGAATTGGAAACAGCAGCTAAATAAAAAAAAATAGATTCAGAAAGGGATGAACCTTGACAAAGGAGTAAACTGAAGGGAATTAGCCACAATGATACCTAGACATACAGTATATGTGTCTGCCTGAACACATATACAAACTTTATTTTATTTGGTTCCACGTTACACTTAGACTGGGACTCAGTTATTTTAAACTGGGACACCCTGGATGGTGGCAGCAAAGCTAAATTGGTATCAAGTGCAGGTCAATGGTCCGTTAAATGACTGGGTGGGGCTCTGCACCGTAGTTGCTACAAAGACCTCACCTATTCCCTGGTTTACCTGGTTAAGAGAAGTTGAGAACAGCTCTACTAGATCAGACCCAGTGGCCGGCCAGCCCAGCTTTCTGTCCCAACAGTCGCCAACCAGATGCCTGTGGGAAGCACAGTAGTGGGATACAAGTACAACTGCAGCTTCCATCTTGCAATGACATACTACCTTTCATAATGGAAATGATGCAAATATCCTGACTTGTAGCCACTTCCTTAACTGCACATCACGATCAAATATTTTTTCAATGCCTTTGCAGTTGGTAGACATTACTATATCCTGTGGAAGGCAGTGGACTCCACAAATTCACTGTGTAAAAAAAAAAGTACTTCCTTTTTCCCATGCTGAAAATGTCTGCCATTGAGAATGGGGTGGATGACTATATGTTTTAGTGCAGTGATGGCGAACCTTTTAGAGACTGAGTGTGCAAACTGCAATTCAAAACCCACTAATTTTTTTGCAAAGTGTCAATACAGTAATTTAACCTGTATACAGGTGGCTATGAAGGGGCAATGTTGGGTGCCCACAGAAAGGGCCCCGAGTGCCACCTTTGGCGCCCGTGCCATAGATTCGCCATCACTGTTTTAGTACTATGAAAATGGTTCTCAGCTATGGGTTTCCACAGATGTTGTTAGACTTCAGTCCACAGAAGCCCTTTGCCAGTACAGCGAGTGAAGGCTTCTGGGAGTTGCTGTCCAAGAACGTCCACTGAGCCAAGACTGGGAACCATAGTACTGTGCGAAATCAAAAAGGCATTCTTCCTACTTTCACCTAGCATCCTTTTATGTACTGTCATGTCTCCCCTTATTTGCCCTTTTTATGTGCTAAACTGCTGTGGATGTTGTAACCTTTTCTCCCACAGAATTTGTTCTCTTTAGCACACAGACTACCTGCTTTCTAGGTGCAATGACCAGAATGAGCGGTGGCATTTCGGATGATGTTGTACCATGGATTTGTAGAGCAGCAGTGTTGTATTAGCAGTGTAATTTTTGTTGTTGTTCTTTTTCTGATGACGCCTAATGTAGAATTTGCCCTTAGATGGTAATCAATCTCTGTGTCTATCTGACCCAATATTCTTCACTTCAGACTTGTTTACCCTGAATGTTGCTTGTCATTTTTATGTCCATTCTCCAGTTTGTCAAGATCTTTTTGGAGGTCCTCAGGATCCAGTTTTAATTTAGTGCCACCAGGAAATGTGCTCAGTTCACTACTCACCAATACTCCCTCTAATTTTCAGCCCTGCTGGGCTGGGCTCCCCCCCTCCCCCCAAGAGTGACTCCATACACCCCTCCACACAGGGTTTTGTCATGACAAGAACCAAAGGGACTGGAAACAATTGCTATGGGTATGGAGTCAAGTGCTCTCAGGCAGCTTAGATAGAACCATGATACTCACCCATTACCCCAGGTCATTTATGAATCCATTTAAAAAAGCAGCCCCAGTACAGAAAGCTGAGAGGCCTACACTGTTCACATCTTGTTGGAATGTATTTCCCATAGAACCTCAGGCTGTGCTTCCCAGTCCTCATAGGCCTTGGTCTTGCAGGTTTCCACAACAAGAGGCAAAGAAGACTTCCATAAGAAATCTCGCCTTCTCAGTCGTGGCGCCCTCTTTGTAGAACGGACACCCAAGAGAGCTTGGTAAAGCCCTCTCTCTCCCTCCCAACTTTCAAAGGAATGCTAAAGACCATGCTCTTCAAAGGAGCTTTCAAGGACATCTTCCTCAGACCTATTTATGTATTTTGAGTCACTTGGTTGAACAAGCATTTCATTTTTATTTTTTGGTTAATTGTAATTCCCTGTACATTTTAACCATTTCTTCTCTGCTAGTGGATTTTTTTAAAATCTCACTTAGCTTTCATCTGATTGGACAGGCCATCTCACTCTCCCAGAAGTCAGGTTTGTTGCAGAATTCAGACAGAATGAAACCTACATGAAGGCACCATCACACAAACAGCTGGAAGCAATGTCCACAGGCAGGCAGGCAGGCAGGCAGGCAGGCAGACAGACAGACATGCACGCACACACAAAGAGGGACAGAAATCTATCCATGGGAAACATCAAGTGAAACAGGGACTAATTCAAGACACAGAATTGGGGGGGGGGGAGGGACTGGGAAGATCAAGAGGAAGCCCGGAAACAGATGATGACTTGGCTTGGTGCAGGGGGAACTGTATAAGACACAGACAAAGAGTAGAAAGCTGTTCAAGTCCCATCTGTAGACAGTAATACACACAAAAAGACCACTGCCTGTGAAAGCTACAGAAACATAGTAATGATCTGATGTCAGTAATATGGCCCAGGATTGCCCAGCAATCCTTGCTTGCGTTGTTCACGTTAGTATGTATTAAGGTCAGGACTCGAAGAATGAAAAGATTAAAAAGTAAATCGCATTAATGGAAGCTGGTGGCAAAGTCAATATTTTGGTTCAGCATTTTTCATCTTCCCGTCTTCTTGCCTAGGAATTTTCCAGTGTAAGCAGCCACGCTACCAAAGATCACATCTGTACTGCTCTTTTCCAAACCTGTGCATTAAGATACACACAGATGGCAAAATGGCAGCTTATGTCACAGCCCTTTATAAGCTTGACTATCTCCTACCTCTTTTTGTTGGGATCTCATATTATTACAGAACCACCCATTTCCATCAGGCAACCTGCATCCCGTTATTTTTTTAAGAGGGTATATATGGTGGACACTGTTACATCTTGAAGCAGAAATGGAAAATGAGATCACATAGCAGGCATTTTCTTGTGTAATTTTATTTCCCAGATGTCTTTTAGGAAGGATCAACAAAAAAGGTTACCAGGAAACAGTGCTAAGTAAGTATGCTTCCACCACTTTCTAAAAATAGTCACATTCACACCTCTTAGGCCAGGCCAGGCCAAGCATCCGAGCAGTCTCCCATTCTGGGTCTGGTACTTAATTCTCTTTTACTGAGCGCTTTCAAAAGGGAAAAGAAAGAACCACTGAGTTTAAACTGTCTAAAGAATCTTCATATCCAATTGCAATTGTTTACATCTATTTCATCACCACACACACACACACACACACACACACACACACACACACACACACACACACACACAGAGAGAGAGAGAGAGAGAGAGAGAGACAGACAGACAGACAGACAGACAGACAGACAGACAGACAGACAGACAGACAGACAGACAGACAGAGACAGAGAGACAGAGAGAAGTAAAAATACCTAGATACAAAAATTTGCCTTGTTTTTATCGTTGGCTTTCACAATAACCTGTTAAATGGTATAGTCACTGAGATCAGACATTATATCATCAAAATGAAAAAACGCTCCATCTTTGCATGGTATATGATATGTAAAGATTCTTAAAATTGTAAATATGCACAGAATGTCTCATAGAGGAGAGATGTCTGTGAAGATTCTCAGTCATCCAGGTGAGTTTATCTGGAAATTGAGTCATGGCTACTGGACTTCTTTTTCTTGAGAGATAGAAGCAAAGCTGTTTGGATGAGCAGCGAAATGTTTCTGTTTCTCAAGAAAAAGAAGTCCTATAGCCATGATTCAACTTCCAGATAGAGGAGAGATGATGCGGTAGAATGGATAAAGTTAACAGATTAGAATTCAGATAACCTGGGTTCATATCACTGCTCAGCCACAGACTCATTAAACCACCTTGTGAGCATCAAAATACTATTTTAAGGTTTCTATAAGCAGGGTGGATTTTAAAAAAAATCAATGGCTGTTTAAAAAAAATCAATTTGATTTAAATCACGATTTGCATTTTAAAAAATCATTTTTATTCCAATAGTGAAAAAAAATAGTTTTTGATTTAAACTGTGATTTTGATTTGAATCAAATCTGCCCTGGCTGTAAGTTAGAAATGTCTTGATGGTACATAACAGCATTCTGAATATGCTAGATATATGTGTACAGCCAATTCCTCTTTGGTCTCTTGGAAGATTACTCGTCTCATGTCTTCAAAAAGGGAATCCTTACCTCCAGGTCAAGATATGCTACTTCCATATTAATACTGAACACTTTTATGGGCACAATACACAATGATCAGCTACATTAATCATATATTAAACAACAGGACAGTCTGCTCTTCAAAAGTACCATCATCCCAATTTTTTCTGTAGGTTCAAAATAAAATCATGCACACTCTGAACTCCTGCTTGTAGATACAGAATCTCGACATCTGGCCAACCAACAACAAACTTTCCTTTTTTAAACGTAAGGCATAGACCGGCTTTAGTTTTGAAAAACAGAAGATACAAGCCCACACTGTTTCAATGCAAGCGGAACTAGGTCAGCCTCAAGCACCGGGACTAGTTACAGCCGATTCCTGATGAACGCAGATTACCTCCTGCTCCTTTGGCCTCGCTCTCTTCTTGAAAAAGCAGATCCTGCAGGTACAAGATTTCTTCCACCATTGGTGCGTCTGGGGGACAAGAGCTCCTATACCCATATTCCCAAGCGACACTCCAGCTTCTGCCTCTCCACCCGGGAGCTTCGTTAGAATGTCAGCTTGCTGAACAGTTGCTTTGACTGGATTTGCTACCAAATAGGCTTTGACAATGATTGCTTTTAATCCCCGTAATACCAAACTGCAACTGTTCACGGCTAGCAAGACATGGGGCAGAGCTAAAGGAGAGGCTGTACCCACGCAGACAGCTTCCTGGCTGGTAGCAAGGGCTGGAAACAAATCTTAAACAAAAAATGCACAAAACAGTGATTGCAGAAGGCAGAGCACTGCAGAAATTTGAAAATGCTGAATAGCTTCCTTTTACAGCTTAGAAGAAACTCATTTCAGCTTCGTTTGAGAGCACTGAACATTTACATATGCTTTCTTTACATAAATGTAACCACGTTACATTGCTATACAGTGGTACCTTGAGATACAAAATGCCTTGAGATACGAAAGGGAAGTCTGTCCGGGGCACAATGCACCCTGGGAATAGAAGTCTTCCGCAAAATCTCGAGATACGAAAATTTCTTATGGAAAATTTTGTGGGAGACTTCCATTCCCAGGGTGCATTGCACCCCCTTCGGATCCATGATCCAAAAAACGTTAAGATACAAAGCGTCCCATGGAATTGATTTTGTATCTCAAGGCACGACTGTAATTCCTTGCCTTCAACTAAACTTTCAGTTATCATTCAATTATCACTAACGAAATCACTTTTTGGTGGCCATTGCTTTGTAGCTTAAGAAAAGACGTGTGGTCAATGATCATTTCTCTGCCCACACATACTACAGTACCAGTATTATTTAGTGCCCTAATCATGTAAACAGTATTTCTAATACACAGCTCTGTGTTAGACAAAAGTGCCACTTGAAAGCTGAAGCTAATTAGATTAAAGGAAATAAGAACAGCCCAGCAAGTAGACAGCTGTCAACATTTTCAGGTCTACTTAGATCTTAATCACATCACTGTGGAATATCAGAGAAAAATAAAAATGGCTGAATTAGTAGGAATTACTCTGAAAATATACCTTGTTACTCTGATTTAAGGAGTTTGGGAAGGAGAGAGGAGAAGGACCGAGATATTTTGGCAGTGTTGACTTGTACTGAAGCAATGAAAAAACATCAGCAACACAATAATCAATCAAAGAAAAGTCATGGAGAAAACCAGAAAGCCTGTGATATCAATCTTTCTTTATTACTTACTGCCCAATCACATATAGCCTATAAAACAGGAATAACAAACACCACATAACAACACAGAAGTCAACAAGAGAAGTAAGTGAGTAACAACTGCATGGTGACATAAACGGAATGACTGGCCCTTGGGTTCTTTCTAACACCGAGAACAGCAATGCAGGAGGACGATTACCCAGTTAAGCTAATCTTAGTTGAATAATTGCATATGTTTTAGCCAGAGTTTAGAAATGCCCTACTCCCTACGAAGTACACTTGTTTTGGATTTGGATTAATGTACATGTGCCTTTGTATATACAATGGTACCTCGGATAACAACTGCCCCGGATAATGAATAATTCGGATAACAACTACAAATTTCCGGGTATAGGTCTGCCTCAAATAACGAATTTTCCCTATGGACTGCCTCGGATAACGAGTTTCCAGCATGCATCAGTAAAAAAGAGTTTTCCGGGGTGGCATTGCATCTGTACCTTTAAAGTGCACTTTATAAAGAGTTTTGAGCAAAAAACCAGGTGTCTGTGCCTTTTTCCTAGGCTCCAGAACGGATTAAACAGTTTCCCATTCATTCCTATGGGAAACCACGTTTCGAATAACGTGTTTCAGATAACAACTAACCTCGGAGAACGAATTACTGTTATCAGAGGTACCACTGTATTGTAGGGTGCATCACTTTAAGAAAGGCATTTCCTCCAGCATGAAGGAGTATGGTGAATTCTGCTTTTAGGATGGTGCTACGGTTTGTAACTATTTGATTTTTTAAAAATATTGCATCTGATTACATTTTATGTATTTTAAAAAGGATGGTGCTATGGTGGTAGTTAGAGCTGCCTAGATGCCCTAAGCACATCCAATCTCGCTTGATTTTGGAAGCTAAGCAGGGTCGGCCCTGGTTAGTACTTGGATGGGAGACCACCAGGGAATACCAGGTGCTGTAGGTGCCTGAAGTAGGAACTGGCAAGCCACTCCAATATTCCTGCCAAGAAAACTCCATGGACATGGAGTCACTAAGAGTCAGTTATGACTGTAACGACACAACACACACATGGTGGTAGTTGGTATAAGTCAGTGTATTAAAAATAAGTTAATAGTTTACCATCCCGTTCTGAAGCCTCTTTTCCCTTTCAATTGAATCTCACCCATTACTTCATCTCACTTGTTTACTAATGGTTTCAAATGTTGCAGCCCATATCTGAAGCATCAATCCTGCCATGTATTTCCATAATTTGCCTAGGACGAAACATTAGGTGTCCACAACATATGAAGCTGTCGTTTTGCAGTCATCTGAAGCAACCAGTGATTCCTTGCCACTGGCCTTTGCTTCTTCCATTCTCATTCTAAGCATTTTAAGGGAAAGACCGTGCTGCCAGAGTTGGTTTGGCCAAATTTAAATGTGAATGGTGTAGGTGTGGGAATCCTTGAACCTTGTAAATTGTCATGGGCAACTTGTGGTCAACCACGTGGAATCATGGGAGCAAGCAGTCCCAGCATCCAGATAGTCATACAGTGCCCATCCCAATGTAGATGTTCTAAATCAATGATTACAACACCCAGAAATCCTGGACAGCACAGACATCCATGAGTTTTAGTCTAGACTCTAGAACATTTGAGGATCCATGATTGGGATCCAGTGTTCTAGATAATTGCTCACTTCTGCAAACTTGCTTATGTCTGGCAGGATGTTTTTGGGAACTAACCCTTTTAAAGTTTATGGCCTGTGTTAATAATGCAATGGTGATCTTCTGCATCTCCTTTCATTCTGTCCCACCCACCCCTCAACCAAAACCACCACACATACAAGCTTGCGTCTTAAACAATGTGCTTCACGTACTGGACATCTGAAGAATCGGGCAGTGTCCATGACAAGCTCATGCCCAACAAAACTTGCTGGTCCTTAAAGGTGCCATAGGACTCTGTGGTTGCTACAGCAGCAGACTAACACAACTGCCGCCTTGGAGGAAATGGATTGAAGTTTTACTCAAGAAGCTCTTGTGTGTGTGTGTGTGTGTGTGTGTTGCAGGCAATCTTTGCACTGCTTTAGTGTGACAACTGCCTGAGCCAGATGAGGTACAAAGGGACCAACAGATACAGCAGCACCTTCTAAAGGAGAATAATGTATAAAACTATCCCTACTCACCATTTCAGACAGTTGCCTAAGAACTATCCCTACCCACCATTCCAGACACCAGCTGAGTGATAAGCAGTTTTGGCTTCAAAAGAAATGAAGCCCCCCCCTCCCTTCCTCTAGAGGTCTCATCAAGAATAAAGCATGTTCTATCCATATGGGATGCTCATTAAAAAGCGATCCAATGCATTCCCCAAGCCTTCATTTACTGGACATTTTCAAACCAATGCCTGCTTCCCAAAGTTCCAAGAACAGGATCTGAGTCAGTGCTGAAATGACTCATTTATAGCGTAGAGAGTGTTCTCCACCTAACTACAGGCAGATGAGCTTGACCAAAAGCTCTTATTGTGGGGGGAAGGGAGATTATAATGATAGGTTGAGGACCATGGAAGAGGAAGCAGTTTACATAGGTTTTTATTACACAGAAACAAATCATAACTAAACTTGGAAAAGACATCTATTGAAGTCTCAGCTGACACTTCGTTAAGGAAACAAGCCTTTCAAGCTGCAGCTTTTATGAGAGCATCTGGCAACCTAAAGCACTGTCTTTCCTTTCCAGTTAAAACAGATATTTCCACCTCCTGTGCACCAGGCAGCCCAACTTGGGTTCCTTAGCACAGATGTTCAGGCATTTTGAGTTGGACAGCAGGCAGATTTGTAAGCAGCTGTCCAGGACTGGATGCCCTTAAGAGATATCCTTTTAAAACCAAATGAGCAAAACTGGCTCCTGCCAGTCCAGTACAGCCCAGCCCACCTGTTCCTTGGTTGGAGTGTTGGGTTTCAGCAGCTGCATCTTGGGGTGAGCTGACAGTAGCAGTCTAGTTGAGAATAGGTGTGTCAACACAACTGTTCAGCGACTCCTGACTGTTGAACTGTGGGTGAGAAAACCTGTCATAACCCGATGCCCACCACACCATATATGAATTCCTTCCATTTACCATAATCATGGTCATTGACAACCAGAATTTTCTGCTAACAAAAGATGCAAAGACAGCTCCAAACCCTGATTTACAGTATACCTCCTGGTGCCACCACCAACCATAGTTAACATGTCATACTTTACCAATATAAACCTAACCATGGTGAGAAGAGGAGAAGCATACACTACCAGGAGGCTTACTCTAACTGTGGTTATAGTAAACAGGACTAAGTCTGCACCATACAAAATTAGTTCCACTATGTTTGTGTGTGTTTTTACTTTCAACTATCTATACAGGTCCTTAAAACCTGTATATGATAAATAAAATAATAATGCTTGTACAACTGTCCTATCTTTGGGAGCCAGGTTATTTGACATACTGATTGGTGTGGCATAAAATATTAATATTTAAGAATCACTGATTCAGAACCGCGGATTATGAACCATTCTCCATGGAACTGTATGACCTCTCAATGAGCCAAATTAATTGTATACAGGTGAAACTCAAAAAAATACAATATTGTGTAAATGTTCATTTATTTTCTTAAGTTAACTCAAAGGGTGAAACTATTATATGAGATAGACTCATTACATACAAAGCAAGATATGTCAAGCCTTACTTTGGTATAATTGTGATGATTCTGGCATACAGCTTATTAAAACCCTAAATTCACAATCTCCGAAATATTACATGACATCAATTACACAAGGATTGGAAATAGAACAATATCGGACTTCTGAAAAGTCTAAGCATGCATATGTACTCAGTACTTGGTTTGAGCCCCTTTTACATCAATTACTGCCTCAATGCAGTGTGGCATGGATGCTATCAGCCTGTGGCACTGCTGAGATGTTACAGAAGACCAGGATACTTCAACAGCGGCCTTCAGCTCCGCTGCATTGTTCGGTCTCATGTCCCTCATCTTTCTCTTGGCAAGGCCCCAAGGATTCTCTATGGGGTTCAGGTCAGGTGAGTTTGCTGGCCAATCAGGCACAGTAATCCCATGGTCAACAAGCCAGGTTTTCGTACTTTTGGCAGTGTGGGCACGTGCCAAGTCCTGCTGGAAAATGAAGTCAGCATCCCCATAAAGCTCGTCTGCAGAAGGAAGCATGAAGTGCTCCAAAATCTCCTGGAAGATGGCTGCATTGACCCTGGACTTAATGAAGCACAGTAGATCAACACCGGCAGATGACATGGCTCCCCAAATCAACACAGACTGTGGAAACTTCACACTGGACTTCAAGCATAGTGCGTTGTGTGCCTCTCCATTCTTCCTCCAGACTCTGGGTCTTTGGTTCCCAAATGAGATGCAAAAGTTGCTCTCATCAGAAAAGAGGACTTTGGACCACTGAGCAACAGTGTTCAGGAGTGGCTTGACAAAAGGAATATGACTTCTGAAGCCCATGTCCAGAATCCATCTGTGTGTGGTGGCTCTTGATGCACTAACTCCAGCCTCCATCCACTCCTTGTGAAAGTCCCCAACATTTTTGAATGGCCTCTTCCTGGCTGTGGTAATCCCTGCTGCTTGTGCACCTTTTTCTCCCACACTTTCCCCTTCCACATTTTTTTCTATTGATGTGCTTTAATACAGCACTTTGGGAACATCGAACTTCTTTTGTAATCTGTACCTTTTGGGGCTTTCCTTCCTTATGGAGGGTGTCAACGATGAATTTCTCCACAACTATCAGGTCAGCAGTCTTTCCCATGATTGTGATTCCTACTGAACCAGACTCAGAGACCATTTAAAGGCTCAGGAATCTTTTGTAGGTGTTATGGATTCATTAGGTAATTAGAGTGGGACACTGTGAGCCTAGAATATTGAACCTTTTCACACTATTCTAATTTTCTGAGATTGTGAACTTGGGGTTCATAAACTGTATGCCATAATTGTCACAATTATACCAAAGTAAGGCTTGACATATCTCACTTTGCATGGAATCAGTCTATCTCATATAATAGTTTCACCCTTTGAGTTGACTTACTGAAATAAATGAACATTTGCACGATATTCTAATTTTTCGCGTTTCACCTGTATGCACCCTGAAACACACCTCTGAATCTTCAGCAATGTAGACAAAATGTCCTCACCAGATACAGTTGCAAGAAAAGCATGCAAACTTTTTGGAATTTCATATAATGTGCCTAAAATAATAACACAAATAATTCTGATCTTTCGCGTCTTTATTGAACCCACTCATTCAACATTCAAAATGCTAGTGGGAAAAGTAACTGAACTCTTGAGCTGACCTCAAAAAGGCCAATTGGAGCCTGGTGTTAGCATACCTGGAGTCTTGCTAAGAAAATGAGTTTGGAGGTGTGGACTAGAGCTACAGTATGTTGACTGATAAAAACCACTCAAACCTTTTGAGTTTGCTCCACACAAGAATACATTTATGTGAGCCATACCTCGCCAAAAAAGAGCTTTCAGAGAATCTATGATCAGGAATTGTGAATTTACATAAACCTGTAAAGGGTTACAAAGAGATTTCAAAGACTTGTGAAATTCACCAGTCTATAGTTAGGCAAATGTTGGGACTGTGCCACCCTACCAATAAGCGGGTGCCAAGTCAAAATGACCCCAAGAGCACAATGAGGACTCATCAATGAGGTAAAGAAACAATGATGAATGACAGCCAAAGATTTGAAGGTATCATTGGCGCTGGCGAACATCTGCGTTCATGAGTCTACAATTAACAAGCATTGAACAAGCAAGGTGTCTATGGCAGGACCCCACAAAGGAAGCCGCTGCTTACTAAGAAGAACATTGCTGCATGCCTGACGTTTGCAAAAGAACACACTGACACTCCACAGGGGTATTGGAAATATGTTTTGTGGGCTGATAAAACAATGACTGAACTATTTGGAAAGAACACACATCACTACAGTACATCTGGCATTAAAAAGGGAACTACATATCATCATAAAAACATCATCCCAACCATAAACTTTGGTGGAGGAAGCATCATGATTTGGGCCTGCTTTGCTGCATCAGGGCCTGGCCAGCATGCAGTCATTGAGGGGAAGATGGATTCCCAAGTGTATCCAAAAATTCATCAGGGTAATGTGAAAAGGTTTGTAGATCAGCTGAAACTCTATAGAAGTTGGGTGATGCGACAGGACAATGACCCATCCACCAGAGCAAGTCCACCACAGATTGACTTCAGAAAAACAAAATTCTCCTTTTGGATTGGCCAACTCACAGCTCAGACCTCAACCCAATAGAGATGCTATGGAATTATTCGAAGAGAGCCATACACATGTAATGTCCACAAAATATGACAGAGCTAAAGCAGTTCTGCCTGGATGAATGAGCTAAAATTCCTCCTGAACAATGTGCAGGTCTGATCCACAGCTGCAAGAAGCACCTGGTTGAGGCTATTGCAGTCACGGGGTTAGGGTGTCAACCAGCTATTGATTCCAATGGTTCACTTAGTTTCCCACTAGCATTTTGAATGTTGAATGAGTGTGTTCAATAAAGACATGAAAGATCAGAATTATTTGTGTTACTATTTTAGGCACATTATATTTGTCACAATGAGCTCACATTGTATGACACATTAATGCAGAACACCATGGAATTCCAAAAGGTTCACATACTTTTCCTTCCAACTGTATATAAATAAGGAAACTACATATAACATGATATATAACATTGTTTTAGAATACAAAGGTGCATTAATTCCACGAAGCCCAAAATGAGTTTCAAAATAGTGATTGTCCTAGTTTTGTGAAACTGTCACTGACACTGTCACCATCATCGTTAATGCTGCTAACATGTCACAACACTTTTATTTTGCCCGCAAACACTGATTAAATGCTCTGTTTCTCATGGATGCTCTTAATAATGGTATGCATGCGCTTGTGGTGGTTGAATCAATACACAGTGGGACACCAGGAGCATGTAACCTGACCTCTTATCAAGTTCCTTTGCTGCAAGCCAAAATAAATATCTGAAGTTTCACTCACTTCATCCACTGGCCTATATTAGTGAACACTACAGAACTAGACAGCCATTGTCAAGAAATGCTTGCCAACTGAGATCTTTTACAGCAGAAAATAATTCATATTACAGCCTTAGCTATCAAGGACAGTTGTCTTCAATCCCAGATACAAACGTATAGAAAATACAGGGAATGGATGATAATTGTTTTGCTTCTAATTCCAACATGATGGGAGCATCCCATTTCCAAAAATAAACCAGATCAGATCAGCAAGAACTGCTTGTCCTTACTTTTCTGATTATAGTATCGTGATCACCATATTTCCCCGACAGAGACAATCAACAATGGTGAGAGGATTCTTATTTTTCCAGTTAACTGCAGCACATAACCAGATAGTATGTAATAAGATTATTGCCAGATTCTTTTATCTTTTAAATTTAGGATATGTTTCAGAATTAATAGGTAAAGAAAGATTCATCCTGTAACATAATTATTAAGATGATCATTGCACAGCCATCTTTTAACTCAAGACAACACCAAATACTGTATGAACATAAGTTGGTGGAACTAATACGTAGGAGCATCTAAGGTAAGCTTTCTGGTATGCTATGCATAGCTCAAAGCACTCTCCTATGCTGATTGAAATGTACAGGTTTCCACAAAGAAAAAATAATTTCTAATTTTTTTCCCATGGAAGGATTTTTTTAATTTAAAAAATCACAAGTTACACATGTCTGAATCTTTATACTGATACAAGCTAAACCCAATTGCCAGTTCCAACATAAGTAGACGTACTGAATCAGTGGAATTTACACAAAGGGTGTCGTATCATTCAGCAATGAGTGCAACAGATTTACTCTACATGAATACCAATTAGATTTAGCTAGGTATCTTCAGAGCACCCAATTCTAGGCCAATCAACCAACAGCAGGGGGGAGGGAACGAAGATGAAGACTGATGGGTCAATTGTGTTATCTGCTCCCTCAGTGCCATCATGGTTAGAATCAGTGGATGGAAGTACTGCAGAACCATAATTTCTTTCAGTGAGGAAATCCAAATTATAATACAAGGGAGGGTGAGAGCACTTGTGGTCCTGCAGATGTTGTTGATTTGTGTCTCTCACCATCCCTGAACATGGGCTACGCAGGCTAAGGCTAATGGACATTCCAGTCTAGCAACATCTGGAAGATCATATGATGCCCACCTCTTCCCATAGAAAACAACATTGGGCTGCTAATGGCCACTTCCCTGAAGGTTACTGGCATGTGGCCAATTTCCCCTTTGAAGATCCAGAAGGTTACTCCAAATACGTCATATGTTAAATGAATTCATTTTCTTCTTCCTGTCATTTTTCATTTACACTTGCCAGCTTGAAACCTATAGGTGTCTGAGGAAATGAATCTGTCCACGAAAGCTAACATTAAAATATAGGCAGTAGTTTTTATGGTGCCACGATATTTTGGCATTCTTTGTTTTTCCATTAGTTTTTGGCCCAAAACCTACAGGAATTCTAAGGTGATCCAATTTTACCTATGTATAAATAGAATAACCAATCAGGGAACTATCCTTCAAGGAGGATCAGTACTCAAATCTCCAAATCAAATGACCAAAATAAGTATTTATCCACAGCCTGTGAAAAATGCATTTACACTTATACTTCCTTGAATTAGAACTTGGTGAGTGTGTAGACAAATATGCCATTTCCCCAGCGGTGGCAGTGGCAACAGAAGAGAGGCGAGAGCCAGGGGGTGGGGGGGAGGAAGCGCCAGAGGCACGTGGCTTCACCCGGGTTTGCCTGCCACCCGGGTGTACAGCAGCAGCAGTGGTGACGATGGAGGAGAGGTGGGGGCTGGCGGGGGGGGAGGAAGCGCCAGTGGCAGGGGTGGGCAAGGAGGGGGAGGAGTGCACTGTGAAAGTGCACTTTTAAAAGATAGCTCGGGGTGTGTGTGCTTTTTTGGCCTTTTTTCCGGACCTCCGGAACGGATTAAAATGGTTTCCCAATCATTTCAATGGGAAACCATGTTTCGGATAGCGATTTGCCTCGGAAAAAGAATTAAAGTCGTTATCCAAGGTACCACTGTACAGCATTGCACCTGTCACCAACAAGATGCGTGAAGCCCGACTGCGCTGGACTGGACATGTTCTGTGTGCCAATGAGGAAACACTGGCCAAAAGGGTTCTCACCCTGGAGCTCAGCAGATCCCGACCAAGGCGATGTCCAAAATAGCGCTGGACGAACACCCTTGAGAATGGCATGAAATTGTCCCGGGTTCACCTGGACCTAGCCCATGACCGCGCCAAGTGGAAGGCCAAAACAAGAACAGCGTACCCCACCACCAAGTGAGACAAACGATAAGAAAGAGAAGAACATTCATGCTTTCTCCACATTAAAACTACTCATCAAAGAGCAGGCGATACCACAAACAGGACACGTTGTGGAATCATTAAATATTTTGACTATAGCTATCCTCCTTAACAGGGACAATTAAAGTTATCCTACCTCTGAACATCGTTATTACCATACATGTCACTGGTATTATTTGAGGTGCTTATTCTAAGGTATTTAGATTATCTCCAGGTAACCCCAGTGTGCTTAGAGAAAGTACTATTTCCCAGCCTAGTCATATTAAAATCCAGTACTACCACAGCAGAGGCGGGAAATGAACAGCACTCCAGATGCTGGACTGCACCACCAGCCAGCTGTACTCTCTCTATAGCTGGTGAAGAACGACGACAGGTTCTGTGATCCAACCACACTCAAGGAACTACAGTATCTCCATCCTTTTTAATTACTCTTACAGCTTCTTCTGCACTTGAACATGATGCACGCACCATTCTTTTCCTGCCCTTACTATGCTATTATTTTGGCAGCATTATAGAACATAAACCTAGCTCGAATATACATTTCTTTACTCAAAAGAACACATTACTCATTCTGTGCCACAATATTGTGCATGTCAGTTAGTATTTCTTCAGAATGGTTGCTGTAAAACGTTTATAACACCTGTTCAGTGCAACAGGTTTTTTTTTTAATGAGCCTTAGCTATTGTTTACCAGCAGCAACAGTGAGACTGCCTTGTCTAGTTTATATGGAAAAGCAAAGCAAAATCAAAGTGTTCCGTTGATACTGTATACCACCCCATACTACTTCAAGTAGTCTCTGGGTGGTTTACAGTTTAATTACAGTATGCAGGCTACACATTGCCCCCCCCAGCCCCCGTGCAGCAAGCTGCGTACTCATTTTACCTACCGCGGAAGGATGGAAGGCTGAGTCAACCATGAACTTGCTACCTGGGATTGAACCCCAGGTCGTGAGCATAGTTTTAACTGCAGTACAGGCATTTAACCACTGCGCCACGAGGCTCCCCTTCCTTGTTTAAATATCTGCCTCCCAAAGCACCTAGAATGATTTTGGCTTTGACTTGATTCTACTGTATAATATTTTTCATATGGAAAGTTTAAATACAAATGCATACCTCTCCAGTCTCATTAACACAGGAAGACCGGTTAAATCTACCATTTTCATTTTTAAAAAGAATACATAAAGCAAGTTTCTTTACACATATATTATGATTTCTTTTCACTTTTTAGAAGGTACAAACCCCAGTGTAACCACAGAAACAAGATTCCAGCTCTGAAGTAGCCAATGCATTCTTATATTGCAGATTTATTTCTCCTGTCTTAGAAACTGTTTGCATTTTTATTGCTAAGAAATGAGAAACCATTTCCAGACTGCTGGATGCTGTCACACCTTATGGACATTTATAAAGAGAGAAATATTCTAATGGGAAACTATATCCAGTCCTTTCTTTAATAACCTCAACTTGCTGACAGCCAAGATAGTGAAATTTTTGGCCATTTCTAAAACCATAACACAGCTTAGTACATGCTGTACTACACCTCTAGAAATCTTAACCACTTTGGTTCTTCTTTCAGAGCAATGAAGTGGGTCTGTAAGCCTGCTTAAAACTAAGGGCTCAAAGGAGAGAAATATCCGTTACAACAAATCTTATGAAGAAGTCTTAAAATATAAACAGAATGGCCTTTGGCCAGATGAGTGGTATAATAAACAAACAAAAACAAACAAACCAAGCCATTTGAAATTACTCCCCCAATCACATTTCTCTATCATTTCCTCTAAGATTTATGGCTGTGTGTGGACCTTTAACCAAATTGTTTGGTTTTCCCCAATGGCCCTTTGGAATTAGCCTGCTTTTTCTCAACAAATTTAACAAAGAAGTACTGGTATATACATTGTCTTACCAAACCATAAATTAAATCAGCCATGTGACTTAGTTCAATTTGTCCATAATTAATAGTGACACCTCACCAACTATAATCTTCTCTAAACTGAGTATTGCTCAACATACGTATATCTTTCATATCTTCCTTACAGATGATACCTACATCCTTTCTGATCAGCCATCTGACTGGCTGGCCCCTGACAATCTAGACTCGAGTCTAGACTCTAGACCCTATTGTGACATCACAGTAGATGAACTAATGACACCAAGACTTGCAATAACCAAGGAAAAGAGGGGCAGAGTTTGAGAAGAAGATCAGGAACGAAGGTTAAAACAGAAGGTGAGATTTACAGAAGAGCTTTAAAGGATGGGACTCTAAAAATAAATTTTAATTATTTTAAGGGCAAAGAACCTAATTTGTTTTAAAACCTTCCTTAAAAGGCATGTATGAAAAGTGTCACTACAGTTCAAATTCTCCTGACTAAATAGCTCAGTGAGTTTGGTATCGGGCTATGGACCCAGAGACTGAGAATTCAGTTTCCCACTGTGCCTGCAGGAAGAGAGGCAGTCTACATGGCCTTGGGCAAGCTGCAGAGTTCCGGGGCATCCCCCTGAAGAAGAGAACAGTGAACCACTGATGTGTACTCTCTACCTAGAAAACTCTGGAAAGGGGCACCACAAGTCAGAATTTACTTGACTCACATAATAATAAAAGCCTAGAACTCTCACAATGGTTATTGATGCCTGCAACATGCCTGGCTATTCCAAGTACTCCGAATACACGTCCCATATTTCCAGCGGTTCTCTCAATAAATAAGATTTCTTTCCTGTTTTCTAAAATCTTTCTCTCAAGTACTTGTGACTGTCTACACACTCATCCAACACCCCCAGACATTCTTAGACCAACCTAGCAAAGCACTGTATGTTGGCCTACAGAGGCTCTCCCAAAGTTGTCCCCTGAGCTTTGTAGCTAACCAAGAGTATAGGTAGGACCCAGGTCTTCCCAATCCATATCCAGCACTTTCAACTACAACACATTAGCCCTATTTGGGAGCGACAGAATCGAGTATGATCAGATGGCTCAGAAATCCATCCTGTTCTGCATCTCAAAAGAACCAATCAATAGCCCACATCTTCCAGAGATCTTGATCATGTGTAAGAGGATACTGTAGACTGGAACCTTTTCTCCACAGATTCACTGATGGTCAAATGAGAATTGTGATGATGGAGACAGTAGGGCAGGCACTCCCATTAAGTGTGCTGACAATGCGGGATCCTATAAAGTCCAGGAGTGACAAAATCCCTTTGGCTAAATGGGGCCATGTAGCGGGGGGGGGGGGGGGGGGAAATCCAGTCTGAATTTTACAAAGGCAAAATACTTGGGGTTCAGAGAAAAGACAGAACACCCCTAAGACTTCAGGAAATGTCAAGAGATTTGGAAGCTTACGGAGGGATATTGTCAGGACTAAAACTGCATGATTATACATTTGCACACCAACTATTTGAGATATGCATCTATAAATAAACATCTGAGAGAAGACCAATGGTTCCTAGAGGAAACGGTCTTTAAAGCAGCTTATGTCAAAGAGCGAACATTTGTTTCCAACAACGCCCTTTGACATCTATTGCTAGAACTACTGTAATGTTGTAATACATGCAGGATGTAAAAGGCATTAGAAAGGAAGCAAAAGAAAAAAAGAAAAATTAAGGCAATTTATTCAGCGGTATAGGGCTTATGTAGAGCAACCAGGTGGGATGACCAGTGACCTGGCAGGGCCAAGGGTCTGGCAGTTGGTCCTGGCTGAGTCTATTTTGGCTGAGGGTGTGTGTGCTCTCCCCACCCCCAGAATGATGCTATGAGTTAAAAATGGTTTGGGCCAGAATGGAAGAGCCTGGCAGGGGTGAGGGCCGATCCTATGCCATCTCCCCAAACAAAGATAGAAATAGGTGGATGCTCACTCCTAGTTTCATAAAATCCTTGTTTTTGAGAAATTTCCAAAGAGGAAGCTGTGTTTGCCCATCTCAGCACGCTTCCAAAAGAAAGAAAGGGAGGGAAAGACAAATATTGTCACACTTCAATAGAGTTCATTTCAGTGCTGGCTTTCATGGATCAAAGTCTACTTCCTCCAACTCTGGAAAGTAAAGAGGTCACCGGTATATTTATGCATAACTGGCTTGATAGGTCAGTGGCTACAGAGCCTGAGTTTGGAAATTCAATTCCCCCAATTCTTCTACCCAGCAAGCTACTTTAGTGATACCAGGAATGTAGGGAAGCATTGTTTTTAATGTACAGTATTTGAATAAACCGAGCAAGTGGATTACACAGCAAATGTAAATCAGTGATAGTTGCTAATAGTAAGCCTTAGAAAATGCCAGGCTATACAATTTTCTTGCTACTGGGAATGACATGTTAAAAGCCAACATCCTAGAAAAAAATCCAATCTTTCTCACTGAAAAATAAAATCTCTCATTGATCAGCAGAGTCCATGATTTACAATTCTTGGAATTTTTCTTGCTGGCTCCACATATGGCCTCAAATAGGTCTAGATTTGAAAAGTTGTTCTGAAACACTATCCCATCATTTCATTCATTCATTCATTCATTCCATTTTTATACAGCCCATCTGGCCAAAGGCCACTCTAGGTGATTTACAACATATAAGCCCAACTTGACTAAAATACAATGAACAGAATAAACAACAACAATAAAATGCAAATAAAAATTATCAGCATTAAAATGTTAGCATAAAGCAAACAGAATGGAAGACTTAATTAAGTAGGCTAGGTGTGTTCAGCTGAGTTCACAAATACATGTATAGTAGGACCCCCATATCCACTGATTCATTAACCACTGGCTCAGTTATCCACGGCTAGCAGAGGAAAAAATTAAATAAATAATTCAGCAGCCGTAAAGCAAACTACTGTCACAAGACAGCAGGTTTTTTTGGGGGGGGGATGAAATTCTCTCTTATTTATGGTTTTCACTATCCATGGGAAGGCATGGAACCAATCCCCAGGGGCTACCGGGCCCCTACTGTATAACATTTTTGAATTTCTACCTAAAAAACCAAGTTTTTAAAGCAATTTTTTAAAAGGTTGCCAGTTAAGGGGCCAAACTGAGGAGCAACCATAGAGAAAGCACAGTTTTTCATCTTCTCCCTCTGAGTCTCTCTTGAGATTAGCATCCTTAGCCAACTTCTTTGAGATGTTTTTGTAGGACAGATATATCGTGTTGGAAGAAGGAGTTCTGCCAGGTATTAAAGTTTTAAACCATTTAGAGCTTTATAGGTTAGAACCACAAACTTGAAGCTGGCACAGAAACACGGAATTGAGGTATAGTAATGTGATAATACTTATTCACTCCAGTCAAAAATTTAGACACCATATTCTGGACTTCTTAACGTTTCTGTCACAGCCTCATGGGCAACCCCACGTAGAAAGTGTTGCAGTAGCCTAATCTTGAGATTACCAGTGTATGGACCAGTGTGGTGAGGGACTTAGTGTGGATCGGGACACAGCTGAGCTATTCCCCCTGAGATGAAAAAAGGCAGACCAAATCATGGACACTATCTGTCCACAGATAGTGTTGGGTGCAGTAGGACACTCAAACTATAAACCTTACAGAGAGACTAACACCCACAAGGGAAAGGAACCCAATCTGCAGACAGCCAAGACACCCACCCGAAGGGTTGCAAACGGAGATGAGCAATGTCCCTAGAATCAGACACGACTAGCACACATGTACGGGGAGAACCTTTACCTTTACCTTTACCTTTTTTCTCTACATGCATGCTTTTCGTTCAGATTGCTCTACTTAATATTCTTTCTGGGTTCAGCTGACCTTTAAGCACAGGGCCAATGGTCAAAATATTTCATGATATGCAAAGGATATTCAATATACTGTTAAATAACTGACAGCCCATTCATATCCTGTTTCGCATCAGGGTATTTTAGGAATGCATTTAAGGAACCTCCTGCCTGGCTGTCACAAAAGGGGACAAATACCTGTATTAATTCACCTTGTAGTCAAGTGGTCAAGCATGAGAAAATAAGAAATTTAGCAAATGTTTCATGCCTGGAGAAACACATAACAAAATATTAAGAACCCACCCCATAGACCAGTTAGATATTGACACTAAAAGTTTACATGAGTTCAAGGCCCAATTCATTAACCACCAGGTCTTATATCGTCCCTAACAGCACATAATTTCATTACTCAAGAAAGTAGACAATAGCACCAGACAAGCTGAACTACTAATGTACCAGGCTTCTAATGGCAATATGAACCAATAATGGTGTGTGGAGAAGTCCCAAATGCATAGCTTTTTAGAGTACTTGTGTAAGCTGCACACAAAGAAGTTCCTGGTTCAAATCTACCCTTATAGAGATCACCCTTCTGGCAGACACATACTTAATCTACAACATGGATTTGCAGTCACTTGTGATGAGATGACTCATCTACCTCATAGGGCAGTACAAGAATATCATCTACAGCATGGAATTGCAGCCCATTATGATGACACTATTCATGTACCTTATAGGACCACAGAAGTATATATATATATATATACAAACACACAGTCGAACCTTGACTTACGTCATTAATCCGTTCCAGTGGTCTAGACTTAAGTCAAACATGACTTAAGTCAAATGAACGTTTCCCATAGAAAGTAATGGGAAAGCGGATTAATCCGTTCCAGATGATGAAAAAGACCCCCGAAAACAGCAATTTAACACAAATTTGACTGGGATAGGAGATTCCTTCTGGGGATGTAAATGAAATGTCTCTTCAAAGAGAGGAGGAGGCAGTGGAATTATAGTCCACAAATTATACGCCTCCACTTTTTAATGTTCATAGAAACAATGTCTAACATTTAAGTTTTAATAATTTTTAACCTGACGTTCCAAGTTCTGAACAACTCTATGCTTACCATTAGAGTCCCACAACTTTACAGCTCCCCAACTAAAACGCTTCCATTGTGGACCAAACTTCTGCCGCCAGATTTTTTACAAGACTGAGCCGACTGTCTAACCAGCGAGGCCAGCCCCGAGCTCCCGGCCCTTCTTCTCCTCTGGCAGCAGCGGCGGCTTCGGTGAGGCTGAGGACCAGCTCCAGGTGCTCTGAGCTGGTCTCGCCGAAGCCGCCGCTGCCGGAGGAGGGGAAGAAGGCAGGAGCAGTTTGGAGGCGGCAGCCGCGATGCTGGGTTGTGGCTGCCGCCCAATTCCGGTGCCTTGCGCCGGGGCTCCGAGATGTAAGTCAAAGCCTGCGACTAAAGTCAAACAGGCCCCTTCTTGATGCAAGTCAAATATGATGCAAGTCAAGCAGTATGTAAGTCAAGATTCCACTGTGTGTGTGTGTGTGTGTGTGTGTGTGTATATATATATATATATATATATATATATATTTGTTTTCGTAGATATATATATGAACTGCTATGAAATAAACTATACTAGTGTAAATATTATCATTTATTCCCAAAGACTCTTTGTTGTATAATGTCTTGTTCTGACTATCTTGAATCCTTGTCTACTGTGTCATCTTCTTGGGTCTTTAGTGTATATAAAAGTAGAACATGCAGATGTTAACATGTAACTGGGGTGTAGATTCTCTACGCTTTTCACAGTTGTTTCCAAGAATAGTTTGTTCACTGGAATTTTCCACTATATTTATGTTCCTAAACCAACTAAAGTTAGTCATGACTAAACCTACTTGGAATCAATGGAACAAGTCAGTTATGACTTATTTAAGTCTAGCTGCTGTCAAAGGAGTCTAGCATTACCTTGATTAACAGCTCAAGCCTTTTATTACTATGTATCTGATGAAAACTGTTCCCGAGAAATTCAACACAATATACAATACCCTGGATCACAGCAGACCCAACTATAAACTAAATATCAGCTGGAAAATGTTACAGTACTATTTAACAAAGACAGCAGCCTAGATATCTTGCTATTTCTATCCTTATGGGACATAATTACCAAATGTTTCCTTCTACTGTATAAGACGCCCCTATGTATAAGAAGACACCCACTTTCAAAACCCAACGTTCTCTCCTCAAACGACCATCCAGTTTTGGATAAAAATACAGTCTTGTACATGGAAAATACTGTAACTCTCCAATTCTGATAACTACAGCAAGGATTTTTATGACACGTAATATTTTTTTTCTTCAACCTTTTTGAGTGTATAAGTAAGTTAAAGCATGGTCATGAGTAATTTGGTGAGATTTACATCGCTTTTATTTTGCCTCAGAAGTCATGCTTTGACCCTGTAAAAGATTACATGCTATCTCTGTTTAATTTTGCAATAAACAGTATACAGTGGTACGTTGTATAAAGGAATTAATTCGTTCCAAATGAAATTGTTAAACAAATTTTCCTTTATACAAATTTCCCGTAGGAATGCATTGAAAAGGGAGTAATTCCATTTTATGTTGTACGGATTCGCCACATAGGTGATTATGTTAAGCAGATTTCCCCTATCTCCGGATTTTTTTATGTTGTACAAATTTTATGTTATACAAACTGTTCGTTATTCGAGGGTACACTATATTTTGGTTGTCAGTAACCCTCCTGATGAGCCAGCAAACAAGAATGTACCTTTTCCCCTCTTTTTCTCATTAGCTCCCCACTAGGTATATGTATTTAAGGATGCAAAGGCATATGAGAGGCACAATGTGATTTCAACATCCCTAAAAGTAGTAATTTTAAACAATTTTAAGGTCATAAATTCTTGCATATTTCCGACATTTTTATGTCCTAGGAATCTTGGCCTTACTGATAACCTGGCATGTACAGTAGGGTTGGGGAACCTCAGAGGGTCCAGGGTCAAATGTTCTGGCCAAAATTTGACCCTCTGGGCATCACAAATACACTGAAAACACAAAGCTGTGCTAAAATTGAGCCTGAAATAGCCAGGTTTTACCAGTTCCAATGTACATCGACAACCCTGCTATGGTGAAAGGAAATAATGAGGCAGTGGGTCCATTCTCCTGAGTAACACACTGGATAGCAAACTTTTGGAGGCAATCTGCCTCATGAAATCACCAGAGGCATTGACTGTAGACTAAACAGCACAGCTTAGTAAATAGATAATATCTACAGCAATATGATCACTTAAAGCAACTTGCTTCCAAAAGTTACATTTGTGTTATGTCATTGTAACTAGGGAAGAAGATTTGGGCCGGTATTTGCAAACCAACTGCATCTCTCTCTCTCTCTCTCTCTCTCTCTCTCTCTCTCTCTCTCTCTCTCTCTCTCTCTCTCTCTCTCTCTGTGTGTGTGTGTGTGTGTCTGTCTGTCTGTCTGTCTGTCTGTCTCTGTGTGTCTGTATCTGCAATGACCTAATTAAACAAAACACATAGATAGTAAAGCACATATGATGGTAAAGAGACTCACATTTGTACTTATTTCCATTTTTCTTACAAAATCCTCCAAAGTGATGGTTTCATGCCTATTTTTTTTTTCTTACGGCCATTCGTCAAAATGTGCCTCCCTATCGAATTATAATCAAACACAGCTAGCATTGATTATTTCACTAAACACCAAACAGACAATGTGTCCTTATGAGCAAGAACAGCAGCAAAGCAAATAAGCAATTATTGATTCAGAGGATTGTGCCAAAAAGAAAGATTCTTTCACCCACTCGAGACAAAGCGAGTTTTGAGTATGCCTTTTTCTCTCCTCTTGGTATAAAGACTTTCTCTCGCGCTTTACAAGCAAAGTTTCAAAACAGACCAGACACGGAGAATTAGCAAATAATGATTCATAGCACTGGTCACATTTAACTCATCTATAAGAATGAATGATTCAGAAAGCCAGAGAGCAACAGATAGAGAAGGGAATGAAGCCGTGTTTTGAACCACTTCTATTCAGGCTCCTGTTTAGGAGGAGGCTTCTGATTCAGCACTTCCCTTATGGCCGGCATTTCTGGCTGGCCCTCAATACTTCTTTTTGTCCAATAGCAAATCCAACGTCATCCACCCCCATCCCTCAAAACATACACAGAGACCCAGAAGTGAGGCATGTCAAAGAGGGTGAGCATGCTTGCTGTGAGGCTAAGTCCTCATCCAAATTTCTCACAATGATAGTTTTTGTTTCAGATCTGGTTTAAACACAAAACCAACAGTTAAGAGAACTTCTTCAGTCTTCTTCTGCCTATAGACTCGAGTCCTCTTTCAAGCACAAACTGAAAGCTAGGGGCTCGTAATCCTGCTCCAGATTCTCAACTTAATGATATAAAAATGATTACCTCAGCCATGAAGTAAATGGAAACACCCGAGGTTTTGAACAGTAACCAAGTTCCTTCACCTCCTCATTCACTACCGTAGCTGCCATAACAAGAAACTGGCTGCTATCATAAAAACATAAGAACAGCCTTGCTGGAACAGGCCACATCCCATCCAGTTTAGCATTCTGTCTAACACAGCGGCTCACCATTTGCTTCAGGGTATTCCCAAGCAGATGTCTTCACCTGCTTATGATTCCCTGCAAATGGCATTGAGAGATATCCTGCCTCTCTCTCCAACCCAGAGGTTGTCCTTAGGCATCCATAATGATCGCAAGGGAGCCTAGGAATGTGAATAAGAAAGAAATGATGAAATTCCATCACAGAATAAAGTCCTGGTAGAGATTGGCTGAGGTTGTTGATGGGAGTGGGAGAGTTGGATGAGCAACAGAGGCCTCTGGGAAGCCTTAACTATCAACAAAAATAACCGTTTCTAAAAGGTTATCCAACTTTTACAGATATCATAAACGTTCTGGCAGAACACCTAGTTCGACACAATTTAGTTTTAAGATAATAACAGAGGCACACATCTTTGTGTACCTTACACCATGCACAAGTATCGGTGGGATGTAACTGTTTCTACGTTACTCAGAGACAGGCATCTTAATGAGGCAAAACCTCCTTCCCTCAATCTTCAGTTTGGATACTTTCATCCCAGAGGGTTATATAACAGATTGAGATTGATGCTGGGGATTTATACTGCCCACTTGCTTTTTTTTTACTTCAGTAGTCTAAAATCAAACATGGAATAACTCAAAGCTTGATAAAACCTACACTAACCATCTCTTTTTTAAAAAGCGAGCGCTGTTTTATTATACATACCCAGAGTAAAAAGCAACTTTACTGTAAAAAAAACAAAGGAAAAAACTTACTGAGTTTAAGCAGTCTGTAGTACACTATTTACTACAAGCCAAATTGGGGTGAGCAAAGCACAGCTTGTGTATCACATGCTGTACCCCCACAGTGTCGTATCACTGTCAGAGGGGTCATCTAGCTGATGGAATTGAATACTTACAGTAACCTACAGACAAGAATTCTTATGTGACTGTAAGCCTACCCATTAAACACGAGCATCTGCTTCTCAACATAGTATACTTAATTCTGTCTGCTAAGTAGTACTCTTTGCCCCCGGAACATTCTGTGCACTTGGTTTGTCATGTCTAATAGCCCTATAGCCCTATGGTTGGTCACTTTGGTTAACATGCATACAGTAAGAATCAACAAGTATTTCCATTAATACCTTAAACACATTTCTGGATGTTTTAGAATGCAATCTTACACCACTGAAGTACAATTAGCAACAACAGGCCAATGTTTTCAATTAACCCCTCTGATTTTTTGTTAAAATTTGCCCAGGTACAGTATTTTAATTTAGCTAATTGTAACAGTTTCTTCTAGTTGTTGCTCTACAGTGGTTATCAGGATGATAGTGTTCCATATGGCTTTATTGTGTGTTTGTTTCCTTTGTGTGTGATTAATTTGGTCACCACTGGGTTTTATTGGTTGTTGTGTCATACAGTTGTGACCGACTCTTCGTGACCCCCATATCTATGGAGTTTTCTTGGCAGGAATACTGGAGTGGCTTGCCAGTTCCTACTCCAGGCATCTACAGCACCTGGTATTCCCTGGTGGTCGCCCATCCAAGTACTGTACTAGCCAGGCCCAATCCCTGCTTAGCTTCCGAGATCAGGAGAGATCGTATGTGCTCAACTGGTCATGACTTTGAACACTGCCCTAGTATCCATGATGAAACAGAAGCATTAAGAGATGTTTTAATAAATGATTACTCAGGAGTAAGCACCACCTTGTGCAACAGATATCATTCCAAAGTAACTCGGTACAAGATCACACTGTTATGTACACAAGACAAAAAACATAACTCTGCTTGGAATGGAACTTGTACGGCTATAAAACTATATACTATAGTAGGCTCATGAGCTGCCTAGGTGCCCTAAGCACATCCAATCTCGCTTGATTTTGGAAGCTAAGCAAGGTCGGCCCTGGTTAGTACTTGGATGGGAGACCACCAGGGAATACCAGGTGCTGTAGGCGCCTAGAGTAGGAACTGGCAAACCACTCCAGTATTCCTGCCAAGAAAACTCCATGGACATGGGGTCACAAAGAGTCGGTCACGACTGTAATGACCCAACACACACAAGCTCATGAAGCAAAAGACAAAATGCATCTATTCAAAACAGAAGGCTACACAGGAAAAAAAATTGCCGAGTTTACGTAAACGGGTAAGACACTAAGCAAAACCGAATGACAAATTCCTTTGGTGGAACAGCCAAGTAACTTCATCACAGAGAACAGAAAGCTAATTAAAACTCAACCCTGGTTGAATGATCAAGGGTAGTTAATCTAATTATGCCATTAGCTATAGTTTCACAGTACTGACCCTTACAGCTGAAGCTTCCCACATCACTGCTTTTGGTGGGATCTGGATTCCATTCACTTTATGAGGTTCACATGGTCCCAGTTTCATTTTTATCTCATCAGCCAGCTGCACAGCCAAGTGGGAAAGGGAAAGGACCAGTGATGATAACAACATGTAACAGGTCTGCTAAGAGAAAGTGATTTAATAAGTGTCTGGTATTCTAGAAAGATCCTCCCTGGACACAGAGACTTAAAAAAGATATTCGAAACATATTCTGAAGAAGAACTCCACCTCAAACGTTCATACTCCTTATACTGTGAACACTGACTACTTCTGTTAAAGATATTATAGTACTATCCAGATGAAGAACCGTTACACTCACCAGGGCAAAGAAATAGACAAGATCAACCAAGGGTGGAGGGCAGGGGACAAGATCTCTTCCATAAGATACAAGGAATCAAAAGGAAATTTAAACCCTGATTAAGCATGTTGAAAGATCAGCACAGGACTATATCAGGGTAAAATAAAGAGAAGACGGAAGCAATATACTGAAAAACTCATACAAAAGAGATGCAAGTAGGACAGATTACTTCAAAGAACCTGCCATTTTAGAATGTGATTGTCTCTCTCCAACTCCAAGGCATAGAAAGAAATGAATTAGCAGGAATAGACGGTATACCAGTACAAGTATGTTTAAACTAAAGAAACTGAAGCTATCAAAGTCCTAACAAAATATATAACAACAGATGTGGAAAATTAAACAGCACTCAGGTTGGAAACATTCAAAATATATTACATAGCTTTGTTTGTTTTTGACATTGTTTTCTGAGAAGCAAGAGTACCAGTCTCCTAGTCTCTTAGAGCTCCCATGGAGTTTCCATCCATTCCTTCTCCTCCAGGTTGATGGCCATTATTTCAGACAGACACTTGTTCTCTGAAACTCCTCTGAGGATCTGGATATTTTTTTTATTTTTTATTTTTTTAGTTATTTATTTATTTTCTACAGTTACCAGAAATCTAGCTGAGGAAATTCCGGGTGAACTCTGGTAGCTCTAATGAAAAATAATCTGAAACGTCCCATGCCTTGGAGCTTTAGTCTTTTTAAAAAGAAATTAGAGTGATTTTTCTAAAACTACTGTTCTCTCTCTCTCTCTCTCTCTCTCTCTCTCTCTCTCTCTCTCTCTCTCACACACACACACACACACACACACACACACACACACACACACACACACACACACACACACACACACATTCATTTCCTTGTTTTCAATGACCCATGGAGGACAAGATTCAAAGTGAAAGTTGGCACCAAGAGAGTTCTATTTTTAGCAGCTCACAAGATTTGTTTGGGCAACGCTGGATAACAAACTAATGCTTCCAACACCCAAAAGGAAATGATACAGTCCTCAGCCATGATGAAAGCAGATTATATCTGCAGAGAGGGCCAACGATTGTGTGTGTGTGTGTGTGTGTGTGTGTGTGTGTGTGTGTGTGTGTGTGTGTGCGCGCGCTTCTGCACACAAGTAAGCACTTTCACCAATGAATAGGAAGACGCACACTGCAATCTCAGGTTTTTTGACAATATATTGAGACAGATCTTGGATTTGTTTTGCTACCACAAGTTTAAATACTTACCAGGTAGTCAAATATCTGCAAGGGTTGCAATTAAACAGGCAAGGGGGTTAGTGTTACTCCCTGGTAAGCTGAAACACTAAGAAACTATCCATCGTTCCTGATAATTTCTTTCTAAACTACCATTCTTATCTTTCAAAATGTAATTCAATAATTTCACTCACTCACAAACACAAACACAATTGTTTGGCTCCTCACATCAATTCCCCAACTGGAATGAACTGAAAAATGCCATGCATGTAGCTGCTCCTTTCCAGGGCATTTCCTCAGTCTTCTCTTATTCAAAAGTCAGTAAAACTATATCTTGGATGTTCTTTATGACTCTGTACAAGAGCCATTTAATAATACCAATCAGGGTGTCGTCAATTTAATTCAGACCTATGGTGACCCTTATCAGGGTTTTCTAAGTAGAGAAGTGGTTTACTCTTCTGGGATCCAAGCCTGGATCTTCTGGAAGGCACCATGGGGGATGGAATTCCCAACCTCTGGCTACTCAGATGCTAAACTCCCTGAGCTATCATAGAATCATAGAGTTGGAACAGATCTCAAGGGCCATCCAGTCCACCCCCTGCCATGCAGGAACCTCTATCACAGTACTTCTGACAGATGGCCATTCAGCCTTTGTTTAAAAACCTCCCAAGAAAGAGACTCCACCACCCAACGTGGCAGCATATTCCATTGCCGAACAGCTCTAACTATAAAACCAAGCAAAACAGCTATTTACAAAACGTGATATATATCATGAGGGAAAGCTGTTGCCTGCTCCCCTTATGAAGGAGAATTCTAGGATACACCTCATACTTGGATATTATAGCAGCACAAGAAGAGTTTTCTCTTACTCATTTGTGCAGACAGGTGTAATGCATATACAAAAGCATTTAGAGTGAGTTAATGCTTCTCTCAGTACAAATCTCAGACACCTCATTCATCTATTAATATTTATTTATTTATTTATTTATTTATTTATTTATTTATTTATTTATTTATTTATTTATTTATTTCACTTATTAACTGCCCAATTTTCCCATAGGGAATTCTGGGTGGTGTACAAACGTCACCCAACAGTGACTACCCAAATACAAACAAACCCCAATGATCATAAACAATCAAAAACCTAACAAATACAATAATATATAAATACAGTATAAAACACATACACAAAAAAATGACAGAAAAAATAAGCATTATGCCACTAACCAAGACAGAATCAAAGCCAAGGTTGAATCCGGCAAGAGAACTAATGTCAGCAGGAGGACAAAAAACAAACAAAACAACATTACAGTATGCTCAGAGGGCCCCGAAGCATTGCCTGAAGAGCCAGGTCTTTAAGGCCCTTCTGAAGGCTGGCAGCATCTCCGCCTGCCTGATCAAAACTGGCAGCTTGTTCCAAGAGGCCGGGCCGACCACCGAAAAGGCCCGATTCCTGGTGGAAACCCTACGGGCCTCTCTTGGTGTCGGCACTCTAAGAGAAAGAACCAATCTCGTGGGAGATTGGTTCCAGGGGGCTCTGTGGATACCAAAATTTGTGGATAATAACGAACACTAAACAATACTGTACAGTAGGACTGACATATCCGTGGGGTATTGGCTCCGGGATCCCCTGCGGATAATGAAATCTGCGTGTAAGAGCAAACACTCTTTTTTGGGGACTAATGCTTGGATAAAGAAATATAATAAATGTAGAGATTACACAAAATATGAACAATTTTTATTGCTGTATGAAGATATGTAGTAGGAGAAATCAGTAAAAGGCAATGTCAGTAAATTATATAAAATTATTTTGGATTTAGAAGATGAAAATAGGAAAGGAACTGAGTTGAAGTTAATTTGGGAACGGGGCATTAAAAAGAAATAAAAGAGGAAGATAAAGCTTAAAAATGGAGAATGAGAATACTTAGATCTATGTCTATTAGAATAAAGAGGGACAATTAAAATAAGTTTAAGATGGTAATTGATGCCAATGAAATTGAATAAAATAAATTTCTCTAAGCTTTGTAGGAAATGTGACAAGGAGGTTGGTACTCTTCATTTGTGGTGGGAATGTAAAATGATAAAAAAATTTTGCAAATGTTTTTAAAGAACTAAGTGATATATTAGAAAGGAATATATAGAGCCCAATTCTGAAATTGCTATGTTGTCAATATTTCTTGATAATAATTATGATTTTATAACTAGAGAGTTGATTACAAATTTATTGACAGCGACTAAATTAATAATAGCTAGAAATTGGAAATCCAAACATGAACTACATTTAATTGAATGGTATAATGCAATATGGAATATTGCTTTAAATGACAAATTGACATGTACTTTAAAGATTTAAAAAGGAGAGTTAAAAAGATATATTTTTATTATATTTGGGGTAGATTTATTGAATATGTGCTTGCAAAAGATAAGCTTCTGTGCAACAATCAATTCTGTTCTGGAGGGGAGGATAATGAATGGAAACAAGAAGAATAGTCCTGCTGGTGAAGGGGTGCACTATTGTTGATGTTTTCTTTTCTTTGTAATCTGTATTTTGTTTAAAAATTATTTTAAAAAGAACAGACACTCTTATCTGAGGATAATGATGGAGGAAGGGGTGGTGGGGTGCCAGGATGAAAGCTTTTGCCTCCAACACCCCACCAAATGTCAAGGAGGGAAGAAAGTTTTTCTCCCTTTCTCCTTGTTGCTTGGCTGTGGCAAGGAGGAAAAAAAACTTTCTTCCCTTCTCGTGGCCCCTGCCACTGCTGCAGCCAGGCAGCTGGGCAACCACTGGGTGGTGGGGGTGGAGGACCCATCCTCCCGTCGGGGGGGGGGGGGGGGTGTCAGCCATGGCCACGGGCCAGCCAGATTGAAAGTTTTGAATTTCCCACTCAAACTTCTGATCTGCCGTCAGGGACCTGAGCAGGAAATTTAAAGTCCTCACCTCACCCCTCCAGAGGGTACCTTGCTGGCTTGTGGCAGCAGTGGCGGCGAGGAGGAGGGTGACGGGCATCAGTGACAGTAAATTTTATTTTTAGTTTTCCCCCTCCTTATCGCCCCTCCAACTGATCACCAACCGCGGATACTGAATCCGCAGTTAGTGAATCAGTGGATAAGGGGATTGTACTGTATAGGAAATGCTAAAGCCACAGATACGGGGGGGGGGGGGTCCCACTGTAATCCTGAAATAAAGAATTACAATGGTATATACTTCAGCCTCAAAAGTTTCTGCACAACCACGGGAACCCTCTATTCCGGTTTACAGTAAATCATGTATTAGGTCCAAACCGTAAACACTGGTTAATCATTACTATGATTTATTGAAATAAATAACCATTTGAAGTTGTCTTGTAAACCATAATTAAAAGGTAAAGGTTCCCCACACACATGCATGCTAGTCATGTTCGACTCTAGGGGTGGTGCTCATCTCCGTATTCAAGCCGAAGAGCCAGTGTTGTGCAAGTCCTTGGCCATGTGGCCAGCATGGCTGCAAGGAAACACCGTTTTACCTTCCCGCTTTTTACAGTGGTACCTATTTATCTACTTGCATTTACAGTACATGCTTTCAAACTGCTAGGTTGGCGGGAGCTGGGGTTAACAACAGGAGCTCACGCCTCTGCGTGGCACCCGGGATTCGAACCACTGAGCTGCTGACCTTGCAGTCGACAGTTTTCTGTGCTCTAGCCCGCTGCGCCACTACGCCATGATTAGGTCACATAATTAGGTAACACTAAACAGTGGTTAAAAGCCAAAAGGATAGCTTCCAAAACTCTCCACATGGCCACACCGTGCATGAACCCAACACTTATTCAGTACAGTTCAGCATTAATACAGCCAATATTGTTACCCTCCCCACAGTTCACTAACGGCTGGGTCTAGACTAATTTGTCAAGGTACCCTAATTAAAGTAATTCCATGTATACAAGCTGTTTAGATAGCCCATCAACAATGAAGATAAAGTACAGATCAGAGGAAGCTTCTTCATTTAAAAAAAAAAAACCTTCGAGAGCCTGGATTCTGCTTAAATCTGAAGGAGCAAAACTACAAGCCAAAAATAATTGAATGAAGTCCAGAGAATCCTCAAGTGCCTTCATGATCCTAGCTGGGAACATGGCAAGAATCTGGATCGCATTCCCTTTACCAGGGTTCAGAATTAGTTTGGTGGACCTGAGAGGGTGAGTGGGGGAAAATCCAAGGAATATCTGTTCTGAAGACTTAAATAACTTTATAGGCACAAAACATGTCAAGTATCTGTCTGATTTCTGTCCAGCCATACTATGGGAGTCATACCCTGTGACCAACTCTGGAGCAAGTACAGCCCAGAAGACATCAACCCGTGAGGGAAAGTGGGTTTTACAACAAAGCAGGTGGGTTTTTTTCTGGCTTAAAAGGGTGTGATTAAAACCATGTTAACATTGAGAAGGAACATATGAATTGCACAGAGAATTCCAGAAAACATAAAATTCATGCCAGTGGCTTAACATTTTTGTATGTGCAATTTATCCACACACATACACTAGAGAATCAGGTGTGTGATGAGTGGGCTACTCATAAGGAAGGGTTAATTATTAAAGGGATGTTGAAAGGAGGACTGTTTTCCTTTCCTTCTCTTTAAAAAAAGGTATTTCAGGAAGGAACAGAAGGCATTCTAATTAGGAGCACGGTGCTTTACGCACACACAAAGAGAAAACAGACAAATTGCCTGTTGTAATCAACTTCCGACCCACATTCCAATAGTTATGAATAAGAGACAGGGAGGGAGAGGATAAGGACTATATTAAAAATGTGCTACAATGACCTTAATACAAGGCTAGAGAGAACTCTTGCTCCCTAAACAGATCTTTACCTACGTGGAGGAAATCATTCAAAATTATAAATACAAGCAGTGGCTCAAGAGAAGAGAGAATGCAAAGAAAAGAAGACAGGCCCACACAAGTACATGCGCATATGCGCACATGCATGCACGCACGCACACACACGCACACGCACACACACAAAATCCCTTCTACTTTATGCTCCCAGACATTCCCATCTCTAGCTATGTAGCTATTTGGCAGCCCAGTTCCGAAAGCCATTAACGCACAAAAGCTATATTGTCTCCTGAAATGCACTGTAAGCATCTGAAACATTCTTCCCATACAGTTGTCTTTACTGGACATATCTCACTAATGGATGGGCTTGCAATTTAACAGGAACTAGCCTGGATAAACAGAACAGCTCGCTTTAGAGTCTTAGCTCCTTAATGCTTTCATGTTTTCTTCTTCAATAAACTGTTTCTTTGTTCAATAGATACTTGGGTGTATGTGTGGGTGTCAGGAGTTCCCCACCCCTCAAAGAAAAACCAAAATCTGACAGAAATTTCCCAGTCCTCTCCATCAAGGCCAATGTTTTGTGTGCTTTAGTTCTTCACCCTCTCCTCTATTTGTGTGCTTTGAACCACATAATAAGCAAAGTAAAGCAATCCGAGGTAACAGCTGAAGCTCAAGGAAAACCAACTCCATTTAACCTTCTGAGCTATTTTCATTCATCAAGCCTGAGTGGTATGCTTTATTAACTTTAGACTCCTTTAAGTGGTGTGACAGGGCAAGAGGGAAGTCTCAGACTAGGATAGGCTTTATGGAGGTTCTAGCAACTGCTGCAAGAGGTGAAAGCTTTCGGGAAAGTAGCTCTTTTCCCTCAGGCCTGGAGACATCCTCCACAAATGATTTGTCCCAAGATACAAGGCACACCCACACTCCGAGACTGGGGAGCACAGAATAGAATCAAAACACAAAGCAGCAAGAACAAGAAATGGCTGGCCGATGTGTGGAAGTCAGCTCACCAGGCTAGCCCATTCAGGCACCGGGGGTACCGTTGGAATCCTTGTCCATCATCTCAGGAGAGGAGAGGTGAAGACCAATTAAGCCCTAGCCTTAAGACCATTGTCAGTCAGTGCCCTCCTCAAACAGGGAAACAAGAGGTGGGCCGGGGTGGTGGTGAGGAAGCTAAGCCAGTTGAAGACTGTTCTGAGGTTTTCAGGAGCATTCCTTGAAGCTGTTGCTAAGTATTCTTGGTCTGCCCCTAGTTCATCCCACTGGAACTGTACCAGGAGAACCTTAAACTGGCTCACCACTTCTTTGGGTCCATTCACCCACTGAAGAGTCATGACAGTAAAAAGCATGCTCAATGATGGTGTACAACTACACTTCCCAATTCAGTTTCTTAGCCCTGATTTAGGCTGAGTCAAATACTTTGTTCCAGCAGAGCAGCACTTTGCAATGTGAGCTATAAATGTCCACAGTCAACATACAAAGATATTAAAAGAGCTGATGCTACATCGTGAGTCTCTTTTTCTCCTAGTTCTTCTCAACAGTTCAACCTTAATAGGAACTGAGTTCAGAAAGCACCTCGCTGTAATGACTTGGCTCATCTCTTCCTCTAATGAGAGGGGAAAGCGAGCCTTCTTCAATGAGGTGGGAATGTCATCCCCTGCACCTACTACTCTGAGCATTTATCTTCTGTCTTGTCTACAACTCTAGCCTGAGGAGGAGCTTAATATGACCCAAGAAGCAGATTTCCACGACAAAATCTCCCTAATTTATGCTTCCATTCTTTCCTGTGCCTTCCTCATGTCAGCCAGGCATTTCCCAACCTCTCTTCTCAATCCTTTTTTGTTGCCCTTCCACCTCTTCTATCTTTTACTGTTGTTCGGTTCCTCTTGCTATTTCCCTCCTATAGCAATTCTCTGACTTCTCTCTCACGCTGCTCCCCACTGTTTCTTATTCCTTCAATCTTGACAGCAGAGGTAGGCCATTGCTGGATTTTTAGCATCCACGGGATTATTCCTGAAGCTCTAGTTTGAAAGCAATATCAAAAACATTACATTATTTCGAGCATATTAAACTCTTCTGAGCATACTCAGCTCTGGATTTGGCTGGTACCTCAGAATCCAAAGTCGAGTAATTAGCAGAAACTGAACAGTGGCACTTCTGTATGTTCTGATGGCTTCTCCTCTTTGGTGGGGAGCTTTTAAAAGAAAGAACAGAAACAGGGGAGGAAAGAAGGATAATATGTTGGAGGAATTATGTGAAAATGACTAAAAAAAATGTGTCCAAAATATTTAAAGAGTAAGACAAACTACCAATATAACTCACAATAAATATCTGGATATAAAAGTCCCAGAAAACAAATAGATTTATTTCCCAGTACATGGGTTAAAAGCTATTTGTGCCAGACTTTTATTTTATTTTTCAAGATATAAACAAGGAAACAATGCCCTCCTGAAAGCAAGTCTGTTTTTTTTTAAATAAAACCCTCATTTGGAGGTCTACATTATTAAGTGTAGTCTACAATGGCATGTATTAAGTCAGTGATGCCACTGCAGCTTCCTTACTCCAGCAGCCAACCAGCATAAAAAGCGTTTTCAGAACAGAGAGGTCACAGGAAAGCCAGACATACCTAAGGAAGGGTGCCACATGTAGTACATGCATTAAGCTCCAGAAGCACATTTTGTTCTTCTTAGTCATATGAATCAGCGATGTTTCTTCATATTTGCTGCCCATCTTGTGCATAACTGAAACATCAAATGGGCTGCACTCAGGGAAGCACTTCAAAGATGATCCTGTGTTATACTCACAAGCATTTACGTAGGTTGGGTCAAGAATCAATTCTGGGCCAAGGAGAACTCGTGAGCATCACAGCCAAACAAGGGTTGAACTTGGTCTGTCCTTATGCCAACACCAGTTCACTGTCCTTATAGCAGCTAACAAGGGGGCTCATGACAAACTAAAGTACAAAATAGTAAAAGGAAGATTGTTCCATATTTAAGACCAATCCATATAGCCATCTAAGTCTGAAAATGCTCCATGCGAATAGATGCCCCCTGAGAATGACATTTTCATTGTAGAACCACTAACTTGGTAAAATTCATTGCCTGGGTTTGTGAGCTCGCTACCCAATCTCTACCAAGGAGATCCTGCTCATTTCTTCCAATTTAGCACAGGGTCTACCGGGCAGAGCATGTTCAGCCAATAAGAATTTACAACACGGGCTGTTTTCCCACTAGTTCTTTTGCGTACTTGTGTAAACATTTGTTGCTTTTCAGTCTTGTGTGAGGACTGTAGCCAGTACAGCAACATTGTTTTTTAAAAAAGCATGGCTTAGGGCAGTGATGGCGAACCTTTTAGAGATCGAGTGCCCAAACTGTGATTCAAAACCCACTTATTTTTCACAAAGTGCCAATACGGCAATTTAACATGAATAAAGAGGTAGTTCGGGTTACAAAGGCTTCAGGTGCTACCCTTCGTGAAAGCAAGGATCAAAGAGCAGGCTTTTGAATTTCCTGTGGCCACAGCAAAAGTGCTGTGGCCACAGGAAATTCAAAAACCTCTTCTTTGAATCTCGCTTTCTTGAAGAGTAGCACCCCATCTGCCTCTCTGCCCTAGACAGAGAGGCAGATGGGGGTGCTACACCATCAGGAAAGCCAGGGGGGGAGTGGTAGCGGCTTGTGGGCTCCTTCGTACGCCCAGTTTACTCTCCAACCATGCCGCTCTGGGCATCCCAAAAGCAATGTGGATGGCGAGTAAACTGGGGCTACAAAGGAGCTCAGAAACCACTGCCTCCCCTTCACCCAGCTCTCTGCACGGAGCCATTTTGGCAGTCTCAAAATAGCTCCGTGAAGGGAACCAGGCGAAATGGAGGCAGCGGCTTGTGGGATCCTTCATAGCCCCCACTTACTCTCCAGCCACAGTGCTCTGGACATCCCAAAATCAACGTGGCTGGACAGTAGACTGGGGCTACGAAGGAGCCTACAAACCGCTGCTTCCCCTTTGCCCGTCTTTCTGCATAGTGCACAGCGGCATGCTCCGAGCGGGGGGGGGGGGGGGGGGGTGCCGTGGCTGTGAGAGGGCGATGTCATGCACCCATTGAAAGGGCTTCACGTACCACCTTGGGCACCTGTGCCATAGATGCGCCCAACTGGCTTAGGGCTATTTCAGCTGGCTGGATACCTCAGTGAGTTGGAGTCAGGAGTCCAATTCCCCACTGTGCCTCCTAGGAGAAGAGACAACCTGTGTAGCCCTGGGTAAGCTGAATAACAGGATGATTTCAGGTGTGTGTGTGTGTGTGTGTGTGGGTGGGTGTGGGTGTGGGTGTGGGTGTGGGTGTGGGTGTGGGTGTGTGCACAAACACAGTCTTTTCTTCACCACAGTACCCACAATCTTCTTGTTAACCTCATTTTCTGCCTAAGAAGAAAAGCGTTAAGCAGAATTAGGGGGCAGCTGAAGAGACAAAGCTAAATAGCTATGCTTCCCCCAGCCAGCACTGAACCATCAGCACAAGAATATTCTTAGAATGTTTACTAATTTGCATGTTCAAATGTATGTACAACCATCTGTAACCTCCAAGGGAGTGTGGAGGAGGGAGAAAGTGTATATTTCGCCTTCTATTAACAAGGTGACAGTTTACCTAGTGTACGGAGAGCATGTTCTATGTCAGTTCCATAGACTACTGTACTCAGACTCTGATATAGGATGCCTCGCTGGATCACTTTTGTACTGTGAGGATCTCTCCTGCCTTGGTTTTCCTTCATCAGCATTGTCAGAGGGCTAAATGGCTAATGTAGTTTATACTGTATTTCCCTAAATAAAAGTTTTTGCCACCTCTGCTCCTTCTTGCCTCTTCTACAATGGTGAAGAACACAACAAAAGCAGAAAAGACAAGCAAGTCACCAGTACATGAATCACTTCCTAGTCATGCAGTATTTTTCCTGAAAAAAGTGATTCAGCTTTTCAGATCCTGCTACCTCACTGAATCACAACCCTGCTTCCCCCCTAATATTCCACACTGACAAGCTGAGGAATTTGGGTCACAATACTCCCACTTGTGCTGCATTATATAGGATGTTGTTGGCTTCTGTACCACTTTCCTTTATTCTTGCCATTCTTTTCATCAGGTTGTATATCACTAACATGTTTGTATGATTTAGTCCAATTCCCCCCCCCCCCAGAAGAACGGTTTTGCAGCAGATATAACATCAAATGTTGGGGGGAAAGTCAGAAATCCACTCCTGAATATAAAAATAGATTTAGTTTGTCCAAACCATGGCTTGACAAGTTGCTTAAACTGACAGGCCATCAGCATAACTGTATGTCTCAACCGAACCAACAGTCACATGAAACATAATGATACCACTCAAATGAGTTAAAACGACAGGGATCTCAAGTCCAAAAACAAATATGAAGATGCCATTTCTTCTTCCTAGGTTTCCATAGAGAGATTGAACTTCCAAGTTGCAAGACCTATACTTCGCAAAAGAGCCTCGTGGAGCAGTGGTTGAATGCCTGTACTGCAGCTAAAACTGTGCTCACGACCTGGGGTTCAATCCCTAGGCTCAGGGTTGACTCAGCCTTCCATCCTTCCAAGGTCAGTAAAATGAATACCCAGCCTACTGGGGGGGGGGGGCAATGTGTAGCCTGCATAATTAAAATGTAAACCACCCAGAGAGTGCTTGAAGCGGTATGGGGCGGTCTATAAGTAGAACACTTTGCTTTGTAAAGGAAGTGCAACCCCCCAGCTTGAAGGGTAAAATTATACAAACCTTGACAAAGTTCTAATAATAGCTGTTAACTAGAGATAGGCACAAACCTGAAAACCTTCCTAGGCACAAACCTTCCCCTGTCATGCTGCCACTCAACTGCCACTGTCCTGATAAGCTGGGAGGTGGGCAACTGTGCAATCAGCTTCCCTTCCAATAGTCGGGATGCTGCCTGTGTGCATACAACCAACCCCTCAACTGATTGTCCTGATCAACTGATAAGTGACTGCATGTGCAGAGACAGCAGACCCAGTGCCTAAAAAGGAAGCCAGGCTGATGTCTCTGAAGTTGATGGAGGCAGAGGAGGAGGAGGCTGCAGCAGGACAAGGGAGGCAGGCAATGGGATCAGGTAGGCATCCATTTTGCTGAAGCAAAATGAAGCAGTGAACAGAAAAAAGTGTGGCTTCAGCAAAACCGGTTGCACATTCTGAGGCCACAAACCAAGCCACAAACCAGTTTGCCCCCATCTCTACTGTGAATGTAAATCCTATGTAAATCCTACATGTAAATCCTGACTCACAGCAACCTTTCCCTGAGTTTTCTAGCTATCAACTACACCAGGCATGTCCATACTTTGGCCCTCCAGATGTTTTGGACCACAACTCCCACAGTCCTTTTCCATTGGAAATACAGGGTTGGAATTCTGGGACTTGTGGTCCAAAACATCAGGAGGCCCAAAGTTTGGACATGCCTGAACTACACAGAAGTGGTTTACCATTCTCTTCTTCTGGGGGTGTTCTGGAACCTTGTAAACACAGTAAGAGGTCTAACCAGGCTCCACAAAGATCCAAAGTGTTCTCCTATATCAGTGGTGGCAAACCTTCAGCACTCCAGATGTTTGGACCACAACTCCCAGAATTTTGAGCCTAAATTGCCAATGACAAAGGACTGTAGGAGTTGTGAACCAAAACATCTGGAGTGCTCATGGCTCTCTCAGTTTTCTTTAATGTTAATTTTTGGAAAAGATCCATATACAGTAGATATATATGCTTCCCAGAAAAATAAAAATGAAGTGCTAATAATTCTTGGTGGGAGATTTCTGGTAAAGTACAATTTGTAGTTTCAGCAGGACTGACATTATCAGCATTTATTTCATTTTCAACTGTTTGGAGTCCAATACCCTTCCTTATTGTAAGTGGAGGGAAACCATTCCCAGCTTTTTAGGTAACAGTATATTTTAAAAGGCCATAACATTGTTTATGTTATGTCCTGCCTTTCCACCAACGAAGACACTTGTGGTGGTGAACAGTAATAAAACACAGATCAAAACACAACATTTTAATTAGAACATAAAACAAAAGCAAATAAATTAAAAACACAACAAATGACAAAGCCAGAACCAAAATGATTAAACTTGTTCAGCTGTAGAGCAGCAATCATGCTGAAGGCCTATCTACCTCAATGAAAAACATCTTTGGCAGTTACTTCACGTCCTAACTCATTCCGTGATTACGTTCATTCAGTGACAGCGTTGTTCGCGGTCACGTGGTTTTGTCCCTGTTCAGTCCCTGTTTTCGTTTACCCACGAGTGTGATTACTTGTCTCATGACATCTGTTACTTCACGTCCTTGTTTTGTGACAACTACTGGATTTCCCTGACTTTGTCTAGCCTTTTTTTAATTGTCGGGCTTCTGTTTTTCAATATTTCGAATTCCCGCTGCGGGCACGCAGGCTGTCTCGGGAAGCCCGGCAGGAGGAGCCGGGGGAACTCAGGCAGCTGCAACAGCACCACTTGGCACGGGCGAACAGCGGCAGCAGCAGTGTGGGCGGTGGGCGAGACACCCTCGCCCTGAACTCAGCAGTCTGTTGGCTGGCAGGCAAACAGGCAAGGAGAGCTCAGCCCTGCCCCTGGGACCCGAGGAGGACAGACCTACGCCTGACAGTGGTTCTCCGCCTGTCCCTTCAAGAGATGGCTTCTCCTGCAGGGACAGGCAGGCAGACGAGCCTGGCCTGGCGCAGGAGTTCCAGTCGGCTTTCTCGGTTGTCAGAGTATTCCTAGAGTGAAATGGGGAAACAGCCATTGCCGTTACTTCAAGTCCCTTGTCTCGGAACAGGAATCAGGAACAAAGCATTACAAGAGAATTCCCCAGCCCAGGGGCAGGTACGGCTTGTCACGCTCTGTTCCCTATTCAGGGGGCGTGGCCAAGACAAGATTGTGCTGTCAAGCTATGGATGTGAGGTAAGATTTTTTTGTACTGGTCCCAAGTGGGACAACAAGGAGGGACGAACGGGACGTGAAGAGACAGCCTTTGTCTGCTGCCTGAAGGGAAACAGAGAAGATGCCTTCAGCAAGGACTTCTTAGGGCGTTTATACACGACCCCTAAACTCCGGGGCAAATGGCTCCCAGCTCCAGAGCTTAAAAATGTTTCCCCACCAGCTCCGGAGTTAACAGGAAATTAAGTGCGACCACGCCCACTTTAGCGCGTCCCAGCGCACCTTTCAAGTACCTGCTCTTTGGAGGTGAAAATTATTTGATCCGGTGTAACGATAGTGAGTGCGGGGCTCTCCTTGCTTCTGTTTGTTGTTTTTTGGCTCCCGCCCCTTTAAGAGCTACTTTTACAGAGACTGAAATGTTGGCAGAACGGAGGTGAGTGGCATGCTTTTCTTTCTCTTTTTCTCCCTCCCCTCACGCAGCCAGCAGCCAGGAAGTGCGGAGGGGGTGGGAACGCAGGAAGAGCGACGAACCCCTAAGATCTCTGGTCCGAATTTAAGTGGCCAGAGGATCTTAGGGGTCGTGTAAAAAGGCCCTTAGAGAGCAAGCACTGCAAAGGCCGTGAAAAACCTGAACTCGGCTGGCTTTCTATATCCTTTCTGAGGCCTGTGTTTGTTAAAACTTGAATGGATACCTTGCTGGATCAAGAAAGCTATTCCATGGGCTAAAGTCATCAAACAGAGATAATGGTTCAAACACAGCATCTGGTAAATAGCTGGTATGCTGCCTTTGAGTACCAAGGTTTTTTCTTTTTAACTTTAAAACAACAGTCACACCTGATCTTTAACAAAGGACACAGTATTGAAGTGTTCAATTTGCACCTACATCCTCCAAGTGAAGAAAAGGCCTTGCCAACCAAAGAAGTAGTCAGTTTGGGGGTCAGCAGTGCTTCTTCCCTTTTTGCTACCCTGCCCCAATTTGCCAGCAACTGTGCTCCCCCCCACAACCAGGCTCAAAATTTTCAACTCCTGCTGCAAAATTCATTTACTGTAATTACATTTCCCTGCAGAGGAACTTGGCATCTTCAACAAGCAGAAAAATTTCTATGCCCAGTCACTGAACTGCACGGTTCTTTGAGGCATCTGCCAACATCACACCTGCCTGGGCCTTTCCCAGAGGGTGTTATCTAGGGGCAAAGCGTTTCCTAGGGAGAGAAAAGCTCATGTTTCAACTCGAATTACAAAAGCACAGTAACTGAGTTCATGCATCAGAATAAAAGCCACGGATGTACCCATCTAAGGGACAGCAATGTTGGGGTCATGTTTCTACAGCTTTTCATCCCAAATTTGCCCCCTTTCAACCTCGCAATTACAAAAGCACAGAAATACTGAGCAACAAAATGTCCAATGAGCTTACATATCATACACAGAAAAATTCTAGAGATTCAAAACAATTTAAAATGCCGTAATCAACAAGCAAGATTCTTAAAAGAGAGAAAAAATTGCTAAAAGGGGTCATTATTTCTATCTCACAGCTTACAGAAAATAACTCCTGTCCTTATCCACAGGAATGCACCCTTCTTTAACTTCCATCACAAGTAAAAACCTCAGCTTGACTTAGGTCATTAATCCGTTCCAGTGGTTGACTTAAGTTCACTTAAGGAAACGCGGTTTCGAAGAAAGAGGGAAACTATCTGTCCCGTAGAAGAGAGGATACAGCAATTTAACGCAGGAAGCAACTGGGGATGTAAATGAAATGTCCAGCGAGCTTACACAAATTATATCATACACAGAAACAATTCTGCTCTGAGATTCTGAAAAATGCACCATTTCCCACAATGCTCCCCCGTAATCGCTTCCATTGTGGACCAAAGCAAGATTTTTACAAAGAGCCAAAAAAAAATTGCTAAAAGCTGAGGAAACAGGTGCTTAGCTGGTATGGACGCTATCTCGGACAGAGGAAGAACAAGGATACTGGGTCGAAAATGCCGCCCAACTGCCTGCTCCTTATCCACAGGAATGCCCCTTCTTTGCAACAAATATGATTCCAGTCACAATGTAAAACACTGTAGAAGGAAATGATTCCCTACAGGAAAAAAATTCCTAGGAATAAGTCCATTAAACAAGGAGATGTCCTCCCCAAAACTATATCAACTGCAATAGGGTAGTACTGTAAATATTATGTAATGGTACTGCAAAACTGCTGTTTGTAGATGATGACACTATAAAGCTTGTGCTTCATTTCAGCTCTTCAGAGCACTCATGAAGTGCTAAATAAGGATAGGAGGGCTGGTGGGGTTATGGTGGTAGAGGTTTAGGTACAGAAGAATGTACTTCTGCACCCACATTTTTCACAGAGAGAGGTAATCTGTAGTTGTTTCCTTCATTTTGAAATATAATTTGAACAACAATTTTACGCTTTAAAATAAAGGGTGTCCCCTCTCTGTTTGCAGAATGCCTCTGTTATTTGAAACGGAGGAATACACAGATATCAATGCTGGGGAAAGAAACCCCATCTTTACAAATTATTGTATTACCAAAATTCTGTTCATGATTTATATGTGCATAAATTACACCGTGCAATGCCACAGGGAATTGCTGTTAACTAACAAGGTACTGGTCACATTATTAAGTGTGTGCCTTTTGTGCAACTGGCCACATGTCCTGTAATGAAGATGGCATCACTATCACAATGAGTTGAATTGCTTTACTCATGATTAAATTGTCAACAGAATTCTGGCCAATGTAAGGCAAGACATGCATGGTGATCAGCAGGGAGGGAGGGGGGGGGGAATTAAAAATAAAACTTACCCCTGCCAATGCCCATCAATCTCCTCCTCACCGCCACCACCATGGCCGGCCCTCTAGAGGGGTGGGGTAGAGAATTTGAATTTTCCACTCAGGTCCCTGGCAGCAGATTGGAAGTCTGAGCGGGAAATTCAAAACTTCAGATCGGTCGCCTGGGACTTGATCAGGAAGTTCAGAGACCGGGTGGATGGGGGTGAAGAGGAGGGTGAGGGGCATTGGCAGGGGTAAGTTTATTTTTTATTTTCTTCTCTCCTCGCCGCTGCAGCCACCAGGCAGCTAAAGCCGAGAAGCAAAGAGAAAGGATTTAAAAAAAAAAAAACCACCTTTCTTCCCTCCTTGCAGCCCCCCCTCCCCCACGGCAGAGGTGGCTGCAACGAGAGAAAAAAGGGTTGTTTTTTTTAACTCATTCCCCCTGCTGAAGCCAAGCGGCAAAGATAAAAGGTTAAAAAAACCTTTCTTCCCTCCTTGCAGCCCCAGGTGGAGGAGGATGCAGTGGCCACGTGGCCCAGGAGAACCCACCCACCTGCAAGGTTGGCAGAGGTGGCACAGTGCCATGGTGGGATTCCCCGGGGTGCTGGTGGGCTCTCTCAACGCTTTCACCCCTGGCACCCTCTGATAAGACCGTTTGCTCTTATCTGCGGATTTCATTATCCACGGGGTGGCCGGGAACCAATCCGCCGTGGGTACGGGGTCCTACTATATATAATTCCCACACCAGCAGCCTTCATCAATGAAACCATTTTGCCAACAAGAGGGGGGAGGGAGGACTTACATTTTATGAACACCTTTCAAATGATGAGGGCTGAATTTGACTACAAAATGTGAGAAATGGGTGATAAAATACATTACATTCATTGCTTACCTTTTATCAAATAAAATTTATGGGTAACAGACACTGACCCTCAAATGGGAAGGTAAGAGGTATCGAAAGGAACTGTGATCTAGGCATTGAACTTCATGATAAGGAAATGTCTTTCATTACTCAAAGTGAAAAAAAGTTGCATTTTGAATTAACATCAAGAAAAAGATATATCAGGAGTTTGTAACACAAGTCGCCATTAGTTTCTGAACACCGGTGAGTGGTGCCAAAGAAAAGCTCTGAAATCCTGGTGCTTTTGATTCCCAAGGATATATAAAGGTAAACATAAATGAAGTTTTCAAAATAACAAGAAAATCACATTTAGGTCTTCTATGCAAGGCTGGAACTGATTTAAATCAAATTCTTTAAATCACAATTTAAATCATTTAGATTGAAATTGGATTTTTTATTTAAATAATTTTTAAATTTAAATTGTTATTTAAAGCAACTTTTTTTAAAAAAAATCATTGCTTTTTTGCCAACCTGTTTCTAAATGAAAAATATGTTTAGAAATACCATTCCTGACACCAGTAAAGGCAGAGAACAAAAGAGATGTTTGGAGCCTTTGAGCCTCAAAAGAAACAGAGGTGAGAGTCATATAAAAACATCACTTGAACTAGAATGAGAAGTTAAACCTGGGAGCAGTTCAGAGTGAGAATATGATGTTTAAAAAGCTCCTTTGTTAGAATTTTAATTTTCAAAACCCAGCATGTAAGCATTTAAGCAAACAAACGATTAAAAATACAAACAGGTGGCAGTGAACAGAATGACAGATTACACAACTGCCACGATAGAGCCAAATACAAACACTATGCAAAAAAAAATTAGTCAAGTGTTTAAACTGGAAAATGAAGCTCCATAAATATCATGTCTCACTAGCCAAGCTGAGCCATGAAGAACATCTTTGCAAGGTGGCTTCTAGCAACCATGAAAAAGGCAGGCAAACAAATGGGCAGGTTCCAATAACAGACCTGATCTCGTGGCAAAATAACTCAGGATGACCAAAGGCTATCCCTCCTTTATGATTCCAAAAATATTTAGTTCTGCCTAGAGTTTTTAAATCATGTTCCAGCATACACCAAGGTGCCTCAGCAACTTAACATAATGAGAATGTTAGTACATTTCCAACGAAGTTCCTTCAAGATAGCTCACTCATCACGAACAATCTTCCACTCGGCTTCCACTCTTCAGGAGAACATTGTGAGGGTTTGAGGCGCAAAGGTCTTCAATATTCCTAAATCCACCTATAATCCTAGTATGCACCATAGAACAGACTTCAAATTTCTGCCATATACTGTGTGTCCAACACTCTCATCCCTTTTTTCTCTCCATTTTCTCTTCCTCTTTGTTTTCTAATCTGTTTTTCAGAGAGTGGTTCAGCAAGGATATCAAGACATTTCTTTAAAGAGTATATGACTTTTTTGTATGATTTGTAATGCTCTGCGTGTTTGTTTTCATTTCCTGTTGTTTCTTGTTTATTTTGTACTCATTTGTTGACTATTTGCATTCATGTAAACCGCCCAGAGTCCTTTTGGGAAATCGGTGTGGTCAAAAAATGCAATGCATCCATCCATCCATTCATCAATCAATCCAATCAAAAGCAAAGTGTGATGCTTATATATCACCCCCATAGTGCTTAAAACACTCTCTGGGGGGGGGGGGGGTGACATTTTATTTATGAAGGCTACACATTGCCTCCTCCCAAAGTGAGCTAGGTACTCATGCTGCCGACCTCGGAAGGATAGAAGGCTGACTCAAGCATGAGCTAGCTACCTGGAACTGAACCCCAGGTTGTGAGCGCAATTACAGCTGCAGTATAACAATGGGTTCTGGTTTAGGTATCTGGCTGAGGAGCCTGAAGCTGGGAGCTCAATTCCTCACTATGCCTCCTGGGAGAAAAGTCAGCCGGTGTAGCCTTAGGCAAAACTGCACCATCCCAAGAAGCTCCCAGAAGGAGAGGGGCGAAATCACTTCTGTGTACTCTCTAACTCAAAAACCCTGGAAAGGTTGACTTGACACCACACAATTCTTATTATTGATCTACCTTACGATGGTTTGCAAATAATTTGGAGGGTCCTGATGTCAACCTCTAAACCTCTCAGAAAATGCCGGCAGAGTTTCTGACACTGGAATTTTTCTGAAGTGCCCCCCATCCTTTTTTATTGTAATCTGTGGATTGGCCTTTTATTGTTCTGTTTTACTGTCAGCCGCCCAGAGTTCCGATTTGGAAGATGGGCGGGATACAAGTGTTCTAAATAAATAAATAAATAATAAATAAATAAAAAGAGAATTGTTGCCGTGGAGTCAAACTGGGCACAAATACAGAAACAAACAAACAAACAAACAAACAAACACACACACACACACACACACACACACACACACACACACACACACACACACACACACTGTATTATGGTTATACCTATATCTATCTATCTATCTATCTACACACACACACACACACACCATATTATGGTTATACCAAGTACAGCACACCTCTAGAAAAATTTGATCTCCCTCCAGCAAGTAATGATTTAAATCATGATTTATGTCAATTTGATTTAAATCAGCTCTTGAAAAATTACTGGGGATGGTAGTGCTGAGGGATTAAAAAAAAAGATTAAATGGCCAAATTCCCCTTTTCCAATGAGAAGAAGAGACAAAGTAGTATAGGATAGAATCTACTGTGTATCAAATGTAATCCCAAATTGTATCTTAATGCTGCCACTCCAATGAACAGCAAAAGAGCCCTTGATCTGCACATATTCTCTTCCTTGACTGTCTTGGAATAATACAAAGCACACCATTTCATCCAAATCACCCAGGCATGATTTGAAAGGCAAAGGCAAACCATTTTGCTGATGTGGATAGTCTGCTTTACAAAGCAAAGAACATCACCCTATGGGGTGGGGGTGAGGAGGTTGTTCGCTTGACTGTTCACATAACCTCATAGTACTGTACATCTATGGTGCTGCTTCTAAACTGACTGCCCAGTACCCACCACTTCCCCACCTACAAAACTGTGCAATTATGGGACGAGTTCCTCCCTTCTTTTGCTCTACAGTGCGCACAAAATTCTAGCCAGTACAGCTACTGGTTATTGTAATCCCAAAATGTGATATCCTCATCTTTCGAGACTTTCAACAACACTCTGGAGTTTCTTTGGCTGATGTTAACATTATCTGAAGGTATGAAATACGAAAGCCAGTGGTTTAAGATATTTGGATTTTTAATACTGATTTTTATACCTGAAGGCGACTAAAAAACAGATGACAAAGTCTGGGTTTGACCTCTTTGGGCTCTGCAAATATATAGAATAAAAACAATCTTGTTCATTGTGAAATCGTTGCTCACCAAAATAGGAAAGACCTTAAACATGACACAACTTCAAAAAGTTTACCAAATCTAGTTTGTTCAAAGTCACCCCTCTATTTATTTTTAGAAAGTATTTTTAAAATGTGGACCACAAAGTGCTATGCTGCACATCAAAGCTTAGCAGGCCAAGTTATATAATTGTAGGGCACAAGCAAGAATAAAGGGAAAAGATCATGGGAAAGAGCGTCTTCCCTTGCCTTGGACACACAACACAACTCCATGAGGCCTGATGTCAAAACAGAATGCCTTCACTTTGCCTTTTTTTAATATGGAAGCATTGCTAACAATATTGATTTCCCCCCAATAAAAAAACTAGGAAATTGAAAGTGGCAGCAAGCCTGCATATGCCAAACCAGTAAGCTCACAACTTAACAGTGCCCTTTCAAATGGTGCATATTGAATTTGTGTCTGCTGTTACAAGCAAAACATTTCCACCCCAGATAGAGCATGCTTAGAAATGAGTCTACTCTTTCCAAGAAAATAGGAAAAGCTGTGGTGCTTTGAAATATATATTTATTTTAAAGAATCTGGGCTTGCTATCCAAGTGCAAAAGTGTCCAAGCTGAAACTGTCATCTCAAGGATGACATGGAACAGCTGAGAAAGACACAAACTTGAGAATGACATCAAACTACACTAAGGCTGGGGGGGGGGTTAGAGGAAGGGTACTTAAGTGTCTTCCACTCACACTTTTTCCTGATTTGAAGCCCCAAACATCGCCCTGTAAGTTTTTCCCAGGTAATAAAGTGGATACAAATCAATCTTTTTAAACAATAACAAACTGGGTTTTTTTTTACAATTTGCATGAAACTGTATTTAAATATAATTTTCCAAATGTTCATTTTAAAGTATATTTGATAATATGATGAAAAAATTATTTAAATTCTGTTGTGCCACCAAGATCTCTCCTAATTCTATAGTATGAGACAAGGTGCATATATTTTTTAGAAGTTATGTAAAGATAATCCAACAGTTCTTGGCTCCTGCACAAATTCATTTAATATTTCTTTTTCCTGTAATACCCATTTAGAGATACTGTGAGGAGAACTTAAAGTTATCAAACGGGGTTTATTCTCTACCAAAAACACATACCTATTAATGATAACATATGGAAGTGAGGAATAACACACCTAACCAGCCCTGTTCCTTACAACGTTTCTTACATGCCTTATTCAAGTCTCCAGGATTGCTTTTAAAAGTTTTCTGAGTGATGCTACCTCTCTTGAACAGCAATCTCAGCTAACAGCCTTCTACAGCCGTGTAGTTAAAGTCAACCTCTTACCTCTCCCTCTCTGAAAATGCCAGCAGAGTTTCTGACACTGGAATATTTCTGCAGTTTCATTAAAATGAGAATACTTGCCATGGAGTCAAACTGCATACGGAATAAAATATATTAGGGTTATACTAAGTATAAGTATACCTCTAGAAATATTTGATCTCCCTCCACCAAGCAATGATTTAAATCATGATTCATATCAATTTGATTTAAATCAAATCAACTATTGAAAAATTATTGGGGATCGGAGTGCAATTGGATTGCAACAAGAATTAAATGGCCAAATTCTCTCCTTCTCCAATGTTGTTTTCTAATTCTACTGGAAGATCCTCTCAGGGCGTTTATACACGACCCCTAAGCTCCGCGGCAAAGGGCTGCAAGCTCCGGACCTTAAAAATGTTTTCCCACCAGGTCCGGAGTTTGCAGACAATTAAGTGCGACCCCGCCCACCTAAGCGCGACCCAGCTGCACTTTCTTGTACTTGCTTTTGGGAGGTGAAAAATATTTGATGCGGAGAGTGCCTGAGCTCTCCTTGCTTCTTTTTGTTGTTTTTCTTTCGCCTCCGCCCCTTTAAGAGCAACCAGGAAGTAAAACCGGAGCTCGGAGCAAGCTTCCACGCACAGGAGGTAAGGGTTTCTTCTTTTGTCCGTGTCTAAGGCTTTTCCCCCCTCCCGCAGACAGAACAAGGAAGTGCGGAGGGGGTGGGGACGGAGGAACAGCAAGGAACCCTCAAGATCGCTGGTCCGAATTTAAGGGACCAGCGGATCTGAGGGGTCGTGTGAAAAGGCCCTCAGTTGTTGTTTGGTAAGACTAAAAGACCCTGAAGTCTGCAGTTCTAAGTTCTTAAAATGCAGAGCCCTGCATTCCAGAGGAGGCAGGCCGACAGTTTAAGAAACAAAGGAAGTGTTAATACTACCTTCTCAGAATTAGGGTAACTAAAATCTTGGATTCTATTTCCTGTAGTCCTACTTTCAATGTATATCAAAACAGTTTGATATGCAAGAATGATTTCAGTTACGATTCCCAGGTGTTTTCTCCCCTAAGCAGGCTTGTTCAGAGTAGCATGTCACTAATTAGATTTAATTGCAAGCCATGTCCCTATATGGTTCCCCTGAGAAGATAAAAGTCTCTGGAAATAATGCTGGAGCAGGCCAAAGGCAACAGACAAAGAGGAAGACCAAACTTGAGATGTTTTAACTGGATAAAGGAAGCCCTGGCCTTGAGTTTGTAAGACTTGTTAACGAGCATTACAGAGGTCATCAATTTATAAGGCTGCCATAAACTGAAGATGATTGACAGCACACAAGAATAATGCTGCCTAACACTTTCTGTTTCAATGTCCACAGGCACTATTTCATTGGAAGCAACTAACAGTCCACAGGAAAATACATTCCGTGCCATAAAAAGCCCACCCTTCCCAATTACTCATACATTCAATCCAACAGCTGCTGCACCATTCTAAACTCAAAGTCCACTCCCTCCTCTGCAGTCCAGGAAGACCAGTCATTGTCTCAGCCCAACTTCACACTCCTATATGCTCAAAACACCATTCCTGTTCTTGCTGGCTTAATCTCAACTCTGACCCCTTCTGCATCTCACCCTTTGGCCAATTGCAGCGTGCCTCATCCAACCTAATTAACCACCCATGCTTTCAGCATTCACAACAAGTCTTTCTTAACCACCAGCATATAAAGCCAGATTATTTTGTTACATGAGGCAGAAAAATTCCACAAGCGGCCTTACTAATATAAACCCAGTGATTGATGGGCACACCAACACCTCTCAGATATTTTGAAGCTTATCCTGAAATCAATTGTTTCAGTAGGGTTTAATCTAACACATCCTTGCTGAGAAATGGACATCATTTTCTGGCATGCTGAAGTCAATGGGCATCTATCTACACAGGCCATCTGAATAGAAGGAAGACATTTTCAATGACTGTCTCCTTGTATTTTTACAGGTTTCCTAATGTTCCAAGACGGTAATTAATCCTTCTGTTGCAAGCATTCCCAGTGACTGTGGGCTGCAACATTACTGAATCAGAAATCAAAACCAGAAGTAGAGCTACCAGAGTTTTAAACCAGATATGCAAACAGTAACTGATCTTCAATAATAAATACATAAATAAATAAACAGATTATTTCTAGATGACCAGGAAGATAAGGTAGACAGGCATTGGTTCTTTTCAGGTCTGCAAAGAGAGGCAAGGTAACAAAGTTCTTAATGGCTAGTAAGTTTTGGACAGTCGTCTGTGAAACTGTTTGATTCAACTATGTGAATCAAAGGTAGCATACACTAGCCCAGTGATGGCAAACCTTTTAGAGACCTAGTGCCCAAACTGCAATTTAAAATCCACTAATTATTCACAAAGTGCCAATACAGCAATTTAACCTGAATACAAGTGGCTGGGAATGGGCAATGTCGGGTGCCCACAGAAAGGGCTCCGAGTGCCACCTTTGGCACCCGTGCCATAGGTTCACCAACACTGCACTAGCCTACCCTCCACACTCCAATGCTGAAAGCAAGCCCAAATTTGAAAATATATCATTTCTCGCTTCTCAACGGGCACACCTAGGACGCCTTTCGTATTCTAAAGAGAGTAAGTAGGGCAAAGCCAGATAGCATGTCACCCACCATGGCCGGTGTTATTTGTACAAGCTAACGACCCTCACTGCAGGTTTTCATGATGTGAAAATGGAAACGTCCAAGAAAAGCAAAATGAAGTGTGAGGATTATGCTGTGTGACAGCTCTTTCTAAAGCCACATAGAATCAGCTGACCCCAAGCCTCCGCACACCACAACCCTGCCTGTGGCAGTGATCTTCAACACAAACATGGATTTCTAAGAAACATGATCCCGCTCTCTATCCTGGGAATCAGTTTCACGGCAGGATAACAAAGCCCAAAAGAGAGTTGGCCACCTGTCTATGCAGCCACCAGCATCGTGGATCAGATTAAAATACTCGGTGATCAAGTGCTTCCAATTTGGCTTGTCTACAAGCCTCTTCCTCAGCCACCAAGACCACCACCACAACCCTCTTCTCCCGGCACTCCGTTGGCAAGGCCTTTTTCAGCCTTTCCTTCTTAACCCCCAGTTCCTTTGTCAGGGAAGATGGAAGCAACCCGACTGACACGTACTCCATCAAATTCAGTTTTATCCCACCACAGCCCCCTTCCTAAAGAAGAGCAACATACAGACCTAACTCAGACGCCCCTTCATTTTTCCAGCGATGAGTCTGCATTTCTACACACACCCTGCCACCCTGTCTCTCGCTAGGCTCAGTCCTTTTAAAGGCATTCAGATGAAGCAAGCTGTCAAAAGTCACTGGCCTCCCTCCCCTTTCCTTGGAAGTACAACCAGCAGCATATAAGCTGAGGAGGAGGAACCCCCTATAAAAAAAAACCCTACTGGCAGGAGGGTTGAAAGTCTCGAGAGGGCACCTCTACCTCCATCACTGGTGAAGGGAACTCAGGCAATTTGGGGAGGGGGGGAGAGAGACTTCCTGTCAATCTTCTTCTACCATTCCTGACAGCAGACATAACAGGAAGGCACCCCTTTAGGACAGCCCCACCTGCTTTCTCTCACCTCCAACTCCATGGATATTCCTTACTTCCTCGCCCCAAAGCACAACTCCCTGCTTCGCTAGATTTGCTTCACAGGTCAACTGAATGGCTTTTGCTCCACAGAGCACTGGCTCTTCCACTTGGAAAGAGCAACCAGGTGGGTTTGCAATCACAATTTTACATCACAGCAAAAAGGGAGTATTTGAAGCCTCAGAGTGTGCACACCAGGACCACACAGGTCTCATTTATATTAAAACTGGAATGGGATGCAACCTCTTCTAGTTCCTGTACCCCAGTTCATCTCACTTTTAGGGCACTTCACTCATATATGCTCCTCTAAGTCACCAGCCATACACTCACGGGCACCATGACAGTTTTGGGCGCATGTGCATGCGCGCGCGCGCACGCACGCACACACACACACACAGAGACACACACACAGAGACACACACAGAGAGAGAGGGGGGGGAGGGAGAGCAGCAGTCTAGTGACAAAGTTACCACTATTATTATTATTATTATTATTATTATTATTATTATTATTATTATTAGTAGTAGTAGTAGTAGTAGTAGTAGTAGTAGTAGTAGTAGTAGTAGTAGTAGTAGTAGTAGTAGTAGTATGGGTAGATATTATCCAAAGCCAGCCAGATTATGTTACTACATGAGACAGGGGGGGAAACCCACAAATGCCACCTTCTATCTCTGACAAAAAAGAACAGAGAAACCCCAAAGAAAATGCTTCTGAGTTATTAGTCCTTTCAGGATACCCAAAAATCTATTGCTAGAGGCAGCCACCTCACCCTTTTCTAATGGTAGGGCTGGCCTGGGGCCTTGAAAGAATCAGTTACCTTCATTTTCATTTTGTCTTCCATTTGCAGCCAACAAGCTTTTGTTTAAAAAAAAAGTTTATCACCACTGTAATTGGATACACGGAGGTTACCACAACAGCTGGAGTGACCATGTAAGGAAGGGAAGACTCCTAAGCATTTGCTGTGTTTCAAAGTATTTTGCCCCCCAACAGCTTAACTATGTAAGACTCATATGTTCTTTTAGCCAAGGGCCCCTTTTTTCACCTTGGGAGCGCTGACACACAAAGACAGCAGAGGTCCACACTGATTCATCTATAGGTTACAATTGAAAAAGCAGGCAGGTACCGCTGTGAGATTTAAATGAGGAAAAGCTTCTGGATTTCAACAGCCGTTTAAATAAACAAACAGAGAAAAAAAGACACCCAAAGGAAAGGCTAAAAAAAAAAAACCACACCAGGCAATGCTATTGTTTTTATTTTGTCAGTGCTGGGCTTTTTCCTCCCTAGAGAACGGAAGAAGAGGAAATCGCTTTGCTGCCCCTTCTCGCAACTGAGGGGGGGGGGGCAGAAACTGTGACAAAGGCTGCACATGCGGCAGCCTACAGTATGGCAAGCCTGACACACTCGCTTCCTCTGCGTGATTTTTCTTCTATCGAGAAAGAGAAGCGCAGCCGCTTTCACAGGGAAAAAGAGATGGTGGCGTTTCAACAAGATGCCAGAACAGATTATTGATGGTTTCATATTGGGGCGGAGGAGATCTCTCTCTCTCTCTCTCTCTCTCTCTCTCTCTCTAACTCCTTCCCTTCTTCACCAGCTTCAGAGAGGAGGCATTATGAGACACCCAGCCGTTCAAAATTGCTAGGAGCCCCTTCCAAAGACCGCGTTTCCCCTTCCAGGCACCGAAAACCACGACCACCTCCAGAGCATCTGCCATTCAGATAGCACAAAAACCATCAGCTCGCATGGGATGATGAATCAGGGGATGGCTGCACTCACATACATCCCCATCCTCTCTCAACCTCGCCTGGGTGCTCTCTCTTCCCCCCCCTTGGAGGTGGGGTGGGGTGGATGGGGGGGGGAAACAACTCACCGGACCGAAAGAAAGCCGCGATGTCTGCGGAATCCTTGGCGGCGTCCTCCGCCCCTTCGCCGGCCGCGTTGCCGCTGGTGGAGGAGGAGGCGGTGGTGGAGCCGCTCATGGCTGCTCGAGGCGGGTCGGGGTGTGTGTGTGTGTGGGGGGGGGTCCTCCGGATACCGACCGCACGGTCCCCGCCACGCGGACCAGCCTCCGGACTCTTGACAGCAGCAGCAGCAGCAAGAAGGGAGAGAGGAGATGGAAGGCGGGTGGCGGGGGTGGGGGATCTCCCGCTTCACCTCCTAGCAAAACCCCAGGAAGAAATCCATCCCGAGACACGGCGGCGGCGGCGAGGGTGATGATGGTGCAAAAGAAGGGGGCGAGAAAAGGGCGGCCGGTGGGAGGACTCGCTCGCCCGGGCAGCCGCGATGACGGCAAGCAGAGATGGAGGCGGAGGCAGAGGAGGCGGAGGCGGCGGCAGGGGCGCGAGTGCGCGCGCGGCGATCACAGCGCCCGGAGAGCCCCCGGCAGACCCTCCAGAGAGGCAGGGGTGGGGGGGTGCCGCGGATGCAGAAGCCGTGGATGCATGCAGAAGCATAGGGAGGGAGGGAGGGGGGAAGGGAGCCGAGACAATCGCAGGAGGGGGAAGGGAGGGCGCATGGATGGGGAAGGGAAAGGGAAGGGGAAGGGAGGGGGCGCTGCAATCAGTGCGGCAGCAGGAAGCCGGTGGGAGGAGAAAGGGAATGGGCAGCGGGCGGGCAGGCGGGCGAGCGAGCAAGCCGGCGGATAGGGAAGGGTGTCTTGCGGTCTTCGGGGAGCCAGGGAAAGGGAGGGGGGGCGCTGCATTTAACAACAGTCCCCTGGCGGGTCCCAGAAGCCGCCCCGCGCCTCCATCTTGATTGCCATTGCAAAGGTGGGTGGGGACAGGGAAGGAAGGAAGGAAGGAAGGAAGAGGGTCAGGTCCCCGCCCTGGGAAGCCGAGGGAAAAGAAAGAGCCGGAGAGGATGAGCGAGCAGCATTGGCACGGCCCGGAGCAAAGGGTGGGGCGGGCTGCTTTGAGACGAAGCGAGCCTCTCGGGAAGTTCCGGACAGCTCCGTCGGCGCTCGTCAAGGCGGCCCAGGAAGAGACCGTCGGCTTCTCTGATTGGAGCGCGGGGGAAAGAGAAAAAAAAAAAGATGGGTTTCTCCACCACCCCCCACCTCCGTTCCACGGGCTGAGTGAGCAGCCAATGAAGCCGCTGCCCCGGCCCGATCAGGGAATCCCCTTTCATACAGCGGGGGCTGGCCTAGGTGGGTTGTCTGGGTGGGAGGAAAGATGCGGAGCGCGCCCTCTCTCTGTGGGAGGACGGCGAGGAGAGGCGGTTGCGCTTCGACGGGCAGGAGGTCGCGTCCCGCCGCCCGGCGCGTGGCTGTTATTTCTGCAGAAGAAGTACAGTGGCACCTTGTATAAAGGAATTAATTCGTTCCAATTTTTTTTTTTTTTTTAAATTTATTTAAGCCTTTTACGGTCAACGACCCAAAACCAAAAAAATAAAATCACACAAATAGGAACGATCAAATATGCATTCCAATAGACAACCCATGAATCAAGCCTTATTACATGATAGTATATCATAAATATAATTTTAAATGCAATTTAAAACTACAGTTTAAAAATACAATTTAAAATTTACTCTGGTCCGAAATAAAAGTAGTCATTAGCTATGATAAAAGCAATCATCAGTTGCTACAAATACTATGTTTCCTTTATCTATTTAAAATTTGTTTACGAATCCTTATTGCTGCAGCACAGAATTTGGCAACTTGCCTAATTATCTGGTAAGTGTTATCAGAAAGAAGCAACTTTCTACACTGCAGTCCTACCCATGTCAGAAATAAGCCCCACTAAGTTCAGGGGCACCTGCTCCCATGGCAGTGCAATTTCCCCCTTCCTACTACTGAAACATTTGCAGACTCTTTCACTGGATCATTTTTTCCATCGTTCAAATTCAACTCCCTCAAGCCGGATTTTTTGATAATCCTTCATTTTTCAAGATGCTAAAAGTTCTTTTTGTGTTTCTTTAAATATAAAATTAATTCAATGTGTTGGGTGTAGGGAGCCATAACATATGGCAGTGGGTCTACATTTTAATTTGCAGATGATCTCATCCAACCTTAGGAAGTAATTTGGGTGCAGCTGTGGTGAGACAGAAATATAATAGACTTCCAGTGGCTTCTTAATACATGATTTCAAACAGCAACTTGTGTTCCAACTTTCACTCTAATTTTAAAAAGTTGAAAATGGACTGGGGGAACAAATTGATATACATTTCCTTTGAGGCATACAATAATTGTATAGTTTCGGAGCTATGCTGCAGTTTCTAAACAGCCAACTCATTTGTACAAAACTAGTTAGGGTGTTGCACTTTTAATATTATTACCCATATACTTTGTATTTGTGTTTTATTACTTATTTCCCTTCTGTATGATGTCCACTCCAACATCTTGGCCTGTATCTTGCATCCATTTCAAAGTGGAGTGCTTCCCTCCTCTCCACATAAAAAAACTGGAAGGAACAATGTGAGACCTCCTGGAATTCATGCAATGCTTCAAGGGCCTGCGTGCTTAATGGCACAGAAGCGGATTTGCACCCTGGCTCTGTTATTCCGTACCTACATCTGCTCATGCTTCTAGAAACCTATGGAAGATTATAAAACATAGTACAAATGGCAAGCCTCCTGTACTTTTTTAAAACTGGCAGCATCCATGGAAAGCATAACATGAAGAGTGTTCTATAGCGACACACAAGTGGGGAGATTTTAAACAACAACAACAAACCTCTACTAGCCAGCAGCTCTCATCTAGATCAAGATTGGGACACCAATGGCCCTCTAGATATTGTTGAATCAAAACTCGCATCCTTGATTATTGGCATAGCTGCTTAAGGTTGATGAGCACTGAAGACCAATGATAGCCTGCTAATATCCTGAGGATGAGAGAAATATCCAGCCACTGAGCCATAATGGTGAAAATTATGGCGCAAATCTCAAAATGAAACAAAAACAATACCCAGACCTGTTCACATTGCCATAAACTGTTGCCTGGACTAAGTGTGCGTCTGAAATAAAAAGGAAAAACTTTCAAACAGGTGCATGTTTGACATGGATACGCCACAGTAATTTCTCCTAAAGCCCCCCCCCACCGCTATCCCCCTAAATTTTGCAAACAGACACACAAATAGTGCGGAACTGAATCACCATTTAGTGAAGTAGGTCTTAAGATTTGGCTAGAACGATGTTGCTTCTACCTTCCTCTGTAGTCTGTTTTGAGCATTAAAACAGATGTTACCCTGCCTGCCACACTGAAAAAGAGTAATTTGGCACAGACCTGCTGTTAAAGAAGAGCAGCATTACAGAGTATGCCAGAGTATAACGGAATACATTCTGAAGTGGAAAGCACAGGAGAGCAACTTGGGCACAAAACTACTTTGAGCAATATGTCTTTACCAGGAAGAGGATAAACCAATTTCCATCTGTTTCCTCCCTGGCAGTGCATAGTTTCCAGCTTCACCTTTTCATGACAAGATACTCTTTATAAATGAATTAATGGAAGCCGTTTTCCCTGTTTGCAAGGTGGAACATGTAATGACAACGTTCATTAGTAGAGAGCAACAAATAGTAATTCCTCAAGGACCACTTTTAGGGCAGATGCATTATAACATTAATGACTGGGTGAAGAACTAGATGCTGTGCTGTACAGATTAGAAGGAATAACGAGTGGATGGCAAGTGGGTTTTGAAGCCATCACTAAAATCCAGCAAAACAGCAGGGGGTGGGTGGGAGCCGGCACTTTTGCTTAAAACAAGGTATAGACGCAGATGAGTTGATAGATAAAGTTTTGATTTTTTGCCCCAATATGCATTACTTTACATTTTCGTACATTGAAATACATTTGCCATTTTACAGCCCATTCCCGCAGTTTGGAGAGATCCTTCTGGAGCTCTTTACAATCTCCTCTGGTTTTTACCACATGGAAAAGTTTTGTGTCATGCGCAAACTTGTTTCCTGAGGAAAAGTCCATCACAGGTTACAAACCATGATGGAGATGTGTAACCTCCAGGTTTAAAATCGGTACTTCAAGGGCCAGATGCAGGGGAGTGGTATCAGGAGATAGATATCTAGTCTCGTGTGCTCCCAGACGTATTTGGTGGGGCTACTGTAAAATACAGGAAGCTGGACTAAGATGGGTCTTTGGCCTGATCCAGCATGGCTTTTGGAAGAAAGGAAAGAGGTTCCCAGCATCCTGAGGGGCCCTAACTCCCTGAAATTTAATTTTTTTTATCCCAAAGATCAAATTAATGTTTTACTCATAGGACTATTAATAGTCCCCAAACCTCACTATTGGAGTAAATATTATATTGTTCACTTGCAACCTTTGAACCCATTCCTGGGATTATTTGTTTCATTTTGTTTTTAGCATTCAGGAAAACTACATTGCTAGAAGAAGTTCATGAAGTTTCTCTCAACAGGTTAAAACACTGCTAATGTGCTTGAAAGACACTTGTGGAACCAGTTTATTTCTTTCCCCTGTAGACAGAAGATGCCTGTACAGGCAGGTTTTATTGTGCCTTTCCTGGGAGAAACAGAAATAGAAATGATGCCGGACTGTTCAGTGAAAAGGAGGGAAAAGCTCTGGAAATGCCAAATATTGATTTGGACAATGAAAATGGTTACAGTGGATAAAACATGATTTGCCAAATGCTTGCAGAAAAACTGAACAATCTTTAAAAGTTCTGCTAATTTACAAAGCTTACTTGAGTCTACCTGAAATTTTGATTCAGAATGTTAAAATGATTTTTACAATGGAGAGGACTTTCCTTAACTTTAACCTCCTTTACAAACACTCTTCAAGATATTTTCGTTATACACTTTGGTCTGTTCAGCTGCCTAGAAAGTGTCTAAGCTTCCCCCCCCCCATCATGAACCAGCTCAGCTCTTGGTTAAAACTAGAGAGGAAGGAGCCTTATTTGTCCAAATTCCAGAAGACACACAATGCAACAAGAGCTTTCCTGTGATCAGATCCTAGGGACTTGAAAAAGTAATTTAGCACGTGTACAGTTTCATCTTGTTTACCTGTTTCCCAGGCAAAATTAGAAGGACCTATTAATATGCATGAATTACAGACACATTGTAAATTTGGTTTGATTGTATATCAGTATATATACAGGCTATACAAGTTATGGGTCTCCAACCGTTCCAAAACGGTCAAATTGCAACTCCTATCAGCTCCACCCAGCATTGCCAGTAGAGATGGATGGTGGGAGTCTTGGTCTAACAATATTTGGAGGAAAGACGTTATATCGTAAGGTTTGAAATGCCACTTAAAATAATGCAATCCAATGCCCAGATGTCTAAAGAAGTTTGTTGGAGACAGATGGATAAATAGAAATTGGAAGGAAACCAGGACACCTGTACTGTATAGAATTCCGAATGAGGTTAAGGGGATTGTCGTTGATGTTTTGTGCTGTTAAGTTGGAACCAACTTTTAACCATAAGAAGACTTTCAAGTAATTGAGATATTTAAGTGGCTTTACCAATTTCATCCCCCCCCCCAGTGAGTTTCCGTGGCCAGGCCTCTTAGGTCCTAGTCCATCACTCAAACCACTATACTATATTAAGTATCCAAGGGAATTACTCTAACTTAGGGCCTTTATACACGACCCCTAAGCTCCGCAGGAAATGGCTGCAAGGTCCGGACCTTACAAGTGTCTTCCCACCAGCTCCAGACTTTGCAGACAATTAAGTGCGACCCCGCCCACCTAAGCGCGACCCAGCTGCACTTTCTTGTACCTGCTTGAGGTGGGTGAAAATCCCCAGGTCCGGATTTAATCTGGTCAGTGCGGGGCTCTCCTGGCTTCTGCTTGTGTTTTTTTTGCCTCCTGCCCCTTTAAGAGAAGAGGTGGGAGGGAAAAAAGCAAGCAGAAGAGAAACGAAGAGAAACGGAAGAGAAGCTCCTCCAGGTGAGCTGCATTTCCCCCCCTCTTTCTCTGGTGGGGAGGAAGGAAGGGCAACGAACCCCTAAGATCTTTGGTCCGAATTTAAGGGACCAGCGGATCTTAGGGGTCGTGTGAAAAGGCCCTTAATAGCATGCATTTCCAAGTCAGTTCTGACTTACGGTAACCCCTTCCTAGAATTAGAGGAGACACTATTGAGACCTTGGCCAAAATTCTATTGAGTATCTAAGTATAAGGGAAATCATGGAAGCTGCTGTAGCTAATTGACAAGGTGCCGGCTGCATACTGGTTGAGCATCTGGTGACATACCTGCCCATGGCCCCAGCATCTGGCCAGCACCTTGCAAATTAGCTTCTGCAGCTTCTACAGTGCCTTTTTGTGTGCACTTGTGTTCATCCAGTGTGATTTGGCCCTTTCAGTATATAACGAACAAGTTACCAAATGTTCACATGTTGGAAAATGAATTAGCCAAGCCTATTAATTAAGAAACCTACATTAATTGGGGAAATCGTAATTAGGACAGAAAGGCCTTCTTTGTGGAATATATTAGATCTGCCAGATTTTCGTTGTGAAATGGAACATGATGATGAGAATCCCACTCGTTAGTTATGCTGCATAAGCGCGATGGCATGAACTGCAGCAGCAAATTGCCACCAGCATCCCTTATCATGCCCCAATCAAAGCAGGGTGTTGAAGGGGAAAAAGTAGGACCACTGACTAATAAAATGGCTGGCAAAAAGATACTGAGATGGGTGCAGAAATTCATGCAAATGAACAACAAATATAGAGCATTTGGAAAGGTTTCAAAGATCCGGATTAAAGGCTTGTACTAATAGGGGAAATATGGAGAAACAAAAATATTCCATAATCCTTTGTATTGTTGAAGAGCAAAAAATATATATATTCATGATCCCTCCCAGTAAGGACTGAGGCTGGAAAAGGCTGTTGAGGCTTTTTTTTAAACTCCATAATGGAAAGCAGAGCTCACAGCAAGCAAAATCCAGCTTTCTCTCTTGTCTTCCTTCAGTGCATTCTGTTTATAATGCAGTGTTGCAACATTCAAGAGTCCTGCTGCCTGGTTTTCCTTCACTATCTGTATCAGAGAATTCAAGGCAACTGAGACGCATTTCAGATCTGTCAAGACTGGCCAGTTCACTTGGGGATTGGATTGCATTCGTTGCTCTGCTCTCCTGTTCAGTAGCAGCAACTTAATTCATTCCAAAGATTAATGTGAGAGTAGAAAACGGACCATTCTTGGCATCAGCTTTAGAACTTCATTCAAAAGAACACCTGAAACGTTGAAAGGACACCCTACAAAGAAATGATACAAGAGAGCTGTGTTTTTGAGTTCGGAAAAAATATCAAGAAAATACATAGAGTATGATTTTGAACTTGTAAAGTAAAGTAGACATCATGCACATTCATGCCATTGTGAATATTAGCCATAAAACCCCCAAACCCACATGAGACAACAGTAGATTTCTTTTAAAGTCATAATATATGATGGCTCCGAACTTTAGGTAGTGTTGGTCTCTTTTAAACTGAGACTTGACATGTGCAGATTCTAGCCCTTGCTGATCTGTCCCCAGGAATTTCTCTGGATGTCCTTTGATCAGATACTCAGTTTCCAACTGGTTATGAAGACAAGAAAAGAGAAATATACAATGCATTAATCTCATTGGAGAAAAAAATGGGAAATATGTAATATGAATAAATAAATAAAAGAAATAACGCCAATGTATTACATTTCATTGCAATGAATGCCATATGTGTCTCCTCACAACAAAAACCATTAGATGTTATTTTGGGTGTCACTGCTTCTCAGTCCTGTTGGATGACTGCAGGTTCTGGTCATACAAAAAGAAGGGAAATGTCTTTCTAACAATGTTTCCAGTCCAAGGAAAAACACCGCTGAATGCGCAGGGTGTAAGCATGTCCAGTATCAGTGGTATGCTTGTATACGCCGAATGAACAATTTCCTGCACAGATACCTCGACATCAGAAAACAAAAGAGTCAGAAGAGTAACATAAAATCAGAAGAAAGGAATGTATGCTGCTGGAATCCAAGTTAATTAATTCCAGTTAATAATTGACCCAGCCTACTGATGGCCACAGTATGGCTCATCTCCTGTACTATATGCTGATTTTGCATGAAAGGGGCAGGAGTGCAGGCAGTGCAATAAGTTGGCAGGGATTAAAAGTGCCCAAATTGCAAAAATCATTGGATGTGTTCAGATCTGTTTTCTGACTGAGATTTTTATTTCTATAATAATCAAAAACAAAACAAAAGGCGAGTAGCTTGAATTTTGTGATAGTGTTTACAATTGAATATGTGATGATGCTGCATATGTCTAAATTGTAAAAGCATCTTGCAACAAAGACAAACTCTGTGTGGCTAAAATGCCATGTCTTGGTGCGTGATGATTACAGAGGAGTTTAGTCCATGTCTGTAAGGACCGTGAGATTTTTAACCTCCCTCTTTAAAGCTTATACAGTACAGAGATTTTGGGAATGTTTTAGTTGGCCTTATAAAAGGATCACAGCAACATGCGTTTTGGAATTAATATTCCTGTTACTCTATACAAGAATTTTACTATTGAGCTATCAAGAATTTATGTCACTTATTATTACTGCAACAAGAATAAGCTCTGGAGAATCCTGAAGGCCACTGGCTCCTTCCCAAACAACTGAAAAGGAAGATAAACTGGAATAATATGCCATAATCATGTCAAAATTGAGTACCTACATGAGGTTGAAAGATGGAAGGCAAGGACGCAATAAATGTGTTCCAGAACTGAGTTATTTTTTTCATTTCGCAAGCAAAAGGCTGTCTTGATATATGTGTTTAAATTTGTGGAGAATTTTGCATTATTTTTGTCTGTGGTGCCTTTGATGTAAGGGAGGAGGGCATATATATATATATATATATATCTGTATTCTTGGTTCTTGGGGGGTGTTTCTTTTTGGATTAGTTTGGTGATGGTGTTTTTTTGGAATCCGTTCGCAATTAAAGCATTCGAGAGAGTGTGTAATTCAGTGTTTTTAGGTGGTCTTTGTCAGCGAGGCGTTTGGTTCTGGAGATGAGCTTTTTCATCCTACGGAGTTGATCTGTGCATCTGGGTGGTGGTGTGATTGTGCATTTAAGTTGTAGCGGTTTGTATGTGTTTTTAAATACGGTAGATGGTATGTCCTGGTGGATACCATCGGGTTTTTTGTAGATTAGGACGTCCAGGAAGGGAAGTTGGTTGTTGGCTTCTATTTCCATAGTGAATTGTATTTTGGGCTTATAATAATGTAGGCTGTTGAGATGTGTGAGGAAGTTGTTCAGTTTGTCTTTCCCGTGTGGCCAGATAACAAAGGTGTCGTTTCAACATATCTGAGCCAGAGTTTGGGTTTATGTTCGGACTTCTGTAACGCGTTGGTTTCAAAGTGTTCCATATATAGGTTTGCGATGCATAGGTGAGAGGGGTGATCCCATGGGTGCTCCTTCTTTCCAGTCTGTTTGTATCTTTGTCCATTGTGGATGAAGTATGTGTTGGTTAGTACAGTGGTTGGTCAGGAATCTAGGATGTGCTTGGGGGGGCTGTATTTGTTGTGGAACAAGCTTATTCAAGGCTTCTTGAATGGGCACTTGTGTGAAGAGCAAAACAACATAAGAAGCTCACGAGTAGCTTCATTGGGTTGTAGCTGTTTCTTGTTTCTTTATAATTTCTAAGAAGCCAAGTTGCCAAGACTCGACTTTTGTACGTATGACTGAGAATGGATTCTGCATAGGGCTGGAGTTGTTTTGGCAAGAAATTTGGCGAGGTTTTGTAGGGGTGTCCCTATGGAGCTTGACTATGGGCTTTTCTGAGAGGTTGGATAGTTTGGTTTGGTAGTTTTCAGACTTGTGTTCATCACCACTGTGGCATTGGCCTTTGTCAAGTGCTGTGGATAAATGATTATGGGTTGTTGTCTTTCCTCAGGTTGGTGAGGGCTTTTTGTTCTTCTTTGTGTAAATTGGTGTTCTGGGTGCAGTTGCTGGAGCAGAGGATATTGGTGACTTTGAGTCTGATTTTGTTGGCTTCATCTGGGTTGATTTTGGTTAGGCTGGCTTCCACTCCGCATATGATGCTTTTCAGTGGGGATGTGTCTGGGGGGCGACTGCCAAAGTTGAATCGCTCTTCCCGACAGGACTTTGGTCTCTGCGGGGGCAAAACAACAACAAACAGAAACAAGGAGTGTCCTGTCTGATATGAATTTTTCACCCCCAAGAACTGTTTGTTTCATGGGCTGCTGTGGGGGGTTGGGCTTCTGGCGTTTTTCCAGTTTGTGGAGTTTTGTTGTGTGTATGTATGTCTGTATCCAACCTACTACAAGACCCTGCTTACATACCTTTGAACACAGACCCCACCACCTACCTGGAAAAAACCACCAAAGCCAAAATAAAGGCCTCACCCTTAAGTGAAAAAATCAAGCCAAGCATCATGCCCCAGAGAGAAATCATCCAGATGCCCCAAGCTCTACGGCCTCCCCAAGATTCACAAAGAAGGAACACCTCTCAGACCCATAGTCAGCTCCATAGGCTCACCCCTACAAAACCTCGCCAAATTTCTTGCCAAACAACTCCAGCCCTATGCAGCCTGTTAAGGAATCCATCTCTTCATACGTACAAAACTTGTTCCACTTCATAGAAATTATAAAGAAACAAGACCTACAACCCAATGACCTATTCGTGAGCTTCGATGTTGTTTCGCTCTTCACACAAGTGCCCATTCAAGAAGCCTTGACAGCTATCCACAACAAATACAACCCCCCCAAGCACATCCTAGATCTGACCAACCACTGAACCAACACATACTTCATCCACAATGGACAAAGATACAAACAGATAGAAGGAGCACCCATGGGATCACCCCTCTCAACCGGTCATCGCAAACCTATATATGGAACACTTTGAAACCAACGCGTTACAGAAGTCCGAACATAAACCCAAACTCTGGCTCAGATATGTTGACGACACCTTTGTTATCTGGCCACACGGGGGAAAGACAAACTGAACAACTTCCTCACACATCTCAACAGCCTACACCCCAAAATACAATTCACTATGGATAAATAGAAGCCAACAACCAAAATTCCCTTCCTGGAAAATACGTCCTAATCTATATAAAAAACCCGACGGCTCCTTAGGACATACCATCTACCGGAAAAAAATCCTCACATACAAACCGCTACTTAAATGCACAATCAGCACCACCACCCTGCACAGATCAACTCCGTAGCAATTCCCCCTCATCTCCAGAACCAAAGCCGCCTCGCTGACAAAGACCACCAGCCAGCCCTCCTCCCTCAAACTGATCCATTACACACTCTCTCGAATGCTCGGCTTTTAATTGCGAACAGAATTCCAAAAAAACACCATCACCAAACTAATCCAAAAAGAAACATGCCCCCCCAAGAACAGGTAAAAAAAAAAAAATAAAAATAAAATAACAACGGCACTGCCCTCCTCCCTTACATCAAAGGCACCACAGACAAAATAAAAAATCAGGCCTCTCCACAAACACAATATCAAGACAGCCTTTTGCACCGAAAAAAAATAGCCAACATTTTTATTCCCCCCCAAGACAAGATTGAGCTAGAAAGACAAGGAGTCTAGGAAACCCCCCCCATACCATGCAAAGTCTGCCCAGCCACATACATCGGACAGACAAACAGAAGAATGGCAAAGCGCAGGCAGGCATCGCAGAACACAAGAACGCAGCTTTCAAAAAAGAAGAAAAATCTTCCTCTCTCTTCCAGCACATAAAAAAACAGGTCATGAAATTGATTTTAAAAGAACCAAACTCATCTCCAAAACTGAACACTTCAACAGTCGAATAATCATGGAAGCCATTGAAATAGAAGAAACACCCGAAAACGGAAACATGAATAAACGTGATGACACCTCCCGCTTGCCTGACACTGCTCTGGAAACTAGCCCTGGTCAACAGACGACCCCTCTGTCACAAAGCTTGACACCAGGTCCAAAAGGACACAAGATGCCACCACCTTCCATCCATCACCAAACACAAACCCAGACCCTTCCCACAGATGAAACGAAACCAGAATTGGAACAAAACCACGACTGCACCATCTACCGCTACTCCCCTTTCCAGCCACAACATGGAGCACACTTACACACGCCAAAAAAAATTGGAGACCACAGGCCTGGTTTCTGTTTGTAGCCAGACCAAAATGAATTCCCACAAGACACAGGACCCCAGTCCACCAAAGCCCAGGATGCTGCCAGAACAACAGGAAATCACCAAGGTCGTTAAGAAACAAAAGGCTAATAGACACACATCCAGCACCTCACCCACACATGATGTCTCTAAACAGCCATCTAACCCACCAGCAGTTAAGCCCTTAACGATCGCCTCAGCCACACAGCAGATCACAAAAGAACAAACGAAACCTACAATCAGCAACCAGAGCAAGCAAACCACACCCCCCAGCAGTCATATTTATAGAAGGACTTCAACTGAGATCACGCTTTGCTTCAAGAATTAAAGAAGCCAGAACACCAGCCTGAAGTTTTGACGGTGAGACCTCGTCGACAAAACGTCGCCAAAACAACCAGATTTCTGGTTAACGGAAGCAAAACCCGAATCCACCCTAACATGCATACCTATACCCGTGTAACAAAGTTCCCCTAAAACGGAAACATATGATATATATATTATATATAGATACAATGCTTATTATATATATATATATATATATATATATATATATATTATATGGCTTATATTCCAGTAAACATAAAATAAAAAAGATGCCACACTGTTGCTTACCTTTTTCTCATAATTGATAGAGTGTTATATCCTTTACAGAAATTGTGTTTCTCATACTCCCCACATTTGATGAAAGCAAGTGTTAGTGTTTCTCCACATAATATGTAAATTAAGAATAGGCAGCTGTTTGGACAATTCTGGCAATAATTCAGCTTTTATCATCCATATTTTGTGCATATACAACCTCCTGAATATCTTCAGTCAGACCCATCTGTTATAATGGCATGATTCCCATGTATAAGTTGATCAGCTCACTTCTCATGGGGCATAAATACTTAACCACCATCACTGCCAATCTGGTGCAATACAATATTTGCTTTAAAAAAAAAGGAAAGGAAAAATAAGGAAACAAAAAGAAAGGAAAGGAACATACATTCCGGGTGCCAAGTTTCTTCTTGTACGCCACTTAAACTGTGGTATAATAGGGCATCAAAATGGAGATTTGTTCGTACCTTATATCAGGACAATCATGAAACCCAAATAAATTTTCTTGCAGCAGCAGTGCAAATGTGAGATATCTTGCTTATGTGTTTGTAATCAGGCTGAAAACCCCTGAATTCTATTTAGGGTCATTTTTGCAAATCAAAACTTATAAAAAATGGGCAAGGCTCCTTTGCCAGCCTGCTCTGGGACCACATCAAATGGCTTTCAAACATGAAATATGATTTTTTGTCATTTTTCATAAGATAAACAAACAAAAGAGCAGGTGGGGAAAAGAAACAAAGAAAATAAAAGAAGAGGGGAAGGTACAAAACATTACAATGGATTAGTTGTTCATGCATACAGGTTTGTGATGATAGACATTAATTAGTAAAATTGATTGCTCATAAATACTAAAGTTATGGTGCGAGTTTACGGTGCATACTTTATGGGTTTCAGCACCTTAGGCCATTGTTCACCATTGACTGTTGTCTACCTAACAAGCTTATTCAGGCCATTGTTCATCTTATGAGCCTATTTCAAACCAGGGTGACAAGAGGTCAAAGCAGACTATACGATGGAGGACTTGCAACTAGCTTTATTCAGACTGATGAAGCTGTTTGGATGAGCGTTTCTCTCTCTCAAGAAAAAGAAGCCAAGTTGCCAAGACTCAACTTCCATATAAACTTACCTGGATGACTGAGAATCTTCACAAACATAAGGGAATCCATAGTGACTTCCATTGCTACCCAAATGTGTTTTAAAAATGGTGTCCATGTACATTTCTTAAAACTGGGCTTTTGCTGCCAGCTAGCTGGCAAGCTTCCCTGGTTGGGGCCAGCAGAGTTTTCACCAACTTGCCTTGTGGCAAAAACAGAACTGCTGGAACTGGTCTTAGGGCAAGTACAGTGTCGCATAACGGACAGTGCTGGGAGCCTTACTGGTTAGCTCAGCCCTGGCTGGTTGGTGATGCTTGTTCTTGCTGGGAAGGGGGGGTGTAGTTCCAGCAGTTCCCCTGTCACTGCATATCAAGAGCCTTTTCATACGACCCCTAAGATCCACTGGCCACTTAAATTCGGACCAGAGATCTTTGGGGGGTTTGTCACTGTTCCTGTGTTCCCACCCCCTCCGCACTCCTGGCTGCTGGCTGCGTGAGGGGAGTGAGAAAAAAAGGGAGAAAAGAATGCAACAAGCTCACCTCCATTCTGCCGTCTCGCTCTGCTCCCAACAGCATTGTATCTCTTAAAAGGGCGGGGGGCAAAACAACAACAAACAGAAACAAGGAGAGCCCGGCACTCACTATGTTACATGCACATCAGGAATTTTTCACCCCCAAGAGCAGGTACTTGAAAAGTGCGCTGGGACACGCTTAGGTGGGCGTGGTCGCACTTAATTTTTTGTAAACTCCAGAGCTGGTGGGGAAACAATTTTAAGCTCTGGATCTGGGAGCCGTTTGCCATGGATTTTAGGGGTCGTGTGAAAAGACCCCAAGTGGGAGAGCCACTGGTCCAACCTTGGCACAGTCAGAATCCAAGGGAAAGCCTCCTAACACTGGCTAGCCAGCAGCTGCTCCACATCCTGTGGGAAGAGACAGACAGACCGAAACAGACGAACAATAAAAATTGCCACGCAATCTGCAGAACATGGCCTCAAATAAAAACCGGATGTATAAAACAAGTGGTTTTGTACTTTTTGCACATTACAAGCTTACTATGGGTTATCTAAAACATGTCATTCCTGCCACTATTTAAAGGAACTGGCCTACTTATGAATATAAAGGCTTTTCATAAGACAAAGTGAATTGTTACATGACTGGACATGCTCACATCATATGCTATATAAAAAAAAAGACATTGCTCATGTTGCATCATCCACATTTAGTTGAAGTGGCCCATTTCTTTCTAAAACAGCAATATTACTCTGGTGATGTGGCAGCCTGTTAAGGAAACACCTCCCCCTCCCCATGAATCTCAACTCAGCCATAGGTGGCCTCTTTCTGAAGAGCTGGCCATATCACAAAGACAGTTTCCTCACGTGACAGATGCCGCGTGCTAGACCATGCTCATGACTGTTCCTCTAGAATGGTGGTTCCCATCCTTTGGTCATTCAGATGTTCTTGGACTGCAATTCCCAGAAATCCCAGCCAGCATAGCTGGTGGTGAAGGCTTCTGGGAACTGCAGGCCAAGAACACCTGGGTTGCTCATGGTTGGGGACTAGAGATGGGCATGACTTAGAGGTATTCCTGTTTCCGTTTCCGTTACTCGGTTCCGTTGCTCTACGGAAACGGTAACGGGAATTCGAGCTCGAACCGACGAACGAACAATTTTGGTCTGATTTGTCGTGCTCGTTCCTTGCATCGCGCGATCGCGGCACAGAAAAAAAGTTTTTAAAAGTTAAAAAAACCCGGTTCCTGGCCGAAAAGCAGGTGGAAAAATGCCTGCCGTGCCTCAGGGCACCTACCAGAGGGGTTGTTTCTGGAGGTCCCCTGGTTTCCCCCCCCCATCCCTTGTCCTGGGTTGCTCTGTGGGAGGAACGCCGCAGGCTCGCGTGGCCAGCCAGAAAGGGGCCCAGTCTCGCCGCCGGCCACCGATTATTAAAGCGCAAGCAAGCGGCACGGACGTGTACAGGAAAATTAGTTCTTTTTAAGGCTTCTCCCCCCACCCATTCCCGGGCCAAAAAAGCAGGGATGGAAAAAATGCCTGCTTGAAGGCAAAGGGCGCAGGGCACCTAGCACCGGAGGGGTGCTCCGTTTTTGGAGGTTCCCTCAACATCATACCTATCCATCCCCCCGTCCTGGGCAGCCGGACTCGCCATGCCATGCGGTGCGGGCGGGGGATCCAAAATGGGGCGGCGAACGCAATATTGCATTTTTTGATATGGTGGTCCCTGTAAAAAAAACACACAAGCACAACAGAAACACGACCAAAAATTTATAAACTGCCAGATTTTTCACAGTAGCAGTACTCTTCTCACTTTTTGTCTTGCAACAAAATGCTCTCCTCTCCTCCTCTGTCCTCCATTGAGTTTTATATTACTTTAAGCATTTTTTTTTCACACCTGCGCAATGATGGGCTGGCCGAGTGAGGGCCAGCCATGTGGGAGATGGACGACCATGCAAATTTTTGGAGCCATCCCACCAATCGCATGGCCACTTGGCCATGGAGACTTCTGGTGGGAATTCCAATGCCAAAAAGCCCCCTAAAACCTGTGCATAGCCCCCTATCCCCTAACCCTAATCCTTGACTCCATGATTCCTTACCCATACGTCACAGACTGTCTTCTTAGTGGGTCAGAGAGGCAAACCCAGAGGTGCAACCCACTAGCCCACCGTAACCTTCCGCTTCCCCAGTTAACTGCGTCACTTGCCTAACCCTAGCCCTTGCACTAACCCACCTTAACCCTAAGCCAGATCTACTTGCATTGCACTACACGCAAGTACAATTCCCTTCTGTGTGAGACATGGTGGTGCGAGAGCCCCTTAGTTAGGCATCACCTATGGCTCTGGGTTCACTGCCATCACTAGTCTCACTGTCTGCAACTCATCATGCATATACCCATATGGCTATTGCATACCAGTTTGCAGCAGCAGCAGATGAGGAGGGGAGACCCCTGTTGAGGGGTTTCTTGGAGAACCTGCTTCCCTTTCCTAGTGGGGTGAGGATAGGAGGCACCCACAGGTGCCTCCAATGACGCCCGCTTTCCCCCCCGGGGCGGGCCAGAGGAGGCACCCACCCCACAGAGGTGCCACCCTCCAGGAGCCCGCTACCAGACCCCCCAAAAAAACCAGTACCAACGAAAACGAAAAAACAAAAAAACGAACCGACTAATGTTTACGAATTTTTGCGAAAAACGGAAACGACCCGAAACAGAACCGGCCCGACTAACGACAACTCGAAAAAAAATTTTTTTCAAGTCGTGCCCATCTCTATTGGGGACGACTGCTCTGGAGTCCCCAGCCATTCCCCTCTGTTGCAGGACTGACCCAGTTTTGTTTCCCTGCTTGTCTTGGGCTTTCCAAAGAAGTCAGTGGCTTCTGCTGCCCTGCCCGACGGATGCAGTCCCATCATCCATGTTGAAATAAGTTTCACTGGCCGGTCTGATCAGCTTCTGTACACAGAATGGGTTGGAATTGACATCTCATTCTTTGCTTCAGCTATTCAGAAGTCTTAAGCCAATCCTGCTTTGTGAATGGTACAAAACAATAAGTCTCCAATAACTAGCTGCTTCTGCAAGTGCATAGGAGCAGGCCTGGTTTCTGTTTGTAGCCTTAGGCTGTTTGTTAATGACTGTTCCCTTTTCTGGCATCACTTGCGTGTGGTGCATTTGAACTCTGCTAGTGTGTGAGTGGTGATGATTGGAGACAATGCTCAGGAAATGGCTGAGGTAACTTGGTTACATATAAGCAGGGTGTCCAGATTACACCAGTAGAGATACACAAAAATACAAGTACACTCTGGAGGTTATGCCAATGGCTTGGTGCTCCTTAATCAAAGCTCAGGGTTCATGTGTGTTTCTTTTAACAGGGATAAATCTAGGGCAGAGGGGTGTGGTTTTCTGTCAAAGAAAATATACAGGCCCTACATGACCAGAACAATGGCAAAATGACAGTGTCTCTCACTTCCATGTAGGAGGTAGTTGTTACAATTTCATTTGTTTGTTTTTTGCTATAGATTTTAAAAGTGGTTTGGGGAAAATGTGCTTCCCTCCAGTATCATGGCACTGCAACTTCCATCATCCTTCTCCATTGGTGGGGTCAGGCTAGTGAGTACTATAATCCGACAATATTAGCAGGGCCACCTATCTCATCCCTATCATAAAGAATGCCAAGAAGATAATGATGACAACAGTAAAAGAAGGAAATTTCTTTCAGCTGTTAACATCTTGTCGTGGTTATCATAAGCTGCTGTAAGTTCTATTTCTTACTTCTTACTCCTCGCCCAGCTATTTGTGGAACATTGTTTAATACAGCTGACATTGTAATAGAATCTCATTTATGTTTAAAATATCACTGCTGTTCCACAATGCTCTAGAGATTCAGTACTGATTTGCACAATAGACCAGGAAGTGGTCTATCAGGGATATTCAGAGAATGTGGGTGATGGGAAAAGGTTTTTAAACATTGTCAAGTTTTTATACTTGAACAAAGTTATAAAAGCATAAATAAAACATTGAAACATACCTTACTCAGAAGAGTACAGCAACTCAAAGAGTTTGTGTATGGGTAAAACACATACAGCTGTTAAGGTTCGAGGAAAAAACTCTGAGGCTGCAGCAGCATCAGGCAGGCACTGGTGATTGTGGCTGCAGTTTGTATAAACGTAGCACAAATGGATCACAAGTTACTGGTCTTTGTTTAAAGCCAGTCACACTGTTCCTGTGTAAGGTTATTTGAAATTTTGCTGGTATATATATTTGCTAAAGACAAGCTCTCTAAGTTGAATGCTTAAATATAAAATTATTTTTCCAATACAATCTGTTTGCAAAGTTTTTTTGGTATCCTGAAAAGCACTGGATTTCTGCTGGGTCTCAGGTCTGTTTTCCAGTATGCAATGTTTTATTAAGACTATGTTATAGTCTATCAGGATTTTTGAGGGGGAACACTGTGCATCTACACTCTAATTTTTCCAACAAACATTTCTTTCACACTAAACAAAAATAAAAATTTATTGGCTGAAAACAAAATCAGCGAGGAGTAAAGGTTCTACTCCAAGAATCTTCCTGCTGTTGGGATTTTTTTTTTGGCTTTTGGATAATCTTTCAATGTGAAGCAATGTTTCCCAACTTTGGGGACCCAAGATTGGCAACCACTGATGTAGATCTATGGGGAGTTTCAGTTTCAACCCCCCACCCCCACAGGCCCATGGAGACCTCACCCCACAAGCCTCCCTTCAGAGCAGGAGGGGAGACAGAAAAGTATTTGCCAATTGAGTCACTAGCCTCAAGGAGTGTTCATCAAATTTATTTGCTTTCTTCCCCTGAGTATGTATGTATGTAAGGAGTGCTAGAACTCAAGGAACCACTGGGGTTCCTTAAATCCAAGTGAGGAGAAAAATCTCAGGCTACATATGCTAGAGATAAAGAAAAACAGATTTTTGTGTGTGATGTGGCATTAAACCTTAGAAAATCATCTCTCCACTCATTCCCTCATGACACAATTGTTTAAACTGTTGTACTGCAGCTGTAACTGTTCACAGCCTGGAGTTCAATTCCAGGTAGCAGGCTCAAGGTTCACTCAGTCCTCTATCCTTCTGAGGTCAGTAAAATGAGTACCCAGCTTGCTTGAAGGGGCCTGCATAATTACTTGTAAACCACCCTGCGAGTCTTTTAAATGCTATGGGGTGGTATATAAGCTGAACACTTTGCTTTTTTTGTGTTTCGCTTTTTAACAGGTAGTGTGGGAGCTCAAGCACCTTTTTGTTTGTATATGCGTTGTATATGTGATGGCATATAATATTTGTTATTATATGCCATCAAGCCACTGCAAACCTATAGGGCCCTGTGAATGAGGGGCCTCCAACATGTCCTATTTTAACAGCTCAGTTCAGCTCTTGTTAACAAAAGCCTGTGGCTTCCTTTGGGAAATCAGTCCATCTCACATTTTGGTCTTCCTCTTTTCTTGCTGCCTTCCACCTTCCCCACTATCATGAGGTATCCAAAGTAGGACAACTTCAATTTAATCATTGTTTCCTCCAGAGATAGCTCAGGCTTGATATGTTCTAGAGCTCACTTGTTAGTGTTTCTGGCAGTCCAGGGTACCCACACAGCTCTCTTTCAGCATCACATTTCAAACAAATTAGTTTTCCCCCCTCTCAGATTTCTCCACTGTCCAGATATTACATGCTGATCAGAAATACGAAAATGTGGCTTCATTTTGTGTTGGTCTCCTTTGACACACCCTTGGATTGGTAGAAGGCAATCTGAATGGTTACTAGTATCAGACTGTTAACATATTCTATGCTAGATCAGCATTAATTAAATAAAGATTTATTCATTTCCCACTTGAATTCACTTGGGGTAGTGACACAGGATGGGTATATCCAATGAATATGAATATCTAATTCATATTTTATGCGCCATATACTGGGAGCCAATAGCATATATACCTTGAATTTTTAAAAAAATCATGAATATAATCTTTGATCAAGAAAAATTGGAAACAAACAGATTTTACTTCCGCTTCTTACTCTAGCAGAATAGTCTGCCCTATACATAAATATGTATAGATCCTCCTCTACCACATAGACACACAGCAGAAGCTTCAAGGCTGTAGAATAATTAAATCATGCTGTGTGGACCTCTCCCGAGTCCCAATCAAAAAGATGTAATTGAAATAGTCTGGCTTTTTAAAAGGGTTCTATCATCTGACATTCATGCCTCTCTCTCTCTCTCTCTCTCTCTCTCTCTCTCTCTCTCTGGCTCATCTGACAACTGGATGGAAAACCATGATAAAGTTTTATGGCTGGGGTGAATTATTTTGGCAGCTCTTTTGGATAAGGATGAGATGAATAAGGTGTGACAAGAGAAGGTGTGAGGGTAGAGGATGATAGATTTTTCTTCACATCTGAACATGTCACTGGGCCTCACTTATCTAAGAAAAAAATCTCTATCAGATATAGCAGGACTTGCATCTGAGGTAACATGTGGCACTAGCATATTCTTGTCCTCCCTCATGAGGTACTCTCAGCTGGATCAGCCTCATATTTAACACAGATCCCAACGAGGCAGAAGCTTTTTTTATTTACAAACCCACAAAAAACATCAGACTGTTTCCTCTCAGTTTATCAGCTGCACCCAGTCAATTACACTCACAACCAAATAAAGCTCCCCAGAATCATGAGCATGGATGGAAGAATGTTAAATTCTCACTGGTAGAAGACTGAGGAAATGCCTCTTGAGGGCAGTGTCGGATCAGGCAGAAGAAGCCGGCGTCTCCAAGATGAGCTCAGCCTAGGCTGAAAAACAAATTGATATGTTTCTAATTTGAAAAGGATGAATAGCTGTGGAGTGTTGTTTCCTCTTGGCAGCTACCACACAGCGTTCGTGTCAAACAGAATGTGGAAAAGCCATAAAGCAAATTTACAGTGTCACTTTATGAGCTCCATTTCAGCTAAGCATCCCGAGTTCTAACATCTTCAGGCCAATCGCTGCACAATACAACGGCCATGAATGGCATGCCTTGTCAAAAGACATCAGGAAAGCATCAAAGGAAGTGTCATCATGATGAGTGAGAGCTTTGTGACATTTCCTTAAGAGAGTCCCTAAGGCCTTTTTTTGCTAGACCTCCTCCTTTTGAACAGGTTCAAGAACTTCAGCCCCATACCTGTCATCTCATGCTGTGGCTTTCATATAGATTTCCCTCTTTAGAGCTGAAGAGCACCAGTTTATGACAGATACCTGCACAGCCTCTGGCTATTGGCTGTTCTTTGCTAATGACCCTTGCCAGTACATAACAGCAATATGTGGCAACCACCAAGGCGATATGGAAATGTCAGCTGGTGCCATGAGCAGTGCTGCTGAGTTGCCATTTCTCTACCCCCTACCACCCAATGAAGGCTGATTATACTTTGAATACTGGGTCAGTTCTGTCATCACATTTCTGTTCACAATATTCTGGATTCCATGGTGGATAGAAAATGGTTACCATGGATGCCCACAGAAGCTGCTTCTATTTCTGTTATGGTGCTTCTTGCTGCTATTTCGAGGAATGGCTAAAACAAAGTATTAAAAAGAAAGAAGAGGGGAAAATGTGTGGATGAATGGTAAGGTTCTCTCCATCATATTTTGAAATTTCCCCACCATCTTGCTAGGCCTGTAGCATCTCATTCCTGGGAATTTAGTGATGTTGCACTAGTGAGAGCATTAGCAAAAATGGTAAAACTTGTGTGTGCATGTGACAGACAGAATACAGTGGTACCTCTGATAATGAATTTAATTCGTTCTCAGAGGCAATTTGTTATCCGAAACATTTGTTATCCAAAACGTGGTTTCCCATTGAAATGAATGGGAAACCGATTAATCTGTTCCAGAGGTCTGAAAAAAGGCAAAAAAGCTGGGTGTGTGTGTGTCCAGACCTCTTTATGAAATGCACTTTAAAGGTTTGCAGTGCTGGAACACCCTCCAGAACATCCCCCTGCAGTGCAATGCAAAACATGGACAAGAGAAACCAGCAAGACTACCCCAGTCTGTTCCCAACCAAAGTGCAATGAGGAAAAAACAAACAAACATAAGCAGGAAGAAAATTTCATCCCATTTTTGCCTGCAGAGCAATGAAAAAAGACTGCAAAGACGGAGAAATGAAACCAGCATGACTACCCCAGCCTCTTCCAGCCAAAAACGCAAAAAAACAGTGCAAAGATTAATAAAAGCTAGCTCCCTATCTTACCTAGTTTAAAAGCTCCAAATCCCTCAGCAAAACATGTCCAGAATGGCTCCAAAACACCATGAAAAAATGCTCTAACTCCTCCTACCCCTCCATAAACTATGTATGTTGCAATGCATACAGGGTAGACATTTTTTGCAAGGTATTATGAAAAATTTGTTATCCAAGGCAGCCCATAGGGAACATTCGCTATCCGAGGCAGCCCTATACCTGGAAATTTCCATTTGTTACCAAAAAAAATGTTATCCGAGACATTCTTTATCCGAGGCATTACTGTATATGGAGACTGTGACTGATATAAAAGCTAGCATCTGAATTCCAGTAGCACCAGCAAACCCCCCCTCCACCAACATAAGGGGGAGCTCTAGAGCATGCAAGAACAAAACAAACAAAAACCTAAAGCAAGAGTGCTTCTGAGAAATTCCAAATGCCATGCCCTGAAAACATAAGGATGCCAGCATCCCACCCCTTGAGAGGCCAGGTCCAAAGAGAGAAATATAGAGGGTAGACCCTCACAGCCCAACACCTAAAATCTTTGATTTTATTTTGCTTTGTTCCCAAATGTCACTCTAATTTACTTTGTAAATTAATTGCAACAGCAATTACACCTCCCCCCCCCCAATGCTTCTTAGTGTGAGGCTTCGTGGATATTTAGCTTCTTTGAACAGTGCTGTACCAGGGGCAGGGAAAGGAAACACAACTATATTTTCCATTTTTGCTTAACTTTGGAACTTTGTCAGTTTTTGTAGACCCTCAACTGTATCACTTGCCTCAGCTGTCACTGTTACTGTTGCTATTGTTTTTTTAAATTGTGTTTAAATTTAATTCCATAGTTTGAGATTGGGTGCCGTTGTGTTTTTAACGCTTTTGCAAACCACACAGGGCAGTGGCTTGTCACTGATTGATATAGAAAATGAATGGATAAATGAATGAGTTGCAGGGTACACAGCATGCCGGTACTCAGTGTGAGTACCTTTTTGTAGGTTTTTTGCCATTCGTTTCTGGGCACAATTCAAGATGCTGCTTTGATGTTGTAAATACCATAAAAATGAGGACCATCTTCTTTTCATGTATGTATGTATGTATGTATGTATGTATGTATGTATGTATGTATGTATGTATGTATGTATGTATGTATGTATGTATGTATGTATGTATGTATGTATGTATGTATGTATGTATGTATGTATGTATGTATGTAATTTGACTAAAACCTGCACCCTCTGCCTCCCTTTCTAATGACAGAGAACATATCTTTTGAACCTGGGCTGGAGAAAACCAGAAGGCAGTGAAAGCTACACCCCCGGGTTACCTTTGCCGCTATTATGGGAGCCGAGAGTTGAAAGATCACGCCAAGGTTCAAAGATACGGAGAAAAGGCTTTTAATTCACTGCAGTGAGGCACCCAGCCGAATTTCAGTCGGAAAACTGGGGCATTGAACAAAAGAAACTCTACAGTCTTTATAGAAAAACATTCTCCTAGTACCCCTCCTTTATCAGAAAAAAACAAGGATACATCTGGGCGCCGTAAATCACCCACATAGAACAAAGAAACTTCAAAGGACACATAGTTATCACATTGTTACAAATCAATTATCAAGGGAAACACACACAGGATACTATTAATCTTGCTCTTCAGCGCCACCTGTCATGCAGTTCCCGGAACTCTGAGCTTTTCCCCAGAAAGCGTTTGACAGCTCTTACGATATATTGATATTTCAACGGATGTCTGGCTTATCTCTCGCGGGGGCCTCTACTAGTGGCCTTCCCACAAAGATAAGTGTTTGTCCAGTAGTTTTATGGCCTGGTATCTCATGACACATGCTTGGGGGAGAGTGTAGTGCTTTGAGTCACAGTTCAGTGAAGGGAGAGAGGTGAATGAATGGGACGCAGAGCTGAATTAAAGATAGAACCAAAGTACTGCCATTTTATCTACAATGACAGTTTATAGATTATAGACTGTATTAAAAACCACTTCTATCAGCAGAAGTAAATCTATTATCAAATAGCTACTGACTGTCATTCTTTTTTATATAAATACACACACAAAGAGACACTCATCTGATATTGCATTATGTCTTTCCTAATATTATTTCAGGTGCATGTGTATGGGTAGAATTGGGCTTTCTGTCCCCCACATCTCACTATATGAATGTGTAGGTTAAAAAAGAAATCTGCATCCATACAGTTCTTGAAAAATGAAAAATTTGAAAAAAGCATGAGTTCCCTTTATATACAGAGACTTTGATATATACAGATATATTGCATATGCTTGGTTCTTGTCTTCCAAAGAAGGTGATGTGGAGGTCGAGTCAACATAGCAGGGTCCAGCCCAAATCCTATTGATGAAAGAACATCAGGACCGGGCTACAGTACTAACATTGCTTCTGATCTGAATCAGGATTTGACTTCCTTCCTGAAGTGTTCTTGTCTAGGCAGTTCTATCTCCCTCTAGTGGCTTGTTTAGAAATTACCGTATGTAACTTGGAGAGCTTTGCCTGAGAAAACATTGATTTTTGAAATGTATATTCACACATGTACATATAAGTGTACACATATATGTGCGCACACACATGCACAAACACACAATTTCTCTCTCTAGGAAAGTAGAGTAAACATATACATGGCTTTGAGAATACATGTATATGGCTTGTTTAAGGACCAGGACTCAATAGGTAGAGTTTAACAATTCCCCAATGCTTCCTCATGCAGATGTGTGCAGCTTGAAGCATTTTGGGTGCATTGATTGCTTTGAGGCTGTTGGAACAGCACAGAATTTGGGACTGTTACTATTTGTTTTAATGCTTCGATCACTTTCAGAATCCCAAAGCCAGCATGGCCAGAGAGGCTGGGGATTTTGCAATCAGTAGTCCAAAAAAACAAAACAAAAATAAAACAAAAACAAAACAAAAAAACCCCACCACCTTTTAAAAGTTCTGAAAGGATGAGAACTTCTGCATCATTTCTTTCCCCCTTTTTCTCCTATTGTTTAGGCTAAGGATGTACCAGAATTCTCTGAGGATTAATTTGCATCTAATGTTGATTGATATAGAGGAACACCTGATTCAGACCACTGGCTGGAATATTGTAGTCCTGTGTTGAGACATTTAATAACTTTCCAAAAGAGAGTGTGGAAGAGCCTGGTAGTGCACTGGTTAAACTGCTGTATTGCAGCCATAACTGTGTCCACGAGCTGGGCTTCAGTTCCAGGTAGCAGGCTCAAGGTTCACTCAGCCTTCCTCCTTCTGAGGTCAGTAAAATGAGTACCTAGCTTGCTGAAGGGGCAATGTGTTCCCTGGGTGATTACTTGTAAACAGCCCAGAGAGTGTTTTAAGCACGATGGGGTGGTATATAAGCCACACACTTTGCTTCTGCTTTGCTTTAGAGTTTAGAAGGATGTCATGTGCAGCACATTAAACCTCTTTCTCCAATTTCAAAAGCTGTGAAAGCCATTAGAATATAAGCCAGCATAGTTTACCACTTAAATCAGCTCTGTTTCTAATTGCAAGATGGTCAGCTGGCCCTGAAACCTAGTAGTGCAAGCCCCATGACCCTTGATGTTGAAGGACAAAACTGCTTGTTTCAGGTGGGTTGACTTGCTTCCCGAAGCTTCACCTACTACTGGCTTCTGATGTGATGGGTGATACTGTTCCATCAGGAGTGTCTTCCATTCTGGCTGACTTTTGTAACTGAAATAGTGGAAGGGTGTGATCATGAGCTTCAGATCAGGTAGCAAAATATGATGGTTCAGTCCTGCGTGAGCTTTCCATCACACCAAGCAATGCCTGGCAATTCCAAAAGGCTTTGCCTTGAGGATAGACCATGTGGCTCCAAAACAGTGGTCCCCAGTCTGGAGTAGCCCAGGTGTTCTTGGACTGCAATTCCCAGAAGCCTTCACCACAACCTCTACTGGGTGAGGTTTCTGGTAGATGCAGTCCAAGAACACCTGGGTTACCCAAGGCTAGGGACCACTGCTCTAGAAGACACCCTGGATGAGGAAGCATCTGGCAACAGACACATCCCGGTCCAAAGATAAGGCCGGTCTTGCCCTTGGGCAGACGGAGGCAACTGCCCCAGGGAGACAGATCTGGGGTTAAATCAAGAAAGCTGGCAAGTCTTCATCATTGACTGTTGTTGGGGATCAGAGGAGTGAGTTTCCGGCGCGCATAGCTTGGCTTCTCCGAAGGAGAGGAACCTTCCCGCAATTGATGCCTCCCTGTCGCCATTTGATGGCTACGGATTCTCCAGGCGCCTGGCAAGGGAGGGCGAGGGCAGAATCCGGGGAAACCTGCCGCCCCAGGGGGGGAGGGCGACCGAAGAGGAGGCGCCGCAGCCTCCTGGCCAAGCGGCGAAAGATTCAGGCTCGCCATGGAAACGGACACAAACAGGCCCCCTGGAGGGTGCCGGATGGTTGGCGGCGCCTCCGAGAAGGGGACGGCCCGAGGAGGAGGAGGAGGAGGAGGAGGAGGAGGAGGAGGAGGAGGAGACCTTGCCCTCAAAGGCCGCCCCGGGAGATGGAGAACCGGCCGCAGGATCTCCAAGCGGCGGCTGCCCGCCCGAGGCGGTCCTCCGCCCAACGCCCGCCGCAGCCTCTGCCCAGACCGACCCAGGCCGTCGCTCCCATGGAGAGCATCAAAGAACTGCAGGTGAACGTGTTTGCTTTGGTCCTTAGCTGGGGAGCGTCTCGGAGGCACCCTGGAGCAAAGAGGAAGGGCGGCGGCGTGGGGGGCGGGCGGGTGGCAGAATCTCTTGCCGTGTCGATGAGCTACGGAGGATCAAAAAGGGATCCGGTGCCCTCAAGGGGTACAGAACACGGAATTTGGGCACCAGCGCTTTCTCGCTCCTGCAACTCGAGTCTGAACTTTCGGTTTTTCTTTTCTTTCTTGTTGCTTGCCATGGAGGGTCGAGAAGGATTGTAGCCATGGAAATCCCCTCTTCTTCATAAAGTCTTTTTCTTTCTTTCTTTCTCTTTCTTTCTCTCTCTCTCTCTCTCTTTCTTTCTTTCTTTCTTTCTTTCTTTCTTTCTTTCTTTCTTTCTTTCTTTCTTTCTTTCTTTCTTTCTTTCTTTCTTTCACAACTGTTATGCCTGAAATATTTGACAGAAGGAATAATAAAAGAGCAAAACGAAGCACTGATCAAAAACTTAAGAAACAAGCATGGAGCTTTTGGAAGATCAAACACGTTCGGGAAATGCTAGAACTCCTGGGCATTATATTGTTACAATGCCAGTCAGGGGGAAAACTACTTTGTAACTTCTTTTTATAGAGGGTCCATTCTGCCTCCCTGTTCAAAAGACACATGTGTTTTTATCTTGATTCCATCTTTTTGCTGTCTTTGCCCCAATTCTACTGTTCTCAGATCTGATACTCACTCTTTCTGGTCACTGGCAGGTGCTGCTGAATTGTGTGTTACAGCTGTGAGTTAAGAGAGGAGATTTCTAGCTTCTGTCCTATGCATTGATTGCCAGGCTTTAATCCACAGATTTAAAAATGTGTGGCACAATTCCTCCCCATTTATCTAACCTCCCAACATTCCTGTGATGAAAGTGCGGATAACCCCAAGTCACCCAATGACCATTTGAACTTGGATTCTCCTTGGTCGTTGTCCCAAACGATGGTATATTACTATACCACACTACCTCCACTCGCAAATGGTGATTTATTTCCAAAAAATGAGACTTGAATTTCTCCCAAAGCCACCCTTTGGCCACTCTTTTGTTCAATGTTTTACAGAGGCTGGCTGAGATTGCCTACTAGTGCAGTGCAGAATTCCGAGCCTAGATTGCTAATGGCAAAGGACTGTGGGAGTTGTGGTCCAAAACATCTGGGGTGGCGAAGGTTCACCACCACTGCCCTAGTGGAAGGGGTGGGTATTCCAGATGTGCTCAAATGTCCTATTATACAGTGGACCCTTGTATAACAAATAGCTTGTATAACATAAAATTTGTACAACATAAAAATTCCGGAGATAGGGGAAATTTGCTTAACATAATCGACTATGGGGGAAATCCATACAACATAAAATGCGATTACTCCATTTTCAATGCATTCCTATGGGAATTTGTATAAAGGAAAATTTGTTTAACATAATTTCATTTGGAACGAATTAATTCCTTTATACAAGGTACCACTGTATTTACTTGTCCAAAGCTTGAGATCTGTTCCCTTCTGGATCTGGTAAACCTTCCTTGTTTTCCCCCTTTGAAAACATGGAAATCTGAAGAATGAGCTGAGAAAGTCCTCGTCTGTTTTGATAAACTGTGCTTTTTAAAAAAGAAAATGTGTAAAATTAAAGCACACTTGTGGTTTTATGAGTAAATGGAACAAAATTATGCTATTGATCAGGATTTCATCATAATCTTAGATCTGCAGAGCTGGAAGGGATCCTGCAGAATGGCGTGTTCAAACCAGCCCTCCAGATGTTTTGGACTACAACTCCCACAGTCCTTTACCATTGGAAACACAGGCTTGGAATTCTGGGAGTTGTGCTCCAAAACATCAGGAGGGCCGGAGATCATCAAGTCCAGCCCCAGTCCAGGAGGCATTGCAAGGAACCAAATTCGCAGCCACTGGCTTTGCCACTAGATCCCTAAACCAGTAAGCTCTCCAGCCATTCTTAGTGTATCCTCTTGCTAACACCTGCTGATCAAAAGTGACAGTGCTTTGCCAGTTGCAAGATGAGATGGCTTCCGTGGCAAAATTACGAAGCTAAAAAGTAACTGCATGTTGTATAAGGCTCTTCATCTCCAAACTGTGGTATGGATCCTTCTTCATATTAAGTCATATAGGATGGACCATGATCCCAACAGGGGATTTATCTCATTTTGAAATACTAAGCAGAAGTACTATTCCAGTTCAGAGTGTAAGCTGGGTGTGCAGTGTTATGGAACTGCGAAGACCAGAAAAATCTGATGAGAGCATGAACTAGACCATACAACAGCATGCAACTTTTTCAGTGAAGGAACCCAGAAATATATTCTAGAATCCACTCCCCCGCCCCCCGGTGTCTTTAACCATATATTGCTGTGGTTTTAGTGCTGTCAGAGCAACCCTGTTTAGTTCAGGATAGGATCCAGTCTGTCACTTGAAGATCCGTGGGGAGAGGATGCCTTCTCCAGTAGTTTTGAACTACATATCCCACCATCCTAGCTGGCCTGGGTGCTGTGGATGCTGGATGAGAGAGTGGGGAACAGTTGGTAGCAGAAAAGTGAGGGCTATAGAACAGAACCCCAAGGACTTATAAATCTGTTTGGTTTATAAGAAGTCAACCTCCACTGAGTCTTTTCATTTCCAAAAATTTCACAAAGCAGATTATATATTAGCATTCCAAGAAATACATTTTTTTTAAAAATGTGTTGTAGAAGACAGAAATATATAAAAGAGTGAAACAATAGGACAGTAAAAGTTGGGAAGTAACCATAAAATGTTGATATTTATTGATTGATTTAAAATTTATAAAAAACTTTATATCACTGAAATAAAATAAAATCTCAAACTGAAAAGAAAACGTTGACCTCACACTTCTATGTAGAGGAACTAAGTATTTGACATCCAACTTTGGGGTTATATTGTTCAGTTGTAGTTCAGATTCACTTCATTTAAAAAAACAATATCAGCGATAGGTTAATAATATACAGAGGAAGTCTGAAGCCTCATGCCCTAAATCTGTTTTGGATTATATTTTCCATAATACCCAAGTAGCAGAACAATCATTACCCCTGGAATGGCACAGATCATTTGCTTATATTTATGCAACCAGGCTTACAGCTTGCATATCTTACGCACTCAAAATGGATAAACATTTTGCCAGTTATGCCAGGATATCCTTTCATATTTCTGACCATCAAACTGAAAAATATCTTGAGCTGAGGGACTTATTTTTTTAAAAAAAAAACTCATGGTTAAAATACCTGTTTTCTATTGGGAAGTTACTAATTTGTATCATTAACTCTTAAAGGCAATCTTGGGTAGGTTGCAATTATGTTGGTGGCTTTGAATGCTTCTCATGGAGTGGAGGAATGTATGGTGGCCAAGCCAAGTTTAAAATTGGCCCAAGCCATTAGATGATACACTGGCTCTTCGGCTTGAATACGGAGATGAGCACTGCCCCTAGAGTCGGACACGACTAGCATGCATGTGCAGGGGGAAAACCTTTACCTTTACCTTTACCAATGAAGTGTGTAGGCTGGTAACTCTGACATTTTTGGGGAGGGTGACCCTGTTCTGGATTTTAGCCCAAACTTTACTTGAGGTCTCCATGGTGCTGCACTTATCTAGAGAATAGAGGCCAGCAGCCAGGCTAGCTTTTGTCAAGTTTGGACTGAAATCTGGTGCAGATCCACCATCCTTGTGACACTGGAGTAACGAACCTCAATTTCAAATGATAATGGCTTTGATGTGAAAACAGAAGAACAAGGGTGTGGCGTTTACCTCTTGGCGATGAATAATTCATGAGAAATGTCTGCATTGATTGTTTGGTTGTTGATCAATGGGACAGTCTGGGGGAGTAGCCTGAGGGGATTTAAGGCTCATCCCAGCACTGAATTAGTCAGATAGGGACTGTCAGGGACTGACACTGTCTGAGCGAAGGTCAGATAGAGACCTGCGCTTACTGAGAAAAGGTAGATAGGGTCTGACTGAGAGCCAGTTAAAGACTAGAGAGAGAAGAGATAAGATTTTAGAACTTCGGTAAGGAAAACTAAGTGTTGAGTGTCTGTAAACTTAAGAACAGGCTGTGCGTGTGAACAGCTTTGTCAGTAACCAAACTTTAGTGGGTTTGAGCTATATTCTTCCCTTTGTTTGTACCCAAACATGTTACCCTTTATGAGTTTGATTCTATTTTGTCATAAATAAACATATTTTATCTGTATTCAATTTCAAACCAGTCTGAAAGCATTAACTTACTAGTTGGTGGCAGTGGAAGAGAAAAATTAGAAACAGCGCTTGTCAATAGCCTGTGAAAGGGCGGGGGGGGTGTGACGGCGGGGGGGGGGCAAGGCACAGGAACACTACAAAGGGAGGTGGTACTTATGGAGTGCTGAGTTGCCTTGCATGCCTTTTCTTCTTTTCTTTCAGCCCTCCAAAGAGAGCCCAGAAATAGTTTCAAGAGCTCAGGAAGAACTAGCCGAGCAAGGCTTTTACTCCCTCAACTCACTAAGCATGTTTTTGCCCAACATTGATCCATTAAAGCTAGGCTTGTTGACATATTTTGCATTTTGCCAGTGCCTAACTAAAGAAAGCAACTCTTTCACCCTTATTTCTTAAGCCAAAATGCTTGTCAGTGGGGCATGTGGAAGGCCTGTGGTGCTTCTGTTTCGTTGGTTGAAGATCAGTTTCATGATCAAGTCTGCTCTTACCTACTAGCATTCCCCTGAAACTGGGAGGCTATATTATTACAAGTTATTGATGTCTACTTTCATTCTGTTGAGATGAGTTGAGCTCGATGTGTAACTTAGATGTGTTGCCCCTTTCTTTCTTGGTTCTTGGCAACCCTCTTTCTGTTCCTTAGCCTGCAGTTTCCTGCATTTGATCAACATCTATCAGTTCATGATGACGAAGGCACTATATCGATGAAGCACCCTGCCATTTCATATGTAACATAATTTATTTTATTTTATTTTATTTTATTTATATTTATACTTATTAACCACCCGATTTTCCTGCAGGGAAACATTAAACAACCCATCTGAAAATTCCCGAATAAAAATCCAGTAACAAAACAAAGGAATAAATAAAACCGACAACCACATCCATACATACCACAAACGCATAATCCGGCAAGAAAAGGCTGGGTCAATCAATACAAAACCAACATACAATGTATCATGGTGCATTCAGTGATCACCAAAACTATCCCTAAAGAACCAGGTCTTTAGTGCTCTCCTAAAGGCCGGCAGAGACTCCGCCAGCCTGATCTCTGTCGGCAGGGTGTTCCAAAGTGCTGGGGCGGCCACTGAGAAGGCCCATGGACAGAAATTATGGGTGTTTCTCTCCTTGTTTCAGCACTGCCTCTCCTCTGTCCTGCCTTGTTTCTGTCCTGTTGCCTTTCATGGAGACATTGAGCCATTACTTTTATCAGAGGAGTCACAGAGTAACTTTAATTCCTCTGGCTACAGAACGGGTACAGAAAAACAAGTGATGGTTACATTAAATTCTCTGAAGTGAAATCTCATAGGTCTCACAACACCAACACCTGAAGCCAATCCTTTACATTTATTTATTTATTTATTTATTTATTTATTTATTTATTTATTTATTTATTTATTTACCACCCAACTTTCAGAAGTCTTAATGATAGACTCTTGAAATCTCAACATGCAGTCAGGATAATTTTGGGACACTTCTGACATCCCCATCCCAATTCTTCAATGCTGGCCTGGATGACGAGTTCAAGAGGCCAAACGCCCAGCAGCACTTGAAAATTTTGCCTGTTGGTGATATTTCAGTGATCTGATAAGCCATTAATTTAACCCCTTCATTGGACTTTTCAAACAAGCCGTGTGACTGTCAATTTCCTTGTTTTCACATCACCATTGAGATGTTACAAATAATGACCTTAAACACTTTCAAAGAGGGCTCCTCTCCTCAACAGCCCTGTGTTAGTGTTGATAAAATGCAACATTGAGGAGTTCTTGCTATGTCTTTTGCCACTTGAGGGCACCACAATCCCAATTAGCACATTTTGCTCTGCAAAACAAACCCGCTGCTTTTAAAGTGACCTGCTCCTGGCTATGCTTTTTTTGTTCAGGCCAAAGACGATTTTAATTTTTGTGAGCTGTTCATTTTGCACAGTGTTATCTCAGTGCTACACAGCATGAGCCAATGTAATTGTATGCTTAACTTGCAGGCTATTGGTTCTTTCCTTTCCGTGTTTGCAAAGCTACTGGCTAAGCAATGGAGATAGACAGCTTATCCAAGTAACTTGAAGATAACTGCCACCTCTCCCAACAATTGGTTGAGCTGGTGTGGCTGCAATGATTTATCTGCCTTTCAGTTGCTTAGGACAGTGGCTCCCAACCTGCAGTGCTTTCACAAGATCTGCTACTATGTGCTACCAAGTCATGTCCAGCCTTAGGACTGCAACTCCCAGAAACCCCAGCTAGCAAAGTGAGTGGTAAAGGTAAAATAAATGGGACCAAATAGTGGCATGCAAAATGGGTACCCAAGCAAGCAGTGTGGGATGCAGAGATGGCATTGAATGAACCACATACTAAGTTCTGGACTAGATAAGCTGGCATGACAATTGGGAAAGTAACAAGGCATTATCTGTCTCCTTCATCAAATTTGATGTGTCTGCACAATGAGCTTGCAAATGAAGCCCAGTGGCTTCAGGTGATCTACCACCAAACTTGATTTTAAGTAAGCTTTTCTAAAACTTGTGGAACTGTGGAAATAGTGTGGTTGGATGAACCAATGTCCTTTTTGTCTAATAGGGATGTGTGCTTCTAACTGTGATGCTGGGGCTTCATGTAATTTGTTCTTTAAGAAAAGTAGGATGAGATGGCATCAGACAGAAAGGCCACAGGTAGGAGAACCACTAATTTTCACAGTATTGAACAGTGATGTGCTTGAGGAGAGCTCTCGGATACACTGGACAGCCAGCAGGCCCTCGAGATCATACCAAGCCTGAGCTATCTCTGGAGGAAACAATGATGAAATTGAAGCCGCCCTACTTTGCGCACCTCACGAGAAGGCAAGATTGTCTGGAAAAGACAATGATGGTGGGGAAGAAGGCAGCAGGAAAAGAGGAAGCCCGATATATGAGATGGACTCACTTCCCAAAGGAAGTCACAGGCTATTGTTTACAAGAGCTGAGCAGAGCTGCTGAAGGCAGGACATATTGGAGGCCCCTCATTCACAGGGTCCTAAAGGCTGGACGTGGCACATTTCAACACATATTGTGGAAGCACAAACAAATAACAGAATCCAACTCCCAGCAATTAACAGTCCAAGTCAAAACCAGAATATCTCATGGAAACCAGATGCCAAACCCAAGGGAACAGATTAAGCCGTTGTCCAGGAAGCCAGTCCAAAATCAGGAAACAGAGCCAAGGTCACAGACAGGAACGTGGTTGCAAGTTCAAATGACGCGTTGCTCCCACAGAGAGCTCAAGGTGAGCTTACCAGCTTTATCTCAAAACAGGGAACACACCCTTACTTCTGGAAAGGCTCCTGCTAGTACTCAGGGCTTCCCGACCTGATTCCCCATCTAGCATCAAAGACCCTTTCCCTAGCTCTCCTGGTAGCACGTCTTTGCAGAATCCTGCTCATAGACCTTCTAGGGGGAGAAGATATGTTTTCAGCTGAGTCATCAGACCCAGCTGCCTGCTGACTTGAGCTGCAAGGCTCCTCCAGCAGCTCTTCACCATTTAACCCCTCAGAGACAGGTTCTGTGACAGGCAGGGTCCTGGCACTATCCCCCTCCCTATGGTCCCCCTCTTCCGATGGGCCAGGCCTATCAGGGTAACTGTCATGGAATTGTTGAACCAACTCAGGAGCATGCAAGTTGGACGCAGGTTCCCATGACCGATCTTCAGATCCATAACCTTCCCAGTCTACCAAATACTGCAATCCTTCACTGTGTATTTGAGAATCCAAGATTTGACGGACTTCATATTCTTCTTCTCCTTCTACTAAAATTGGTGGAGGAGGTTCAGGAGTCAGTGGTTGGTTGGGGTCAGGGTCTGCAGCTGGAACCAAGTGGGATCGGTGGAATCTGGATGAATATGAAGGGAATCAGGTAGTTGCAGATGAAAAGCAACTGGATTGATTTGTTCTGAGATGGGACAAGGACCGATGAACCGAGGATCTAGTTTTCGGGATCGCCCAGGATGTCTCAGGTATCGAGTAGATAGCCAAACTTTCATGCCTGGATTTAGCTGTGGCCCTTCCTGTCTTTTCTTGTCCGCTGCTTTCTTATATACTTCCTTAGCATGGTCAAGTTGCTCTCGCAATAATTCCTGAATGCCATGGAGTTCTTGAATGTATGCATCCACAGCTGGCATAGAGGTGGAAGGAAGGGTAGCTGGAAAATACCGAGGATGATAACCATAATTAGCCATGAATGGGGTCTGGCGAGTGGAAGAATGTACAGCATTGTTATATGCAAATTCAGCTAAAGGTAACAAATCCGCCCAGTTATCTTGTTGGTAGCATGTATAACAACGTAAATATTGTTCTAAGGTGGCATTAGTGTGCTCAATGTGACCATCTGACTGGGGGTGGTAAGCTGATGACAGGTGAACTTGTGTTCCTAGTGCCTTATGCATTGCTTGCCAGAAGTGGGAGGTGAATTGTGGCCCATGATCCGAAATGAGGTGTGCAGGTAAACCATGAAGTCTGAAGAGGTTTTGCAAGTAGTGATGAGCTGTTTCTGATGCGGTAGGGGATTTAGGACAAGGAACAAAGTGGGCCATTTTGGTGAACAAATCCACGAAGACCAGGATGCAGGTAAACCCTTTTGAGCGAGGAAGATCCGTGATGAAATCTAAGGAGACAGCGTTCCAGGAACCAGAGGGTGTTGGCAAAGGATGCAACAGACCCGAGGGTTTGGTCACAACATTTTTTGCCCACCGACAAACTGTTGGCATAGCAAGGCCTACATCCAAACATATGGCAAACTAATCTCAGTATGAGTCAGCAGTTTGTATATCTCTTTAAGAGCTCACTATTTAAGTAATGGTGCTAGCCTCAAACTCACCCTCTCTCCTCGGCCACGCCCTGACCTGCCTGACGTTTGTTCCAGAGCATAGAGAGAGTTGGAGAATTACTACTATTTTATTGCTATGTAAGCTTGTATTTTACTCTTTTGTATTTTAATAAGCAAGGCAGTATATATGTGTATAGCTCCTTATATTTTCTTTTATGAGCTCTAACACAACTGCTGTTGCCCTATTTTCTATTTTATATATTTATCTGTACAGATATTCAATGAGTGTTTTATTATTTTCATAGACCATCCCGTTTACCTTTTCCCCTTTAGAACATAGAGATAAAGTATATTTTCATATACATTTGTGTCTACGACTCCTCCTTAATCAGACCACAGCACATAATATCAAATAATACACCAATCTCCCACCAATCCATTAATATATCCCAACACAAACTTCACAGGAGCCCACGTATCGGGCAACATCAGCACGGACATGTGGCCACCAGAACTCCCTTGTGAGAAGATGCAGGGTTTTGTAAAGTCCAAAGTGTCCAGCAGGTAAAGAGTCATGTGAGAGCTGCAACACCTGGTTACGAAGAGGACCAGCAGGAACATATAACCACACTCGATGTAATAATAACCCTTCTTGTGCAGAAAACTCTCCATGATTCCCATTCTGGAGTTCCTGAAGACGTTGCTGAGTCCATGAATCGCGAGCTTGAGATTCACGGATTTCTTCTGCCAAGCTGAGACATGGATTCGTGGCCGTGAATACAGAGGGAGGCAAGATGGGCGCCACTAATGTCTCTTTTACAGGCGCTGCACACTCAGGTTTTCTGGATAACGCATCAGCTTTTTAATTCTGAGCCTCAGGAATGTACTTGATCCGGAAATCGAACTGGGAAAAGAATAATAACCACTGGATTTGTCGCTGAGTCAATCGCCGGACTGTTTGTAGATGTTCAAGGTTTCGATGATCAGTCAATACTTGAACAGGGTGTCGAGCTCCCTCGAGGTAATGCTTCCATACATCAAAAGCTGTCTTGATGGCCAGCAGTTCACGCTCCCAGATAGTATAATTCTTCTCTGAAGGTTTTAACTGTTGAGGGACGTGGGGTTTGGGAGGGATCATCCTGCTGAGATAGCACTGCTCCCAGAGCAACGCTAGATGCGTCAGCCTCCACTATAAAGGGTAATTGTGGATCAGGATAAAGGAGCAAGGGTTCCGAGGTGAAATGGGTTTTCAAAGTAGAGAAAGCCTCTTCTGCTTCTGGAGTCCACCGGAAAAGCTCTTTGGGCCGATGGAAACGGTTTAAAGGTGCAGTAACGTTGGTGTAGGCAGGAATAAACTGGCGATAGTAGTTGGCGAAACCGAGGAACCGTTGCAAATCCTTATGGTTTTGTGGTCGCCGCCAGAACAACACAGCTTCTACTTTCTTAGGGTCCATGCGCATTCTCTGGGGAGAAAAAATATGCCCCAGGAATTCACCTTCCTTAATGTCGAACTCACATTTTTCCAGCTTAGCATATAGTCCGTTTTCCCAGAGACGCTCCAAGACCTGACGAACATCTTGAACATGCTGAGCTGGGTCAGCGGAATAAATCAGGATATCATCTAAATAAATGACCACACAACGATCTAGTAGATCATGGAAAATGTCATTCATCATCCGCTGGAATACACTGGGTGCGTTTGTCAGTCCAAAAGGCATTATTAAATGTTCATATTGGCCATACCGGGTTCGAAATGCGGTTTTCCACTCATCTCCTTTACGGATACGCACCAAATTATACGCCCCATGAAGGTCCAGCTTGGTATAACACTTTGCCCCTCTTAACTGGTCCAAAAGTTCAGAGATTAGGGGTTAAGGGTACCGGTCCCGAATAGTGAACTTGTTTAATGCCCGGTAATCATTACAAGGACAAAGCTCCCCTCCCTTCTTCTTTAAAAAGATCACCGGTGCGGACAATGGCGATTTGGAAGGGCGTATAAACCCACATCAAAGGTTCTTGTCTAGGAAAGCCCTCAAAGCTTCTAACTCATGTTTGGACTTAGGATAGGCTCGTCCCACAGGGAGGGGTGCCCCAGGTATCAGATCAATGGCACAGTCATAGGGCTGATGCGGAGGTAACTTGTCAGCCCCCTTTTCCTCAAATACATCCACAAAGTCTTGGTATACCTGGGGCAAGACAGGGTCAGATGTAGCATGGGCAGCTGCCAGGATGGTAGAAGAATTTTTCTTTGAGCAAGGAACCTTGAAGTACAATTCCCCTTGCACCCAATCCACCAATGGGTTATGAGCTCGCAACCAGGAAAGTCCCAAGACAAGAGGAAACCAGGGCATCCGAGTTATATTAAAGCAAATATGCTCATTGTGGTCCATTACCTGAAGAGTAAGTGGACAGGTTTCCTGAGTTATCAGCCCAGAACGAAGTAATCAACCCTCAATGGATTCTACCAGCAATGGAGTTTCCTTGTTCTGTACTGGAATCCGATGGCACCGCACAAACCCAGCATCCACAAAGCAGTGAACTGCCCCAGAGTCTTCCATAGCATACACAGGTACTTTCCGGCCATCAGGAAGCCCTAGAGTTACAGGTAACAGGAAAGGTCCTTGGGGTGTGATGGTATTGTCTGGGAACCCTTCGGTATGCTCCATTCGTGTGGGTTCCTTCAAGGATGGAGCTGCCCTTTTACTGCTGAAGAGGTAGCAGCACTTACTGAGGAGCGCTTCAAAGAGCAACTGGAAGAGAAATGTCCTCCTCCTCCACAGTACAGGCAGAGATTATGAGAGCGTCGTCTTGCCTTTTCCTCTGGGGTGAGGCGTGGTCGAGCAGCTCCCAGTTGCATAGGTTCTGGATCCATTCTGCAGGCTTCACCGGATTGCAGATTAGGCACAGCTGGCAGAGGTTGCTGGTTGTAGTTCTTGCCTCGGGAGAGGCGACAGCTTTCCAGGCATCCATCTATCCTGAGACACAGGGTAATGAGTTCCTGTAACGTGTTTGGTTGTTCCACCCTAGAGAGTTCATCAAGCACTTCATCTGCCAATCCTTCCATATACTGAGAAATCAGTGCCGGTTCATTCCAATTCAGATCCTGTGCTATCGAACAGAATGCAGTGGTGTAGTCAAACACTGAATCTTTGCCCTGTTTCAGAGCTCTGAGTCTCCTGTTGGCAGTAGCAGCCTGTACGGGGTTCTGAAAAGCTGAAGAAATGTGATTCAGGAAAGCCTGATAATTATCCAGTAGAGGTGAAGCACTGAGGAGTAAAGGAGTAGCCTATTTAGCCACCTGTCCTTTCAACAAACTGATGATAAAGCAGACCTTAGACCTCTCAGTAGGAAATTCTTGAGCATGCACCTCGATAAACAGCTTGCATTGAGCCAAGAATGCAGGGAATTCCTCTAACTTGCCTTCAAACCGGTCAGGAGGCAGCAAAGGGCAACGGGGCTGCAACCCAGCCGGTGCTGGAGCGTGCTGCAATTAATTGCCTGAGACAAAAGCAGCACTTGGTTTTGCAAAGCTGCCAGTGGTGTCATCCCAACAGCCTCCTCCTCTTCCATTCTGCTTGAAGAAGTTTGGGTGGGAGCAAACTGTCAAGCCCTGCACACAGAGCACACACACAAACAGGGTTCAGTTCTTTGCCAAGATCTTTAGTGGAAAGCCAGGCAAGTTCAAGTCCTTTGCCAATAATCAAGTGCCAGATAAATAACAGACTCCAACTCCCAGCAATTAACAGTCCAAGTCAAAAGCAGAATATCTCACGGAAACCAGATGCTAAACCCAAGGGAACAGATTAAACCGTTGTCCATGAAGCCAGTCCGAAATCAGGAAACAGAGCCAACATAGTTGCAAGTTCAAATGATGCGTTGCTCCCACAGAGAGCTCAAGGTGAGCTTACCAGCTTTATCTCAAAACAGGGAACACACCCTTACTTCTGGAAAGGCTCCTGCTAGTACTCAGGGCTTCCCGACCTGATTCCCCGTCTAGCATCAAAGACCCTTTCCCTAGTTCTCCTGGTAGCACGTCTTTGCAGAATCCTGCTCATAGCCCTTCTAGGGGGAGAAAATATGTTTTCAGCTGAGTCATCAGACCCAGCTGCCTGCTGACTTGAGCTGCAAGGCTCCTCCAGCAGCTCTTCACCATTTAACCCCTCAGAGTCAGGTTCTGTGACAGGCAGGGTCCTGGCATAAGTGGTCTCTGGGAGGATCCAAGTAGTATCCTGTCTTCCAACAACAGTGATTCAAATGTCCCTGGAGCTCAAGAAGAAGGAGGGGAGCAACTGGTCTTCCCATAATATGGTGTTTGTCATTGTACAAATTATTGGTACTGTATTAGATTTCAGGATGTCCTACAGTTGTCAAGGTTTATAAGGAAATTGTCTATTAAATGACTTGCATAGTTTAAATGATTCAAATCCTAATCTATTCCATTAGCAGTACTGGTCATTAATACCATAATACAAGACCTGCGGCAAAATGCTCCCTGCATCATGCTCTATGCTGATGACGTCATGCTTGCTACTACCACTATGAAGGAACTGCAATGGCAAGTTTAGATATGGAATGACCTCTTCAACCACTTTGGACTCCACTTAAACAAAAAGAAAATGGAAAATCTAGAGATGGTTACAACTCATGGAACACTCCAAATAAATGGAGAAAACCTCAAGAACTCTATATCTTCCAGTATCTTGGCTCCCATTGCCAAGGCAATGGTGGCATCAGTGGTGATTTGCAAACAAGGTGAATGTAGCCTGTTTGCAGTAGTGCAAACTCACTGGTATGCTTTGCAACAGATGAATGCCACCCCATCTCAAATCCAAGATTTACATGATGATTGTCTGCCCTGTTGCATTGTATGGCACAGAGTGCTGGGCAACAACAGTGGACATAGAGAGCCATTTCCATAACATGGAAATGTGTGTGCTCCATTGCATATCAGGTATCTCTTTGCTTGACCATGTCACAAATTATTCTACCTAACAGCCACAAGGTGTAATGTCAACAAAGAGAAGCTGAAAGCTAGCTCTGCTCGTTTGAACAAATCCTTAGAACAGCACTTTCCACCATCACCCAAACTGTGTACCATCTGAAAATTGATGGCCAGCAGACATATGGGTAACAAAAAAGAGATGGCAGGACACTGTCAATATGGACAATGAAATTTTTGACCCGTGACTGATGCAGTCTATTGGGCAAAATGGCATTTCAAGCTGCAAAAATCAGACCCTGTACCTGTGGAAAAACAAGATGAGGAGGAGGAGGAGGAGGAAGAGGAGGTTAAGATTCTAATGCTGATCATGGTGGAGATATCCACATGGATTTCTGAAATTTTATAGTTCCTATAAAAGTCACTTTTGGAGGCTGTTGTTCTCAGAATTTCCTACCCAGCATGGCAACAGGCCATATTAGGTGGGGAATTCTGGGAGTTGTAGTCAAATAATGCAAGTTATTCAAGTTTCAGCTCGAAGTTAGATATCAAATTATATCTTGGATAGTGTCAAGTTGAGCAGGTTTTTACAGCAAATAATAGAATTTGCCAGGTACAGGAAAACAGTATTCAATGAAGATCCAAAGAACAAACAAAACCCAGTATCTGGTATGCCTAAATGGGGCACTAGAATACTGCTAAGTCAGATATGCAAATCTGACACAGTAGTTTCATAAGTCAACACTACCATAACAACACCGAAGCTCTGTTCGTTTTGTTTGCATATCACAAACTCCTGTGTTCTACAGCATTAGGTGGCTTCTGCTGGTGGGTCAGCCTCTAGTCATAGTTTTTAGAGGAAATTCAAAATTTCAAGGTGCTGATTTTTTCAAACAATTCTGGCACACCAAAGATTTTGACTAAGGATTTACAGCAACAAAGCCAGGGCTCAGAATAAGCACTTGGTTGCAGATGCAAAAATTCAGCTAGTAAAATGTTCAAACTTGGAAGGCGGCAACTTTGGAAACAAAGTATTGGCAGAGTTTTAAAGGTAAGAGGTGGGGAAGAGGAATCAAATTATTGGTTTGTGGGGGTTGTTGAATACTTGGAGAGGTTCTAAAGAGACCCATGAGTCCCATCTCCGTTTTAGTTAAATCTTGTCCTTCTGTGATCTTCTAAAACAAGCAGCTAAGGAAGCTAGTTAATTAAAACTATGAGTGTTCCTTTTGATAAGCAGAATGTAAGACAACACATAGTTAAAATGATGATGACTAAAACAATTTCAATTTGTTGGAAGCAACATATGGGAGAACCAACCACATAAATGAGGAAACACAACATTGCTTAGAATTGACTTTGTTGGCAGGATGCACTTGTATTTAATTTTATATGTAACACAACTGGGTTATACAAGTTGGAAAGGAAGAGCACACCCTCTTTTTCACCAGGAGGCTGTCTGTTTATGGTGAAGTCTTCTTAAGGCAAGTTTTTTCCATTTTGAGAAGCTTGACTGGTTATTCACAGTACTCCATTTTGATTATAGCTTCATGAACAAACCTTTCCTCCATTATGGACTGCTCATTTATTCATTGTGCATGATAAAAGGTATCATATATGACTGCTTCTTAATTAATTAATTAATTTCTACTCCATCTTTCTTACTGTGGAGATATTTAGATATGAAGGCTGATATTCAAATATGTACTCTAGATGATGAATGTATCTATGTAAGGGCATCTTTATTATATCATATTGATTTGTGATTTGAACTTGGAGTGTTATATAGGATGTGGTGGATGAGCTTTTCCTCTCACTATCTTTTTGGTGTTGAAGGAGTGGGGAAAGTATATAGAATGGTGAAAAGGAAAGCCTGAGAATGAGAAATGGGCTAATAATCTTTTTGCACCATGCTTTGATATTGTATAATATGAGGGAGAATTGAAAATATTGCTTGCTGGGAGGGGAGGGGGAGGATAAAGAAGAAGGGGAACAAAGTTTGTATATGATGGAAATAGTTATTTGAAAAGTACAGTAAGTGTTTTTGCCTGGAAAAAATAAAAATTAAATTGAAAAAATTCCTAACCCACCATGTTTTATTATTGAAAAGTTAGAGGGATACATTGGAATAAAGCTATCAGTGCCTATTAGATACAGCAGTTAAGTGGAAAGAGGTTACATACTTCTGCACCCAGGTGGTGGAGAAAAATAAGCAGTGAGGTCAGTTGCCTTTATGTGCTGCTTCTGGGCTTCCTAGAATCACAGAACTGAAGGGTGAGTTGTAGGCCATTTAGTCCAACTCCCTGTTCTAGGCAAGAAATGCAGAATCGGATCATTATCCCAAATAATGGATGTACAGTCATTACTTGAAGAATCAGAGAGAAAGGAGAACCTGCCTACTGCTCTGAGGGTCAAGTTAGAAGTTAAAAGAAATGTGTATGCCCCAGGGTTAGCTTGTGGTTCCTTCCACAACAGGATGCCCCCAAAGAAAGTGCCATGGCAATCAGACATGCAAATTAAGCATATCTGCCACCTGACAACCAGTCACAAAACAAAGCATGCTGAAACATGTGTGCAAGCAAGGAAAGCCTGTGTTAGGCCAAAAGGATAGTTTTAATTGCTTAATGGAGAACCACTGCTAAAAACCCTGGTGTGGCCTCTTCTTTATTACTTCTCTTGCATCCTGCAGACAAGCCCAAAGTGTCTTATATTGCTTGTGTATCTGTCTTATTCTCTGACACGTGCATCTCCCCTATGCATCCTATGTCCTCATCCCAAGTCTCCTCCTGCCTATACCGAGTCAACATTGACCTGGCCTGCTTAATCTTTACACAGAGGGAGAAGGGGCCAGATGGGAGAGGGAAGGAGGCACCAGCAGTAGGGTCACGCTGCACAACCAAAGGAGGGATGAGAAAAGGAGCCATGGGAGACGGGAATGAAGATAACACCACTAGGGGCTCTTGTTTTGTAAATTGCATAACTCACTGTCCCTTGGATCTTGACACTTCAGGCATCTACCCAACCCTGACTAATGATTAATCTGGTGACAGCCTTTGAGACATTTGAAAAGAGGTATTATGGCCTCTCACCATCTTTTCTGCACTGCATGACCAGTCCCTTCAACCTTTCTTCACAACCTTTCTTTCCCACACCACCCAGCCTGTCTCCCGCCCACCTCGGCACTGGTTCAGATTTGCTTCCATTCTGCTCAAACTGCAGCATCCAGAACTCAGATACAGTTTGATTAATTGCAGAGCAACCTGGAAAATCATGGAGGCCTCTGTCTGGGCACCTGAAGAAGCTGTGCTAATTCCCCAGTTTCCTTCCTTCCTTCTCCAGCAACCCAACCTAAGCACACACCAACCACTTTTTGTAACCACACACTTTGGCCTCAGGTGAAAGCAATCACTTGAGACCTGACACCAGGATGCCCTTCGGCAATGTTTTGTTTGCTGCAGCTTGGGTAACCTGTTGCTTAGCAGCCTTCCCAGCGGCTTCCGGCTTCCATGAAAGGAGATCTCTCTGCCTTTCAGGCTGATTTTATCAAATCGCTGGCTCTGTTTCCCAACCACATGGCGAGAAGTGCCTGAAAAGCCAAATGATACACCATTTGAGAATGAGACTTTAGGCCCAGTTTTTATGCTATTTTTGAGCTATTCAAACATCAAGACTGAGTTGTTTTTAAATAAATACTTGTCCTGGGCATTTAACAACTAAGAAAAAACAGCACGAATCACGTAACCCTCTTGAGTTTATTGCACTCTAGCTGCCATTATCCCTTATTAATGATGATGCTGGCTAGGGCTGATGGCAGTTGCAGTCTAATGATTTGGAGAGGCCCACGTGATTTCCCAGGCCTGCTGTTTCCCCTACTTTATGTTGCAGTGTGGGGACCACCTACAAGCCCCCTGTAAGCCTCCTTCCCTTCATTCTACTTCTCTCACTCTCACCAAGTGTTTCTTTCACTCACCAGTAAAAGAAACTAATGAAAGAAACTACAAAATAATGCAGGGTGTGAGTAAAGTGGATAGAGGGACACTCTTCTCCAACTAGGGGACATCCACTCAAACTGATTGGGAGAGTGAGAACAGACAAAAGAAAATATATATTTTACCCAGCGTGGTGTTAGTCTGTGGAACTCCTGCCACAGGACGTGGTGATGGTGTCTGGCCTGGATGCCTTCAAAAGGGGATGGGACAGATTCCTGGATGAAAAGTCCACCACAGGTTACAAACCATGATGGAGATGTGTAATCTCCAGGCTTAAAACCAGGGTACTTCAAAGGCCAGATGGAGGGGAGTGGTATCAGGAGACAGATATCTAGTCTCGTGTGCTCCCGGACACATTTGGTGGGGCCACTGTGAGATACAGGAAGCTGGACTAGATGGGCCTTTGGCCTGATCCAGCATGGCTCTTCTTATGTTCTTATGTATCAGGTATGTGTTCGGCCAAGCACACTGTAGTACTTCTGTCTATTGAGACAAAGCCACGTGTGGAGGGATTCAGTAACTCACCTCCTTTCTTGGCCTTTGCAATGCTGGCTAGTTTAATTTTTCTGTCAGTGGCCTGGGAAGATGGATAAGCTGCTGGACACCACAGGCTATTGCATAACATTCAGATTTGTGTCAGGACATGTTACAATGTGTACCACAGATTATTTACCCAGGTAGGGGATGGAGACATCTCACTAACTTTTCCCTTAGAGATTTCTGCCTTGGCAACACACTGAGGAATAGATCATATTTTAGAGTTTTGAACTCCTGTTAAGATTAGTTTTTTGCTTAACAATAGAAGTACAGCTACCCACCATGGTGGTATCTATTTAAGACTCATCTACTGTATTTGACAATGTGTTTCCATAGAAGACAGAAAAAAAATTGATCCATATCCCCTGGACATGTATTCTTCTTATTTTATGTACTCTACAAAGAGTTTTGTAACTTTCTAACGGTAACAAGAAAAATATGTTCATAATGTGCGGAGACATAGTGGAGAGGTTTTCCAGAGTGTAGAAGCTACTTGTTCAGATTACAACTATTGGATGCTTAGCCAGCATGGCTTTCCTTGGCCATAGTAGCTAGCAGTTCCTGGGAATTAGCAACCCTCAACGGGACTTTTCTCAATTCTAATTTTTCAGCATTTATGAAACAGGTATCTATTTTAGAAAATGTTCATATTTAAAGTATGTTTTGAAGGAGGTTGCCACACACCTCTGGTGTTCTGATTGAACAACATTGTAAGGATAGCACTTGCTCCTTACAAGCTGGTCATCTGAGGGTACTGACTCCAAAGGAACCCCCTAAGATTGTAACAAGGAACTGGGCTTTCTCTGTAGTGGCTCCAAGACTTTGGAACCAGCTCCCCTTGGGAGATCTGCCAGGCCCCATCTCTGTTGGTCTAACAACTACTATCCATCCTTCACTTGCTTTTAACTTACTCTTGATGTTTGACTTTATGAGTGATGTTATTGATTTTTATCGATTTAAATATTGATTTAATTATATTTTAGTATGTGCTATTAAGTTGTATTATTTTCACTTTTATATAGATATATAGATATATAGATATAGATATAGATATAGATATAGATAGACACACACACACACACACACACACACACACACACACACAAGTATTGGGTGTTTCAGATTGAATTGTAAACCACCCATAAATCAATCAATCAAACAAACAAACAAATAATATTAAATTATGGTTGGTGCATGGAGTTCCTGAGGATTTCTGGAGATGACAACAATATATCTGAATCTGATCCTTTGGGATCCTTAACCTGTGCCTGTTAGATCATTTGGAAACATAGATGCATAATATGCTTACACATGAATTCAGGATAGGTGAAAATGACCAGACTGAAAAACATGCAATATTATTCACAGTCAGAATTTGGCATTTTATGCCCAAAGTCTTATTTCTCTTCACAGCTTTACAGCCCAATCTGATTTATGTTTACTTTGAAGTCAGTCCCGTGAAATGAATTTGAGTGGACATACTCTTAAGTGAGCATGCACAGGACTGCAGCCTTATCCAGTCAATATCCAGATTTCCCCATGCTGTCTCCTTTCCCCATAATCTTACCTGCCATTTAGCGGCTGAGTTGGATTAGATCCCTTTGCAAGGTGAATTCATGAACTTTTCTGCCTGGGTGATTCATGTATTTCACAATACAGGCGTTTCACAACATTCTAATGTAGTCACTGAACAGAAATGTTCCTCTCTACTCGTTAATAATGAAGGGCTTCATCTCCACAGCAAAAACTAAAAGAGGAGAAAGAGGCCAAACGAGCCCACCTAGATGGGAGACATGATTATATACTGTCCATCCTGGCTTCCTGTGTGGACCTAGAGAAAGCTGAAGTGGAAGATGCCATCCTTGAAGGAAATCAGGTATCTTGTATGCGTATGTTCTTCCAGTTGCCAGAATCCATCTGGTTGCAGAAATGATTTAATGCTGCAGCATTTGGTGGGTACAGCAATTGCCATGTTCCTGTAAAGGGACAACCCTATTCACATGAGATATCCTAACCTCACAATCAGATCTGGTTGGACCACTGAGGGCAAATGACTCTGAAAGCGCAGTAGGAGTACATCTTCCTAAATCATGATTGCCCTCGTGGTCACTTGAACCCATGTTTATCTTCTTTCAGACCAGCACCTGAAAGACTTCTGAATCATCAGTTTTCAGAGGAAACAATAATTTATACATTCAGTCATTTATTACATTTCTATTTCTGCCTCTCCCTCAATGAGCTCCAGGCAACATATGTTGCTCTCTTCCCCATTTCATCCTCTCAGTGTTTTCTATGATGTTGGTGAGGCCTGCAGTGCATTTTATGGTTTAATTGGAATGTCCGTGTTGGTCTTCTGAGGCCTGGACCAGCTCCTTAATCACTGGACCTCACTGGCTATGTAAATAAATTATAACAAACAAATTGAAAGGGAAATTCTAGAACTATTTTATAGCATCATGATTATCATTGTTTATAAGTCCACCTTAAAATATGCATTTGATATATATTTGTATACATTTATTTCATTTGAATAACATGAATCCATTTGCTAGAATATTATTTTTAATAATAAAAATCCTCCTTTGCAAAGTACACTATAGCAAGGGCAGTGGTAACTGCTGTTAATTAAAGAGGTATTGTTCTGATCCTGAGATTCACATGGCCTGTGTGTGACTCAAAGGAGCCCCTGGATAGCAGCAGGAGCCGAAAAAAAAAACCCTTATGAATGACATCATTTCTCTTAAGCTGATCCATTTTATTTGATGGGATTTTGACTGAAAACATTATAACTAATCATTATAACTAATGTGGCACATTTTTGGATTTGAGGTAAAAAAGATGTTGATAATACATTATGTATACTCAAAGTGCTTTTAAAATAATACTAAAACATGGGCATTAATTGCCATTTTATGATGCTTCCCCCCTCTTTCAACTGTTTCCCCCCCTGTATGAGTTAGGCAGGTATCTTGACAGCATTATATTATGCCTACTACCTTAGAAGTGAGTTCCACTGTGTCCATACGGTCTGTCTTCCTAGTATGTGTGTTTTCAAATTGTGACAGATATTGTCTCCTTTGCACAGGGCATGCCACTGATTCTAATTCCAGGATTCATTTCTTATGTCATAAAGTATCATTACATCACAAAGTATTAGTTCTAATCTTTGAACGAATCTGCAGACACATGGCTCTGGATGTTCATACCTGTGTTTGTTTTCTGATTCACATATCTGTACTGAGAGCATCTGTTCAATTAGAAAGTCTAAAATCCTGCACCTGCTATACATATTGGATAAGTAGTTTGGATAGGTAGCTTGGCAAAAGACAGAGGACATTTTGACTGACAAACAGAAACATCGTGTGCTTAAAAGGTGATTTTTAAAATATGATTTGAAGGAACCAATGCTTTCTCAAAATTTAGAGCATGTTCCGAATCTGTGCAAAATACTGAAGCAGCTGACTTTTTTTTTTTTAGCACTGTCTGGACAGTGTTATTTATGAATGGACCAACTTAATTATGCTTAGCATTTGAACATAGATGCACCTAACATGTTATGTATACACATCTAAATCAACATTGTTTTGAACATTTAATGTTTAACAGATCGAGCGCATTGATAAATTCTTCACAGCTGGAGGTTTTCGCCATGTCATGTTCTACTATCAAGATGTGGAGGCCTCTGAAACAGGTGGGCAAAATGTGCTTCAGATAGGCACAGGTTCATGATCTTGCCCACAGTTATGGGGAAGATCTGGAAGTTGAGTCATGGCAACTGGACTTCTTTTTCTTGAGAGATTGAAATGTTTTCGCTGCTCATCCAAACAGCTTTGTCAGTCTGAAGAAAGCTAGTTGCAAGTCCTCCATTTTATAGTTCACTTTGACCTCTTGTCACCCTGGTCTGAAATAGGCTCATAAGATGAACAACAGCCCAAACAGGTTCGTTAGGTAGACAACAGTCCCAATAGCCTTAAGGTGAACAATGGCCTAAGGTGCTGAAACCCCTAAAGTATGGGTCGTTAGCTATGGTCTTGGTGGTGAAAGTGTGAAGTATTTTTGACTTGTCTGGGTATTGTTAAAATCACAGCTTGATAAATGGCTGATAGACTGTGTCTGAGCCCCCCCACCTCTGTTGAGCATTGAAAACACCTCTCTCAACAGAGGTGGGGTGCTCAAGGACAGTCTATCTTCCACTTGCTATGATTTCAACAATACCCAGACAAATCACCCAGAGACTACTTGAAGTGGTATGGGGTGGTACATAAGCAGAACACTTAGCTTAGCTTTGCTTTTATATCATCTAGCATAATTTCTAGCATGCTCTTTTCTGGGGAAATGTTTCACAGCAATAAGAAACACAATTCAGTGGATTCATTAAGCAGACCATCAAATAACGAACAGAAAAAGAAAATGCCCCCCTGCTTTAAGGATGACAGCTGGCCTTGAAGGAAAGGGAATTCAATAACTGTGCTGGTGGGGACAGCACCGAAAAGACCCCTCTCTTTGCAATGTTTTCTGAACTTCTCATGGGGAAGACCTTGATGAAATAGCTCAGATGCTCCTCTTAGGTTATGAGAAGATGCATGGCAGGTGCCTTCCTTCACTAAGAAGGTTACGTCACGTCCCTCTCATCATGGTTCGCTGTCCCACTTGGGACTGGTATGAAAAAGGTTACTCCACGTCCATTGCATGACAGTGGAATCTAGACCCAACCATGCCCCCTGAACTGGCAACAGAGCATGATGAGCCATAACTCTTCCTGGCCTCGGGAATTATCTTGTCACAGTTCTTGTTTCGACGAGACAGGTGGCTGTGAAGTAAGGCTTGTCATGCAACGTATGCATTCTCCATCTAGTGGTAGGAGTGCGAAGTTGCATTCTCCAGTACAATCCCAATGGCATAAACAATGCATCGCAGAGAGGGAAGAAGGCATGAAAGTGGGAGTTTTGCCGCTAAACTCATGAAACGCAAAATTACGGAGAATCAAAATATTGAAAAATGAAAGGTCAGACCAAAAAATAAATAAAAGGGAAAACGAAGGCAAGGAAGTACATAAATTATCACGACACAAGGACATGAAGTAACAATTGTCATGATACCATCAATCATGCCTGTGGGTAAAGGGAAACAGGGACAGAACCGGGACAAGACCACGTGACCATGAACAACGTTGTCATGAAACAAACGTAATCTCGGAACGAGGAAGGATGTGAAGTAACCGCCCAAGTATTGTGATCATTAACCCTATAAAGCTTTACTTGACTTTAAATGTTGAGTAAACAATTGGGAGGAGTTTAGGTGATGTCAATCATCCTCACCTTTAAGGTTGTTAATGAGGACTTTGCATATTATGTTTATTTTCTAAAATGATAGCCTTAGATGCCTGTATTCTCATTCGGCGGGTGTACTAGACTTCTTTCTCTCTCCCTTGAAATCCCACAGGGCTTGGAAGTTCAGCGGGTGCTAAACCCCTCTCGGCTAAAAGCAAAAAGCCTAAATTATTTGTGACAGAAGGAAAGGATGTGGCTTTAACTGGCATCTGTGTGTTCTTCATTAGAACAAATCCATCCAAAGCAATTACTACCGAGAATATTAATCGTGTAAGTATCCTTCAACGTCTTTTAATACTGAGATTCAGTGTTCTGTATGAGACGTCTTTTTCCTTTCCCATCCTGCTTCTCAGCACTCAGAAAAGACTAATTTCATCTATGGTAACTTTCCTGTCAGTTTGAGTTCCGCGAATTTGATTTGTGTTTTTCCATTTCTGGAGCAAACTAACTTGCGCTTGTATACTTATTTCCATGACTAGAGGCTTTAATCTTAAGCAAACTTTGTTTCACAGAACACATCCAAATACGATTAGATTAACAACAAACAATGCTGTTTGGTATTTCCTGTTCAGGAAGTCGTTTTCAACATGATGGATGCAACCCAAGGTGGCCTACTGAACAGCATACAGCACTTGTTGTCAGATATCTTCATTCCAGCTCTGAAAACCATGAATTATGCCTGGGGAGAGTTGAGTGGCCCCCAGAAAGGGACAAGTGTTAAGCAGGACTTCATTGCTTCTTTGGAAGGATTTGTTAATGTCCTTTCAGGAGCTCAGCAGAGCCTAATGGAGAAGGTAGGCCTGCCAGTTTCTGTAAATAGAATAAGGTGAACTATAAAGGGCAGAACCACAGTTAAATGGGATACTCAAAAGAAAACAGAGGTTAGTGGGACTGTATGGCTGATATATTGGAAGTGCAGAAGAGGGATTTTCAATAGGTGCATCTTACATTTTCTAAAAAGTTCTGATTCTACCCAGTTGTTAAGGGAGCAAGAGCCCTGTCCCTTTCTGCATCAGGTTGCCTCAACTATACTTACGCACTTCAGCCAGGGCAGTCACTAAGCAAAGGGATAATGGATATTTTAAGCTAAGATGCATCTTGATCACGGAGACTTCATATGGTAGGGCAGATCCAAATCCAGGAGTAGGCTGAGTGGCAGCCAACAATAAGTGGAGCCGAGATCATGTACTTCTGGTGTTATCCACCTCGTCCTCCTCAATTACAATGAGAATATTTAAGCACCTAGAAGGCAAAGGTAATAGCTCACCTGCAGGTCAGCCTCAGCCTTTCCATTGATGGGTATCATCTCAGAGACCATACTGTTTGGCCATGGAATCTGGTTGAATGGAGCAGTGGGAATGGTGCACATATTATGACCAATCCTAATGATTGACGTCAGAATAGGGCAGCAGCAATCATAGTTACAAATAGATATATCAATGATAGGCATCTTGCCTGTCTCTCATTTAGGCAATCTTATCAACAGACAGAGTTTATGGGAGTTGGAACACATCTAGCCTATACATAGCTATAATTTCTGAGGCAATTAATGTGTTGAAAATATAAGCGGAAAAATGACTGGCTTTAAACATATCATTTAGGTGACTCTGAAGGAGTGTGAAACCTATGATTTGAAAACCCTTAAAGGCCCTGCAGACTACGTGGTTGCAGCAAATAGTACAGAAAACCTGGAACGAATAGAAGCCTGCATGAAAGCATGGATTAAACAAATTGAACAGGTGGGTGTGGCACTGAACATAGAAATAAAGAATTGCCAAAGACCCATAGTCATTCTGTCTCAGAAAGTTCTTAGTGCTACAAAACAGTGATAGTTGTCATAATAAATTCTTAAAAACAACAACAGGGAAGGCATGCCTCTCTTTACCTCACACAACATCAAGGTCCTAATATAGCAAAGTGTATGCTTGGTCCTTCAGGCAGTGTGTTCTTCTAAAAGCAACTGTTCTATGTATGTTTGTGTAGGTATATTAGAAATAAAATGAGAGAGAGATTCAAATGACAATGCTGCAAAGCCCATTAGATAGTATAGTGATGGATAGTATAGAGGAGTGGACGTAGAAAGTATCTGTATTGATCACAACTTATTTGGAACAAAACTGGTGACAACTTTATTGATCACAGCTGCCAACAGCCCTGGAGCTAACATGGAGGATGTGTCTGTGAAGATTCTCAGTCATCCAGGTGAGGTTATCTGGAAGCTGAGTCATGGCAACTGGACTTGTTTTCTTGTGAGATCAAAGTGTTTCATTACTCATTCAAGCAGATTGATGAAGCTGTTTGGATGAGTAGCAAAACATTTCAATCTCACAAGAAAAGAAGTCCAGTTGCCATGACTTATCTTCCAGATAGTATGGAAGGGTTGACCATGTGGACACATACCCATTGTGTGGCCTTCAACTGATGATTGAAAGTGGAAAATGTGCAACAGCTGAGCATGCACACTGCCCTGGGCATGCACATTATCCCTCCGCCCCCAACCCCATAAACTAGGAGCCACCTGGGGAGAGTCATGTATTCACATGCACATTCTGCCTTATACAGTACCTGGCTTCATCCTCATGCCTGATGCTTCTGTGACAAAGGAACAAACAACTACCATACACGTACCACTACACACAAATCTGAACCAAGGGAGGGTGGATGGGAGGGCATGCAGGCAGACTGACTGCCCAGAGCCAGGTATAGGCTGCTTGCATACCTTTCAGATGGACCAGAATGAAACCTCTTCTGGACCTCTTCTGGACCTCTTCTCTCCAGTCCACTTGGAGAACTAACTCAGATTTCAGCCACTAAAGCACAGGATCACACACACCACAGGGACCCATGAAAAGGAGAATTGCCACCCACTACCACTGCTAAACATGCCTTGGACTTATTGTGGGATCAGCGTTTTTTTAGTCTATGTGGAGATTAGAAAAGAGATCCTTTATGTGTTGTTGAACAATAACTCCAATAGTACTAGCCAGAAGAGTAAATGGTGAGGGATGAAGGAAGCCATATATCTGTCCTTGGTTTCTTGAAGAATACTGGCTGCATTGCTGGATAATCACCTTCTCTGTGAACTGCAGGTGATTGCTGAGAATAACCAGCTGCGAAAGGAAGCAGATGACCTTGGACCACGAGCAGAGCTGGATCACTGGAAGAAGCGACTGTCCAAATTTAACTACTTACTGGAGCAACTCAAGACATCAGATGTGAAGGCTGTGCTTGGAGTGCTTACTGTTGCTAAATCAAAGCATCTAAAGGTGGGCATATTGGCATAAGGCTCAAAACAAATGTTATGTTCCAAAAGCAATACTTGTATCTAGTAGTGTGTACATGACCCAGCAAGCTCACACAGCCACTTTCAGTGGCATGTACAATATTCCAGGTGTTTGGAGCACTTCTAAATATAGAGAACATATATCACTGTTATATAGCAGTTTGAACAAAAAAAGGAACACCAGAAATCATAACTTTCAGAAAACAAGGGCTTCAACCTATTGCCAGAAAATGGAGCAGAAAACTGGGTATCTACCTGTTGGAGTGAAATATATGGCAGAGTTTACTGTGCAATTCTGAAATACAAACAGATCTCTGGCAATTAGTTAATGACTAGGTTAACTATATGTTGATCAAAATCCTCTTGGCATAATTTTATCCCTGTGTAACCCTGATCAGGTGTTTAAAATTGTTTTAAATTAAGAGGAAGCTTTCAATCTGCCAAATGCAGGTTTTGAGCTCCCTGGGGCTCTCCTTTGCTCCAGGGAAGACTTTGGAGATCAGTTGGAACCTCCAGTGTTGATCTGGTGGGAATTATTTTACTATTAAAGGCCTCCTCCTCACCCATGCTTAGGCTTTGAAAGGCTTCTCCAGGTAAGAGAGAGTCGTAGGGAGCCTCAGAACCTGAAGGGTGGTAGTGGAGATAAGTAGCTTCCCATGAATTTAAATTAAATATTCCCAGTGCCTGGTCCAGGTTATGCAGACATAAATTGACACCAACAGGATTTTGCCCATTGCTGCTATATTGCTATTGGGGTGTGAAGGTGTGGCAGGCCAGGTCTCCTCCATCATAGCTTCTGCAGACTCCAGACTTTCTTTGGTGCTGAAACTTGCCTTTATTAGGGCAAGGAAATAGGGTGCACCATCAAGTGGGGTGTCTTGTACCTCCTCTCCCAACTGCTCATAGGAGGGCTTAGTTGTTTTGATTAGCAACCTCTTGCTCACTATACTCAGTTGAGCCACACTTCCTCTGATTCTCCAGTCCAGGGCTGGGGTTGAGCTCACAGCACTAACCCTACCCAGCTAATGCTCTTTAGGGAAGGCCAGTAATGCAGAGCCAATGGAAGTTTCTGAGCCTCAACATCTCATTCTACTCCAGAAGGATCTGCTGCAGTCACTGGTTGTTCCTCATCCTCTGTCAGTATCTCTTCTAGGTGGTACTGGGTATGGTGGTTTAATTTGCTACTGCCCAAGGGAAAAAAACCTCTTCCTAAATACCTCATGTGCACCACCACGCATATCCTTTAAATCAATTGTAACTGCTTTCATTTTAATTTTTAAAGAACTGGCGAGAGTTAGATGCTCGGATTACTGATGCAGCCAATGAAGCTAAAGACAATGTGAAATATCTGTACACCCTTGAGAAATGCTGTGATCCTCTGTACAACAGCGATCCTGTAAGTGTGAATAATTATCTCTTTGCATAAAATATACTTTAGTGTAGCAATAAAAGTGCAGAATGACAAACCAATAACAAGGACTGTAGTTTGCGATAGATGCAAGTACAACATCACATGAACAGATTTTTTTCCAGTTGTGACTTTGGAATGTTGCCACTAAACTCACTCAGTATAGGGTAAAGCTGCCTTTTCCAAGCAGATGCCCTCAAGATGTGTTAGACAATAGTTCAAATCACCCCCACCAGTATAATTGAGGTTACAAGGATAGAGAAGGCTGGCATACATTACAGGTTTAAATTAGTGGAGAATTAGTGGTGATAATCTTTTTGGCATTTCAGGTGGCCATGTTGGATGCTATTCCAGGCCTTATACATGCTATCAAGATGATCCACAGCATCTCACGCTACTACAATACTTCAGAGAAGATAACATCCTTGTTTGTGAAGGTAGGAACATTGGCAACTGTTCTGAATTTCTCCTGTTTTACTGACATTGCTTGGAAAGCAACTAAAAATATACTGTATTTATTTATTTATTTATTTATTTATTTATTTATTTATTTATTTATTTATTATTCACACTTGTATACCGCCCTATTCCCACAGGGGACTGTATTGCATATGATTGGATAAATATGGCTTATTTTTATAGTGAGTATCAATTCTCAAAATTGAAAATAAATGACTCAGAGTAGAAAGGTAAGACATATTAAGCAAAACCAAAAATAAAATAAAATATAAAGAAGACAAAATCTGTGGCACCTTAAAGACTCACTGCTATATTTTAATGGGAACTTGTGTGGACAAGTCCACTTCCTCTTACTTTTTAATGACATATTAAACTATAGCAGTTAGTCTTGAGACTGCCATGTTTTGTCTTCTTTATTTTTATATTTTCTACCTCTTCTAAACCTAAAGTTACGATAAGAAATATGTGGTCCTTGAGGCCACAGAATGATCAAAATCAGCTTCCTGAGTTGTGCTCCAGCACTGAAGAAACAGATATAGTTATGAAAAATCTTCTCCAGGGTCCAGCAGTGGCTCTCTCCAAGAAGGTGGTCAAGAGGACATGTACCCAAATTCTTACAGCCCTTAACTATGCCCTCTCACATTGGGAATATTTAGACCATCACTGGGATGGTCTACAGATGAATGTGTTTGTAAGAAGGACATCCTCCCTGCTAATCCTACCCATTACAAAAAGAACAGAAGCCAACTCCATTGTTACTTCTGTCTTAATGAGGAGAACCTGTCAGGGCTTGAGATAGATTGAAGGCTCAGTTTTAGAGTGTTCCATTGTCAGAGCACCTTCCTTTTAGAACTGCTCTCTGAGCTGCAAAAACAATGTTCTGTGTGGTTTTGAAATTAGATCTGTAGGCAGAAGTCAGAGACCTGACTTTCAACTTGCTTTGAGATTTAGAGATGGGCATGAACCTCAGTTCAAAGGTTTGTTGCCTGTTTGTATGCACTGCACAGGTGTGCTGCACATTCTCTTCCCCCTTCTGCCCCTCCAGTGACCCTCTCAGGAGTTGAAGTGTGCTGATCTCCTCCTCCTCTTCAGCTGTTCAACCAGTCCCTGGCAGGAGCATAGGTTTGCCTGTCCTGCCTCCTTGTCTGAGTGGGTCATCAGCCAAGGAATGGGGCAGGGAAGCCTCTGCTCCTGGCTGAGACTGGTCAAAAAGCCGAGGAGAAGGAGAGGAGTCTGCTCTGAATGATGAGTGGGGGATCCAGCCAGGGAGGCAGGTGAAGAGAAAGTGTAGTACTGCGCTTATGTGCCAGCATGAACTTCCAAGTTGCATACCCATCTCTATCTGAAATGTATTTGTCACCATATGGTGTCAAGGTATGTTTCTTCTTCACCTCCTCCATTTTGCAAATTACAGTATTGGCTTCCCCATTGTTTTCCTTCAGAAATCTCTTGTTTTCACATTTTCCCTAGAAGTTGGAGGATGGGTGTGGGTGGGGAAGGCGGATAAATTAGTCACAAGGAGGGAATCAGTTGATGACAAGCTGTAGAAGAAGGAATCTGATCAATGACCTTTCCTTCTTCATGGACTTGACTTGAAACTCTTTCAACTTATTTATTATTTATTTTATTTTAGAGTATTTTTACCCCACCTTTCTCCTTGGAAAAGGACCCAAGGCGGCTTACAGAAAAGAGGGGTAATATACAGTCCAGTACAATTCAGATATGTTCAAGTATTGAGAACAAGGAATTGAGGGACTTCTTACAGCATTAAAAGACAACATTACATTAAAGCTACCAGAGAACGCAAGCCTACTTTGGCTACTAGGGAGAAGGTTTCAAAACACTCAAGAGACAGAGCTGGACTGCTTTTCTTCTGGGTTATTTTAATTGGTAAACAGGCTTTAAGAAATTGGAGATAATCCTTTATTGAAATGAGGCCTGTTCTTTACTTGTAGGTAACAAATCAAATGATAACTGCTTGCAAGGCTTACATCACCAATAACAATACCAGCACCATTTGGGATCAGCCCCAAGATATAGTCCTGGAAAAAATACAAGCAGCAATAAGACTTAAACAGGTACGCTTTCTATCTTGGTGTAACATATAAGCAGAAATAAATATGAATCCAAAAACTCTGTGTTCAAGAACCAGGCTAGGCCCAGAGGTGGAGTGTGACCATGGCATTGGCTAGAAAACACCAGGGGATAGCTATGCTCCTGGGTGAACCCAGCCACTATTTGCAGTTGAAGTAACGTGGATTGACTGACCTCCTTAATCTAGCCTACTGATGGTGTAATGGAGAATTCTGTCCCCTTGTTAGGGTCAAAGCAACATTCAATTGGTATTGCAGCTGGTTTTTCAATGTGCAATGGGGAGTACCATTTTATGCTTTGACAGGCAGTTCAATGTTTTAGACTAGCCCTGTTTCAGAAGGTGTGGGGATGCAGGAGAGGGAAGATAACATGAAGAAAAACAGTGACTTGAGTGAAGTGAATAAGTTAGTACGTATGTGCATTTCCAAAAGTATAAATCTTGGCTTATATTCTTAAGGAATATCAAAACTGTTTTCACAAGACCAAACAAAAACTGGAACAGAGTCCATCTGAACGCCAGTTTGATTTTAGTGAGATGTACATTTTTGGAAAGTTTGAAACTTTTCATCGCCGCCTAATGAAGATTATGAAAATCTTTGATACCATCACAACCTATTCAGTTTTACAAGACTCCAAAATAGAAGGACTAGAAATGATGGCCACAAGATATCAGGTAGGTAAAATGTCTACTTCATTTAATTTGACCATCAGTAGCTGACGTTTTATAACTAATATCCACTTGCCAAAATCCTTACTTCATGGGGAGGAAACCCAGTGAGCAGACCAGGAGATGAGGTCACCTGCCACAGATGTCAGTCTCTAATTTAATGCTTTATGTGCCACCGTCCCAGATTACTGCTCTCCCTATGAATCTTTTTCAGCTTGAGGAAGACTTTGGGAGTCTTGGGGCATGCGGAGTCCCTAGGAAACCTAGGATAGGAAACTTTAAAGATTAACATCCATGGCCGATGGTCATCCCCATTTACAGCAGTAGAGTTCTACAACACAGCTTCAACCAGAACATGAGGAGAAATGTCAGTTTGAAATAACATTGTGTTGATTTGATAGAACAGAGCATATTTTAAGGCAAGAGAAGGCTCCCCCTCCCCACTGCACTCTAGTTTACCTTGCACATTCTGCATCTTGGACATCTTCAAAGTCCATAGGAATTAGGAAGGGGAAATCATAGAGACTATTTCCCTTGTACCATATTTATTTATTTATTTATTTATTTATTTATTTATTTATTTATTTATTTATTTATTTATTTATTTATACAATGTATACAATTTATATGCCACCCACTACCCAAAGGTCTCTGGGCAGCTTACAGTTATACTACTATACTCACTTGTAGATCATATTGGAAAATGTGTTGCTTCTACAAATCTCTAGTTTTGAGCTTTGCTGCTGTCATTAAAACAAATCTCAAACAATGTTTGTTTGTTTTTGACAAAATGGACATTTATTTGCTGTTTTAATAAGAATGTCAATCAATATCATCTCTACAGAAGGTTTTAATACTGATTCTGAGTTTGGGAATTAAAATTCAATAAATATTCTAACACAGAGATTGCATTACAACCCTGATCTCCCTAAGCTTTCCATGAGGAAGGATGCTATTCATGTTATTTTACAGACAGGCAACTATGATTAAAGTTGGCTTGCATATTATATATCACATTATTGTTTTGCTACTCTATGGCTGCTCAGCTGATCACAAGACCTATCTTACTTGAAATGTCAAAGTCATTGTGAACATGATTTGTGAAATATATTCTGTGGAGGCTGCCCTTCACATAAATCATCACTCCAGTTTGCAGGAGAGTGACAGATATGTACTGTATAAGTAAAGTCTTCTTAAGGCAAGTAACATGCTCAAATTCTCTAGCTGAGCTCCTAACTGAAGACTAGTTGTCACACAGTCTGGTAAATTTATGTTTGGCCTGTACCATTTGCCTTTTTGTATGCTCAGGCCTGGCTTCTGAGTTATGGCATGGGCAGGCAAGCCACCCAACCGGGCTTAGTTTACTGTGGTCTGCTTGTCCATTTCCCTGCCTATAAGAGGACTGCACTGGGTGGAGTTCCAGGTGACACATCTGAATTCCTCAGCATCATTATACCAGCCAGAGAAGGATATTGGAAATGTTGCAGATTACAAGTTGTATATGAGCCTACCATGTGATTCAACTGCAAAAATGGCAAATGTGGCTTTAAGCTCTGTAGACAGAAGTCTAGTATCCAAATCATGTGTAGTTCTCACCTATTTGGTATAGGTTAAGCTTCATTTTGAGTCTTATGTTCAGTTCTGGATGTTACACTTTAAGAAGCATGCAGACAAACTAGAGGAAGTTCAGAGGAGATCAACAAGGATGATCAGGAAAGTAGAAACCAAGCCTTGTGAGAAAAGACTGAAAGAACTAGTCATGTCTAGCCCTGAGAAAAGAAGACTGAGAGGAGATATGATAGGATTCTTCAAATATTTTGAAAGATTGTCATACAGAAGAGGGAACAGATCTGTTCTCAATCATTCCAGAGTGCAGAATACACTAATGGGCTCAAGTTACAGGGACACAGATTTCAATTGAATATCAGGAGAAACTTCTTAACTGTTAGAGCAGTACAACAATGGAACCAATTACAGAGGTACCTCTTAAGACAAATGCCTCGTAAGACAAAAACACATAGGAAGAAAAAAAATTCTGGGACTAGGCATGCTTCGCATGACAAAAAAATTCCCTATGGGATGCTTCACAAGACGAAACATTTGTGCATCTACCCAGGAAAACACACACATGGTTATTTTTGTCTTTATTCTAGCTTCTGGAATGGATTAATCTGTTCCCAATGCATTCGTATGGGAGACCACATTTCGTAAGACAAAATTTTCATAAAATGAAAAGACCCATAGCCTCCAGAACAGATTAATCCATTTTCCATGCATTCCTATGGAAAACTGCGTTTCGCAAGACAAAATTTTCTTAAAACAAATTGACCTGTAGAATGAATTAAATTCATTTTAAGAGGTACCACTGTACCTCAGGAGGTGGTGAGTGTTCCAATACATGCTGTGCAGGAGAGAAATTTGGACAGCCATCTGTATACTTTGATTTGGATACCCGCATTGAACAGGAGTTTGGTCTTGGTGGCTTTAAAGGCTCTTCCAACTCCATTATTCTTTGATTCTATGACATTTGCGATTTTGCGTATTGAGGCGGGGTTGACACAATTAAGACTATGGCTCTATTGAGTTCAGGTGGTTGGCCTTGGAGCTATTTTTTCAGCACTGCTGCTAGACTGTCATCTCAGTCTATTGACAGAGGAAGACGACGCGGTTTCTGAACCTTTAACTGTTGTCTGGAGGAAGAAATTGGAGAGCAGTTATCATTTGTATTAAAAGCTGAAACTTTGAAATGTCTTGTTCTGAGCTGCTCTGAAAGGTACAGTCTCCCTATCCTCTTCTGATTCTCATTTCCCTGGTCTTAGTCACCATGTTAGGTAGAAAGGCAGATAAGTAGTCACCTCACTGAAACCTGCTCATGTGTTGCTAAGCAACAAAGGTGGCTACTTTATCCCATTGTCACTGCATTATGCAACTGACAAGATCAGGCATGGTTCAGACTCCTGCTCAGCTCTGCCTCCAGCGTATACCCCTCCAGTCCTTGCAGATTTTAGCTAGAATGGCAGCAGCAAGAACATTAACAGTTATGGCAGTGCTTGGTAGATCTCAGTGCTTTCTCCTGACATGAGTTTCTTTGGGAAATGTCTTCTTCAGCCTTGTGTATGAAGGTGGATTCAATCGTTTGAGTCTTCCCAGTGGTCAAACGTAGTACAGTGAAGACACAGGCTTACCATCCCAGGGTACAGTTCCACTGGCAATACGAACCACTGTTAAATTTAACATAAATATTATTTAAATTGCTTAATGAATTCCCAGGTACATGCATTGGTGGAAAAAATTATTTGGGATGCAAAGCTAATTTTTTAAAAATTGGCTGGCAAGGGCTTTTTAAAATACTTCACTTCTAAATCAATTTAATTGAAATGGATTTGGCTGTTGTGGGCAGGGCTGTTGATTTACTTTATGTTCCTGGCATTGCCACCATGTTTTTTTTTACTCTTCCACCTTTTTTAAAAAACAAAAATTGGTTATACAAAAGTTTAGTGATGTATCACTTAGCGTGCTGTGACCGTGAATGATTTTTGTGTGGAAAGTCTATATCTGCATCAAATCATATGTTCTGAATAAGTTCTCAGATGAATGCAGCCTTTGATTTAGCGATGCATCACTTATCAATTTGCAAAAATCAAAAAAGGGATGCTCCTAAAATGGAAAGGAAAGGATTCAATATCATTGATGTAGCCCCCCCAACTGTTTGTTTGTTTGTTTGTTTTTATATTTTTACACCACCCATCTTCCAATGGAAATAAATAAAATTTAAGTCTAAGTGAACCCTTCCATCAATTTGCATACCATGTGACTTAAACTCGATTTTTAAAAAGTCAGGACAGGAATCAATTCAAATTCCTAGTGAATGAGAACAAGAGATTCAAAGCAGCATCTTTTAGGCTTCTGTCTGCTTGTTAGAAAATTATAACGATCTTGTATGAGCTTAATTGTAATAGTGCCTCCACCCCGCCCCCACACCTGAAATCCTGGTCACTGTATTTTGCTGAAGCTGTTAAAAATCCCTAGTTTCTATGCAGTTGGCAATGCCTTAATAACATTAAGATGACTTATTGTACTTTCATTTGTGCAGACTGCGGCCATGCAGGAGCAATGGGAGGTAACATACTGCGCCTGCCAAGGGTGTGGACTGTAATTATGAAAAAAAAAACCTTCTTTCTCACTGGAGGGCTTTTTTTAAATAAAAGAAAATAACACCGAGGGAACACATTTAACTTGACAAACTTGTATACATTTCTGCTTCTGTATGTCTTCTGTCAAACAAATGCATGCTTGAACATTTATTTCCCTCAAAAGAAACACATTTTGGTGTTGTAACTAGAATTCAGCTTGAAGGCTGTTGTGTGCAAAACATTATTATCTAATTCATGGATGCAGCTCTTCTCTTCATGTTGTACTCAACCGTGTTTGGTTTGTTTCTGGTGTGAAAAAAATAATTTTTGGTGGAGAGGGGAGCATGTGTTGACTCCAATGTTATGAGGCTTTAAAACAACAACAACAACAATGAGAGAGAGAGAGAGACTGGTGACATCTCTTTAACAATGTTCTATTTATAACATTTAGAGCATTGTTACCACCATGAAAAGAAAGCAGTACAACTTTTTAGATCAGAGGAAAACTGATTTTGACCAAGACTATGAAGAGTTTCTGAAACAAACAAATGATCTTCATGTAAGTTTCATATTTGTCCATTTTATGCTTTTTTTCATACCTTTTGTAATCACCCTCTTTAGATAGGTGCATTAATGAAAACTGTACTTGGCACCAGCATGAGTAATGAGTACCACTTATCAAAACCAGACTTTTCAGGTGCCAGCATTTGCTAGTCCTGCTATATTGAATATTCCACCTTGCATGTTTTCAGTATAATGCTGTATAGGAATATCTCTTCTTTTTAAACAATTTCTGGATAGAAATGCATTCTGGGAGCAAATACTGTATAAGGTCCTGACAGTGCATCCTACCCTACTGAGATCTTCAGCCCAGGTGTCCCCAGGCATAACAGTTCAATTTTCTTGATAAGATTTAGTAGCAACCATGCATTTATAGGAAAGAAAGGGAACAGTTGTATCCGAGTACACCATTAAACATACAGTGGTACCTCAACTTATGAATTTAATCCGTTCTGAATGCATGCTCTTAAGTCAAACGACTCTTAAGTCAGAGTACCTATCTAAAAAATTGAAAAAATAAGCTAAAAATGAAACAAAAAAGTAAGTCAGGCAGACCATATCTAAAATTTATAAGGCGGCAGTTAAAACAGCAACAGTTTTCCACTCTTAAGTCGAATTGCTCGTAAGTTGACCCTAACCCAAGGATTAGGACCCTCCAGCCCCTGACCCTTTCCCATCAGGCCCACTGCTCTTCCCGCTAACCTTCTTGAAGACGAAAGTATATAATCTATACAGTGATGGGGGTACCCCTACTTATGAGGGGCTCAACCTATGAAAATCCCAAATTATGAGCGCTCTTTAGCGCTCCCCCCCACTGGCTGCTTACGAGCAAGATCAAGGATTCCCCGACTTGCGAGCAGCGGGTGGGGTGTGTGTCGGGATTTGAATTGCCTTCCAGTCACCAAGGCAAACACTGCCTTGGTGACTGGAAGGCATTTACAAAAGGGTGCGCTGCTTCTCTCAAGCCCCCCGCCGGGGGGGAAACGGCGCACCCTTTAAAAAATCCCTTCCTTTTAAACCACGTGCCGCTTCTGTCCCAGCTCCCGGTGGGGGGGGGGGAAGAGAAGCGGTGGGTGGTTTAAAGGGTCTTTAGCCACCAAGGAAAGCGGTTGCCTCAGTGGCTAAAGACCTTTCAAACCATGTGCCACTTCTCTCCCCAACGTGCCTGGTGGTGGTGGTGGGAAGTTACAGGTTTCCCATAGGAATGCATTGAATTCCGTTAATCTGGAACGGTTTAATTGACTTTCAATGCATTCCTATGGGAAATCACTCCCCGACTTACAAGATAACCGACTTACAAGCGTTCGGTTGGAACGGATGAATCTCGTAAATCAGGGTACCACTCTATACTCGAATATAAGTCTAGTGTTTCAGCCCTAATTTTGGGCTGAAAAAGGGGCCCCTCAACTTATATTCAAGTCAATACTTTTAGCCACTGAGGCAAGTCCTTGGGTCAGTGGCTAAAAGTCATTTTAAACATCGTGAACTGCTTCTCCTGACCTCCCTCTGCATCAGGGGGGATGTTTAAAATGACTTTTAGCCACCGACCCAAGCACTTGCCACACTGGCTAAAAGTCATTTTAAACATCACACACCGTTCTCCCAGCTCACAAAGGGAGGCACTGCCAGGCCCTGCTGCATTTCCCACCCTAGACTTATACTCAAGTCAATAAGTTTCCCCAGTTTTTGGGGGGTTAAATTAGGGGCCTCAACTTATACTCAGGTCGACTCATACTCGAATATATACGGTATATATTTCATTGAACCTATACAAGGCCTCTCCCACAAATGTAATCCCTGTGCAGGAGTTTTCATGTCACAGCTATAGTCTGAAATGTTAACTTCTCACTTCTTAGCAGTAATTCTGTTAAGAAAATCTCCCATTGATTCTAATGAGAGATTTCCCCCCCCCCCAAGCTTAAATGCTGTGTTGGATGCACGGTATCCCTAAGTAAGTATGTATGCATGGGGATGAGTGTCTGTACATAGACAACAATGTGTATGTGTATGTGTGAGAGAGAGACAGGGGGACGAGTAGGGTTGCCATTTATCCTATAGCTCCATTTATGATAAGCATATGGCCCTCGAAAATCTAGTCATTGTGTCTTGCCTTGCCTTGCCTACTGGGAAATAAAGCTACTCTTTATTCGAGGAATAGTTATAGGTGAAATGCTGGAGTGGCTGAATTGCTGAGCCAAGGTTTGAGAATTCGAAGCCGCATTATTGTTCCTAGAACAGGGGCCAGCTGGGATCATCCTGATGATGTGTGTTTTATTAAGGCAGGATGCCCTGCCACTTTTCTGTCCTTGGGTGAACTGCCTTGTCTCAGAGAGCCACTAGTAGGACGGACTGATAAAACACTTCTGTTAAGGTTGCCATAAATTGACCTCACATCATCACAATCATTTCTTCATTCTTATTATCGGATCAGAATCCTGTGGTTAGTACAACATATGCAATCAACACCTGCTGTCCTTAATATTTTCTGTTTGCAGCAACAATTGCAAGTGTTTATGGACATTACCTTTGAGAAGATTACACACACTGAAAGAGCCCTTGATATGTTGAAGAAGTTTGAAAGGTAAACATGATTAATCTGGAATATGAAAATGCCAGTAGAATTGTAATCTTATTGTCCCCAATTTTGAATCACATTTTTAAAGCATTGCACAATGAAACAGATTTTGAATTTCCATAACATATAGGCTTGTTTTCTGGGATCATAAAGAACCAGCCAAAATGGTAAGGTCCTGTTATCTCAACTGGTGGACATGACATACTCAATGTCTATCTGAAGCTCCCTCAGTACTGGATGAATGTACAATTTGTATATTCATAACCAAAAGAGGACTAATCATATTTGGTTCTAGTTTCCTCTTGATGCTGTATAGGAAACATTGGGTAATTTTTCATGGGTGGCATTTTACTATTATATCTGTAAGTCCCTGCATGCAAGTAACTCAGACAAGTGGCATAATGTTTGATAACAAAATAATGTGTCAGTTTTTGTTTGAATAAGCATTGTATTTCTTTTTGTGGTGTCAAAGGTTGCGATTCCTGTCATAATTGTCATCATAATCATCATCATCATAGGTGATATCAGCATACAGCTTTAAACTCCCATAGGAAGAAAAATGGTGGGGTCTGTACAAATAAAGAGCTTTTAAGCTGATAGAGACAAGGGGAAGGGAAGAGAAGGGAGAGAATGAACATGTGTGTTATACAACTTATTTAAATGGAGTTGTGTCCAAACAGTGACTCATAGTGCCTTAGACCAGTGGTGGCCAAACTCCAGCCCTCCAAATGTTTTGGACCACAACTCCCACAGTCCTTTGTCATTGGCATTACAGGCTTGGAATTCTGAGAGTTGTGGTCCAAAACATCTGGAGTGCTGAAGTTTGGCCACCACTGCCTTAGAGTGTTGGATTGGGGCCTGGGAGATCCAGATTCTAGCAGCAATGAAACGTGCTGGAAGACAATGAGTCTGTAGCACTCTTTTAATAGAGTGTGACTAACCCACCCTCACAGGGTTATTGTCAGACTATGGGCCTTTATACACGCCACCTAAGCTCCGCAGGAAATGGCTGCAAGGTCCGGACCTTACAAGTGTTTTCCCACCAGCTCCGGACTTTGCAGACAATTAAGTGCGACCCCGCTCACCTAAGCGCGACCCAGCTGTACTTTCTTGTACCTGCTTGAGGTGGGTGAAAATCCCCAGGTCCGGATTTAATCTGGTCAGTGCAGGGCTCTCCTGGCTTCTGCTTGTGTTTTTTTTTTCCTCCTGCCCCTTTAAGAGAAGAGGTGAGAGGAAAAAAAGCAAGCAGAAGAGAAACGGAAGAGAAACAGAAGAGAAATGGAGCTATGGGAAGCTCCTCCAGGTGAGCTGCATTTCCCCCCCTCTTTCTCTGGTGGGGAGGAAGGAAGGGCAATGAACCCCTAAGATCTTTGGTCCGAATTTAAGGGACCAGCGGATCTTAGGGGTCGTGTGAAAAGGCCCTATGTCGTACAGAGGGGTGCCTTATAAGCCACCTTGAGTTCATTTGAAAAATGCAACATGTTGGATTATAAAATAATATAACCAGACAGACATTTGACATACTAGTTTGGTTATGCAGTTTTATTCTACGAAGCATTCATATGAGATTATGGGGAAGGTGTATATGTGAATTGCCTTCATCTTATTTATAGGTGCTGGATTAGATCACTCTTCAGATCCCCTTCAACTATATTATTTCATGTAAAGAAAATGATGGGGTAGCTGAAACCTTATATTGATAGATCTTTTCTGATGGGGTTGCCTCCTTCTTGCAGGTTAGGAATCCCAAACCTTGGCATTGATGAGAAATACAAGGTAATCCTTCAAAACTATGGCCACGACATTGAGATGGTCTCTAAACTATATTCCAAGCAAAAGAATGACCCTCCACTGGCTCGTAACCTTCCTCCCATGGCTGGGAAGATCTTGTGGGCACGGCAGCTGTTCCACAGAATCCAAGAACCCATGAATCTTTTTCAAAAGCATTCTAGAGTTCTGCAGACAGCAGAGGCCAAGCCCATCATCCGCAACTATAATAGGGTGGCTAAAGTTCTTCTGGAATTTGAGATTGTCTACCACAGGGGATGGCTGCAGCAGGTAAGCTTCTGTGATGGGTGTAGCCCCATAATGTTTCCTGTTGGTTGACTACTGCCAATAAAATCTAATACCCATCTTCCAGTTTGTTTGTATTTCATCTTGGCATAGTTATCTGTTATTGGAGCATCAGTGTAGCCGGTGAATGTCTTCCTCCAAAAATCAGGTACTATGAGTTGCACTGTACTGTGGTATTCTCATGGCTGCTTGTAGAATAAGGCATATAGAAAATTATGCTCTTGGTCTGAGTTTCATATTCTATGGCTAGCCTTCGGCATTCTAATAGAGAACATGAATATTCCCTCAGTATTACTAAAAAGAATAATTCAAGGATAATATATCATCCTAAATTTCACTCATGAAGAATTTTGTTTGTGGCCTGCCATTGAAGAGAGATTGCATCAACATTCAAAAGAGTATGCCACCCAAGATAGAAGTATGTGAAAAAAAGAGTGAATCTGAGATTCAAAATGCTACTGGGCAGAGCATTTACTATCTTACACTGAGACGAGTAGTGGGGCTATTGCTCAGTGGTAAGGTGCAAGATGAACTATGTACTGTAGTTTTCTCATGCAACTCAAATGTTTCATGTGTATTCCTTGTCTGCAGGTGCAACTAAGTAAAGCAGGACTGCAAGCATCCTTGTTGGTGAAAGCTCCAGAGACTGGAGAAATATTTGTGAATTTTGACCCAGAGATTCTCACCTTGATAAGGGAAACGGAGTGCATGGCACGCATGGGGCTAGAAATTCCACCATTCGCCATTGCTCTTCAACAAAAACGTGACACTTATAAACAGAACTTCGATAAGCTACAGGTATCCTTCTACTGTTTAGATAAACCTATTGGATTTCTGGGAAACACCAGCACTTTGCATACAATTTCTTCAGCAATTTTCAATGGCTATTTAAGGAACTCAGTGTTCTAGGACAATGGTTCCCAACCTTTGGTACCCAGGTGTTTTGGAACTGCAACTGCCAGAAGCCTTAACCACTTGCTGTGCTGGCTAGGGTTTCTGGGATTACCCGAGGTTGAGAATGACTGTTCTGTGGAGAGGGGGGAAGCCCTCTTGCACTATGAGTTTAGCTTACTTGAGTGGTGGGCAACATGTGATCATTCAGACATTGTCATAGGTCAGTGATGGCGAACCTTGTAGAGACTGAGTGCCCAAACTGTGCTTCAAAACCAACTAATTTTTCACAAAGTGCTAATACAGCAATGTAACCTGAATATAGGTGGCTGTGAAGGGGCAATGTCGGGTGCCCACAGAAAGGGCTCTGAGTGCTACCTTTGGCATCGGTGCCATAGGTTCGCCAACACTGTCATAGGTCCTGTTCATTCTAGCCAACATTGCCAGAGATGATGAATGCTGGGACTTTTTGTCCAAGGGCTGATATGCAACATCTCAATTTATTTCATATTGCTATTATGTAGAAGAATATCACAAAAAGCCACCTTGTTTAAGAAATATATTATGCTTTTGATCTCGCTGAATTATTTCCTACTTCATTTAAATAGATATGTAGTATTTGTTGCCAGTTTTATCCATACATTACTAAATCTGATCTCTCTAATCAGAACTAGATTGATGGAATGTCCTACTCTTAATTTTATCTCATCCAATCCTTTAGAAAAGGGAATTTGTTTGTTTGTTTGTTTGTTTTTGGATTTATATACCGCCAAATTCAGAGAACAACTCCAGGTCGTGTACGAGTAAAGTTAAAACAAAATAAAAATAACATTTTACATATATTAAGTAAACATAATAAATACATACAACAAACAAATTATAATATACAAATCTTATACATTGTTATACAATCATCACTGGTGAGTTTTAAGCCAGTGGCTCTCTAGATATCGTCAACTGCAATTCCCAGCTAAACAGCAGAGATAGCGACTTATGGGAGTCATAGTCCAAAAACATCTATAGGACTACACATTCCTCATATATGCTTTGAAGGAAGCCTCTGAATCTTGTGACCTGTTAAGTATACTGCAGTGGTACCTCTACTTATGTGTTTAAGCTGTTCCGAATGCATGCTCATAAGTCGAACAACTCATAAGTAGAGCAGCCGTATCTAAAAAATAAAAATAAAAAAAATTGTCAGTAGAGTGCAGACCGCACCTAAAATTTGTAAGGCAGCAGTTAAAATGCCAATGGTTTTCTGCTCTTAATTCAAATTGCTTGTTAAATAGAGCCGCTCATAAGTAGAGGTACCACTAGATATATTATCCAGCAAGGGCTTTGTAAACCTGCTTTTGTTACTGATCTGGAACAGCAAAAACAATGTGCTTTTTTCTCATCGACAATCTTATGTTTTCCATGGCTTCAGAGACTAGGACTCAGAGCAATGGTTTCAAACTACAGGTAATTCAATTTGAACATTAGGAAGAACTTTATGTTGTTGCTTTCTGTCAGATGGGCAGTATATAAATCAAATTAACAACAACAACAACAACAACAACAACAACAACAACAACAACAACAACAACAACAACAACAACAACAGGAATTATTGGAAGTATCCAATAATTTATCAAGGCAACAATGAAAAAGTGGAATACTAAGCTAACTATCGATGGTAAACAAATTGGTCATGTATAGATCAGGAGAGGAATATTTCAAGGTGATTCATTATCACCCCTGCTGTTTGTAATTGCTCTAATTCCACTCACAAAAATATTGAACAAATCAAATATGGGGTATCAAATATCGAAAACATCAAGCCGAATAAACCATTTGCTATATATGGATAATAGGAAGCTGTATGGGAGATCACAACAAGAAATAGAATCAATGCTCAATACAGTGTGAATTTTCAGCAATAACATTACAATGGAATTCAGATTAGACAACTGCGCAGCCCTCAGCATCATCAGAGGAAAGATAGTAAAGAATGAAGGAATTGATGTGCCTAATAATTTTATAAAAACATTAGATGAAGAAGAATGATATAAGTATCTCGGAGTACTACAAGCAGATAACATTAAGCATAAAGAAGAATAAAGTTAGCCATGAATACATAAGAAGAGTTAGAAAGATACTAAAATCAAAATTAAATGGAAAGAATACCTTCCAACACATGGGCTATTCCAGTCTTGTGATACACAGCAGGTGTTATAAACTGGACCCAGGCAAAATTAAAAACATTAGATTGAAAGAGAAGAAAAGTTATGGCATTAAACCATGCACTCCACAAAGTAATGTCAGTAGGCTCTACTTGCCAAGGAAAATAGGAGGCAGTGGCCTCTTCCAAGTTCATCAAACTGTCAAAGAAGAAAAATGAGGAATATTTTACTATCTTCACCATAGTGAAAATGCTGTGCTTAAGTCAATAGTTACTGAAGGGATAATAAAGGAATATCCAGAAACTAAGCAAGAATTTAAGTCAACAAATGCAAAGCCGAATAGAGAACTGGCATAGTAAAGCACTGCATGGTCAGTTTATAAGATATACCAATTATAGGATCAACCAAGAACAAACATGGCTTTGGCTAAGAAAAGACTGAGCAACAAAGAAGAACGCATGGATGGTCCCGTGGGGTGGGGGTACACTTATATTGTTAATTGTAGTTCTTTATTTCTTATGTTGTTTGTATGTAGCTTAAAATTTAAAAAAGTAATAAAAAAAGAAAAAAAAGAAAAACAACATTGAAGAAAGAAACTGAAGAACTAATCATGGCAGCTCAAGATCAAGCTTTAAGAACAAATGCCAAAATTGATAAATCATTGAAAGATAGTAAATGTTGATTCAGCAAAGAAAAGGATGAAACTGTAGATCACATCATCAAATCGCTCAGATTATTTAGCCCGTCATAATAAAGTAGCAGCAATGCTCCACTAGAACATATGTAAAAATTCCAACCTACCATCAAGTAAGAACTGGTGGGAACATCAGCCAGAAAAGGTAACCGAAAATGAAGTCATCAAGGTGCTCTGGGATTTCTGAATCCAATGTGACAAGACACCTTGTCCACAATACTCCAGACATCACAATACTATACAAGCAAAAAAACAAAGTTCAAAATGTCAATGTGGCAATACCAGGAGACACAAGAGTCAGCAGCAAAGAGTTAGAAAATATACCAAATATCAGGATTTAAAAATAGAAATCAAAAAGCTATGGAATAAGAAAGCAAGAACAATACCAATAATAATAGGCACGCTGGGTGCAATCCTAAACGACCTGGATCAACATCCGAAAACCCTTGGCATTGACAAGATCAACATTGGTCAACTACAAATGGCAACATTATTAGGAACAGCATATATTCTGTGAAGATAACTCAAGTCATCCTAGGCTCTTGGAAAGAGCTCGATCGTTGGAGAAGGCCAACTCCAGCTTAACACCTGGCAGTTGTGTTCACCTAATAAAAAACAAACAAACAAACAAACAAACAAACAACAACAACAACAACAACAAGAAGAACAACAACAATGGTTAGAGCTGTTCAGTAATGGAATATGCTATCACGGAGGGCGGTGGAGTCTCCTCCTTGGAGTTATTTATTTATTTATTTATTTATTTATTTATTTATTTATTTAAATACTTGTATATCGCCCATCTTCCGGAGGAACTCCGGGCGGTTTACAACAAGGATACAAACAAAGGAGACAATAAAAACAATAACGATAATAATAAGCTAAGTAAAACATCATAATAAAACATCATTATAGAACTGTGAGAAAAATAATTGGCATGATGGCGGGACAAGAAAAAAGGAAAAAAATAATTAACTGTCACCAAATGCCTCACAAAAAGCCAGGTCTTTAAGACATTTTTAAAGGTGGGCAGGGACTGTGCAAGGTGCAACTCACTCAGGAGATGGTTCCAGAGCGCAGGGCCAGCCACAGAGAAGGCTCGGTTATGTGTCACGGTTTTTCCAAGCCTCCCTGGCCGTGGCCACCAAAAGTGAGAGCGCCTGCGACATTCTGGTAGGTCGGGCCTTAGTTGATCTTTGGGAGATTCGCTCTGCCAGGTATTTAGGTCCAGTATTCAGTATCCAGCAGAGGCTGGATGGCCATCTGTTGGGAGAACTTTGATGGGGGTTCCTGCATGGCAGGGGGTTGGACTGGATGGCCCTTGGGATCTCTTCCAACTCCATTATTTTATGAATCTATGATTCTGTGTTTTGCTTCCTTGTTCACAAAGTTTTTCCACCATGCTGCAGAGTCAATAGAGTTAAGTTCAGCAAATTGAGTAGACTAGGGTCAACGGTATGCTTAAATATATTTTTGGGACTCCTTTCAGATGATGCTGGCAGAGTACAAAAGAGTAAAATCCAAAATCCAAGCTCCTCTTCTTACGCTTATGATTCCTCATGTGGCTAAAGTGGATGATGCTATGCTGCCTGGTATGACTACCCTGACGTGGACATCCTTGAATATTGAGAAATATGTACAGAACATTTTGGATGAACTTGGTAAGTCTCACATGAAGAATAAGACCAACATTTTCTTTATAGAACTATAGGTGGCTAGTATACAAATAGAGATCTGTATTAACCCTCATCGGCCCTAACGGATGAGCTTTGCAGATAAACTATTCTGTTAGTCCAGTAGCACTGACTTTACCAAGGTGTGCTGAGAGACGGTACAAGGAAAGTTAAAATAACATTGGCACCAAGCTTACCTTTTGTCATCCTCACTTAGGCCACGGTCTTACCAGAGTTTTCTTCGTATATAAATTCCCTGCGTATTTTTTTTTTTGGGGGGGGGCGGTCATGTGGTTTTAAATGTGCAGTTAGTGTCCTCTCTTATGCATTGTATTTTCGTATTCTGGTTCGGTCTCTACCTGTCTACTTCGCATTTTGTCATTCTTTCCGGCTCTGGTTTCTAAGCCTCAGTGGTGTTAAATGGGAACAACAGATTTTATTCCGTATTTTCAGGGTCCTGTCATGGTTACAGAAGCAAATAAGTAAGCATTTTCAAGCAAAGTTTCTAAATCCAGCCCCTAGGAAACTTTGCTGAAACTGCTGTTCCAGGGGCATGGTCGGCCAGGACCGGAATTTACTTCTCTTCCCGGTTAGCACGCAATCTTTTACTGCACAATTCGCCACCGGGAAACTATGCAGAAAATGCTGGTAGGACCGTGGCCTTATTTACATGTTTTGATAGACATTTTGAACTTCCTGAACCAGAAATGCTTCCTGAAAAGGTTGATTAGAATTATTGCTTTGGACAATCCATCCCTCACTTTTCTTTTTAATGACACTCAGAAGCCATATTGACATGGAACCTCTTATTCTGTGTAGCTGAAGTAGATACGTAGTGCTAGACATTGGACTGACTGCACTCATTGCTAAACAAAGCTTAACAAAACCAACTGAAAAATCTGAACTGAAACAACGAATATTACATGTCTGAATGCTTAATCTTCACTTTCTCTGTTGGTTTCAGCCTAGTAAGGGTTCTAGATATGTGTTTGTTCCATTGCAGGGAAAAGTAAACATTTGTGTATGTATCTGCTGTTTTGGTCTTGCAAATCACACTTTCTCTACTTTATGACATAGTTGTTTGATAGCAAGTTACAACTAGGCTTATAAATCATGTATCAGCAACACTACTTGCTCAGTCTGCTAAGGGCGATAGCTGAAGAGTGGACATATTTCTATTGCTTTTCTGAGCTTCTTCAAAAGAGTGATGGTATTGATATATTTTCCCCCTCCTGGTTGCTTTGAAAGTGAAAAAGCAAAATATACTGGCTACTGTAAGGTAAATCTAAATGTTCATCCCAAGTAGAGTGCGCCTGTTGAATCAATGATATCAAGATGTGAAATTTTGTATGTAAAGGATGTTGAAATAATAAAGGAGGGTGTAAGAAGCAGCACTCAGAAAATGGAAGTGCTTTCAAAACTGAAGCTTGAAGAATAGTTGACTGGAGTAATTGCAAAACAGTTGTCTAGCTAGGTCTCCATAACATTCCTGACAGTTGAATGTGTTGTAGAAATGATAACAAAACATAAACAAAGGAGGACTTAAAACTCACAAACTCTGTATAACTACAATATTCTGGTTTTACATTACAGTGACCAGATTTTCCATAACCTTGGTCGACCAGTGCTTTATGTTACAAGCCTTTATTCTCCAAGATTTGCAAGATAAGGATGTTTATCATAGCGGCACCTGCCATATTCTGAGTTGTAGGCCCCTGAGACTACAGAAAGTGCAGGGATAATACAAATTCCCATTCCTGTAAAAAAATCCTTAGTGTACCTCTATAACTTGGAGGTCTTGGGAAAGAGATTGTGTACAGTTGGAGGAGAAAGATAAGCATCTAAATAATTATACAGTAAATATAGGGTGATAGGAGTCACACACATCAATATTCAGGTAATCAACATAGCAAGGTACCACACACCATAGATTTTCCTCCATGGATGCAAACCAGCACAAGGCTGATTTGGCTGAATGAAAAGAGTATTTAATAATTTTTCATGTGTTTTTTTCCATTCGAAATGATGTATATGCTTAAAGGTGTAAAAAAGCCTACTGTTCAATATTATAAAATGAGTAATGTTGTAGCCTGCACACTGTTTTGTAGAACTACTTGTAAATGATGCAGAACACTTTTTTAGAGAGGTATTCTCTGCCGTTTACTTCTCAATGTACTATTCCTTAAAACCCAGATGACTTTTGATATATTTGGATATTTTTTTCCTTTCCCCCTCTGAGCTGCCTTCTTGCCAATGATTCTGCTTTCTGTTTGTTTTCCTATTTTTAAAATCTCTTATCCTTTAATTTTTATTTCTTGTTGTTATTGTTGTAATGGGATACTTCTTATCCCCTCTGTTAACCTCCCGGAGTTCTTTTGGGAAGACGGGCGGTATAAAAATAAATAAATAAATAATAAATAAATTATTGTCTGATTTTGTTCTGAAATTCTCTCTCTCTCTCTCTCTCTCTCTCTCTTTCTTGATAATGGCCTGCTGTGACAGACACTGACTTCTGATGTTTCCCTAGACTTCTGTAGATTTCTCTGGAGCTCTTAGGGAAATGTTCAGGCATCAAACCCCCTGGCCTGACAAATAGGATTTGCGTACATAACAGACAGTTTTCCAATGCTGACATAACAAGTTCCATTCACTCAGTGAGTTTATTGCAACTGAGACTTACAAATAAATTCAGCCCCGTTTTAGAAGACTGTTCTTTAAAGGTTGTTTGAAATGTTGCTGAACTTGTATAACATATAGCCACATTGTTTCAAAGAATGAAACATAAGTTTTTAAAAGTACTGCACTTGGTTTGTTAATTGTATTCCTCCCCTTTGCCCTTCAAGCTGACCTTGAGCTGCTGCTTGATCGAATAAATGACTTGATAGAATTTCGTATTAATACTGTTCTTCAAGAAATGAGCAATGTGCCTCTCTGCAACCTCCCTGAAGATGATCCATTGACCTGTGAGCAATTTCTTCATATGACAAAGGTATGATCATATAAGCACAGGGATTACCCCCGTGTCTGAGCTGCTACCTTCATAATGAAGGCAGCTGCTCATGATGTAATTGTCTTCCACCATCCCACAATTCCCCTAACTTAGAAAACCAGCCATAGAATAGAAGTCTTCTTTGACATATAGTTTTCTCAGTGGAGAGAAAATATGGTATTAGTTTCGATTTAGATAACCTGATCCCTTTTGTGCAAGATCGAGTAGGACAATTCTGACACAGATTAATTACCTCAATGAGAATCATTCCAAAACAGGTTTATTCTTGTCTCAAATCATAAATATGCTTAATGAAATATTTCCTTTAAAAATATATGTGAATATGTGATGAAATATGAACATTAATTAAAAAAACTTTGGATTAGAGATGCCACTGACCAGATTCCTAGATTTACACTTTTAATGGAGTTCTGTGTTGCAAGTCATCTTCTACCATATTTCCCTTCTTACTAACATTTATTTTATAAGAAGTGTCTGGTTAATATTAATTTTGAACTTACCCTAATTTTTCTATTTTTTTAATAATTTGTTGCTATTATTAATATAACTTTCCTCACTGCCACCATAACACATCTCTCCCCACCAACCCAAATTGTCTTACAAACAGAAATCATAATAAAAATAAATTTAAGTTTTCAGATGTTTCTTATTAGGATAACTATCATCCTTCTCTCTAAACAGCTGCTAACTCTTCAGTTACTGAGCCAAAAGAGGAAAGTATCTGAGAGATGGCAGGAAGATGTAACCCTGAGACAGTTTATCATTGGCAACTATGGGTGTTATTACCAAGTTATATACATTTTTACTGAATGGTAGTATTTAACTTCCATTAGATAGAATGGTAGTGTTTAACTTCCATTAGATAGAATGGGAGAGTGAGAAGCTGCTGTCTAGTCCACCATGTAATAGGTACATTTCTCATGAAAGTAGTTGACATTATGTCAGGGACGGTGCTTCTTCTTTAATTATTAGACAAGTGCTATCATCACAAGATGACTAGTCTATTTTCCTCAGGCAGTTGCATCAGCACAAGGTCACAATGGCTACTCTCTCCCCTTTAGGTATGATGCATCAGCATGGGGTCATAGTAGCCCGTCTTTGACTTTCAGGCAGGTTACACTTCACAAAGGCCAGCCTGTTCCCTTAAGCCAGTTTGAATCAGGACATGCTCACAACAACCCTTATCTCCTGTGCAGACAGGTAGCATTAACACAAGGTCACAGTAGGCAGCCTCCTTCTTTCTGGTGCAATGTCTCTCTTGTTGCAGCAGGAGGAAGGGGCATAGATTCTTGAAGAAGTTTCTTCTACTGAGAGTCATAAAGATGGAACCAAGTAAATACAGTCCTTAGCTTTATTGAATATAACAGTGGCATGCTGTAGGCGCCTGGAGTAGGAACTGGCAAGCCATTCCAGTATTCCTGCCAAGAAAACTCCATGGACGGGGTCACGAAGGGTCGGTCACGACTGTAACGACGCAACACACACACACAGGTTTTACAGAGAAGCAGTAGCCCAGGAGAAGAGGAGACTGAGCTGCTAGATATCCATGATAGGAAAGGACTTCAATTTGTAGCAGCTACTGAAGAGGTCTTGAGCAAAAGAAGTAGAAAGAAGGGAGGCGATCAGAGAAATGTTGGCAACATAGGATCCTTATAGTTGACAAACCGGCAGCGGTTTTGATGAAAACATGATTTCAATCAACTTTGGGGGAAACATGATGAGTTTCCCCTCCCCATTTTAGTTGATAGTGTTGTGGTGATATTGAATAAGATGGTGATAAGTAGCAGGAGGTCTTTGCCAGGTAATGTTTGGTCATAGACCTAGTATGCTTGGTTCGTGGCACAGTGGTTAAATGCTTGTACTGTAATTAAAACTGTGCTCATGACCTGGGGTTCAATCCCAGGTAGCCGGCTCATGGTTGACTCTGCCTTTCATCCTTCTGAGGTTGGTAAAATGAGTACCCAGCTTGCTGGGGGAGGGGCAATGTGTAGCCTGCATAATTAAATTGTAAACCGCCCAGAGAGTGCTTGAAATGCAAAGTATTGGTGGTATATGTGGTGGTATATAAGCAGAATACTTTGCTTTGCTTTGCTTTGCTTTGCTTTATGTAACTTGGTTACGTAACTAAGCTTGGTCATGTAACTAAGCATGATTCTTGACATGTCAGATTGATGACTCTCAAGTCCATCAGACAAGTTATCTGAAAGCTGTTAAATTCTGAGATCAGGATTATGCAATACCGTTATTGGACCACTGATTTATTATTTAAAACACACCCACACCCACACTCACCATGAGCTGACAAGGCTCTTTTTCAGGCTGAGTGTTCCAAAGCTTGGGGTGGGAACAGAAAGAGAAGAAGTCCCCAAACCATCATGGTTAAATACTGATAAGATCTGAAGTTAGGTTCAATTCCAAGATGGAGACTGGAAATCTGAAGAATCAGTCTGAGGTGTAGCGTTTACAAGTTTCACCCCAGGAGAGGCACAATCATTTAGTCTCTCCCCATCTCTCTAGACAAGGGAATGCCAGTCACTCAGTGAACTCATAGAGTCATAGAATCACAGAGTTGGAGAAGACTTCAAGGGCCATCCAGTCCAACCCCCTGCCATGCAGGAACCCCCATCACAGTGCTCCCGAGTCCCAACATGTGGCCATCCAGCCTCTGCTTAAAAATCTCCAAAGAAGGAGACTCCACCACCCTCCGTGGCAGCATATTCCACTGCCGAACAGCTCTATCCATCATGAAGTTTCTCCTAATGTTTAAATTGAATCTCTTTTCCTTTAGTTTGAAACCATTGCCCCAAGTCCTAGTTTGTGAAGCCATGAAAAACAAACCAGTCCCCTCTTCAATATGACACCCTTTCAAATATTTAAACATAGCTATAATATCCCCTCTCAGCCCTCTTTTTGTAAGGCTAAACATTCCCAGCTCCCTAAGCCACTCCTCATAAGAAATTTCTTCCAAACCTTTAACCATCCTGGTCACCATCTTCTGGACCTGTTCAGGGTTGTCAACATCTTTTTTAAATTGAAGTGCACAGAACTGCGCACAGTACTCCAGGTGGGGTCTGACCAGAACAGAATAGAGTGGTACTATCACTTCCCCCTCCATTGCCTTTTTTCTGTAAGTAACAGTAGTCTAACTAAGTACTCTCAATGGATGTAGATCTTGAGACAGGGGTTGTGGTGGCCCTGAGGTTTCAAGTTGTATGAGGTATTCAAGAAATGGGTTACCACAGCAACTCAACAATGTGTCTCTGTGGATGAACAAAGATTTGAATACTGGTCTCCTGAATCCTAGTCTGACACTTTATCCACCATATTACGCTGCCTCTCATAAGTGCCTTTTACATGGCTCCTTTTAAGCCTAAACTTGAGTCTAGACAGATTGAAATTGAATGTATAGTGCAAATTGTGCCCCCCTGAGGCCTATGGAGGATATGATTTCTATTTTAGAAGTCAAAATATTTTTTTCAAGGTCCTTTGGGGAGATTAGGGAGAGGCAGAGGCGAAACTGTCTCTAGTCTCATTATCCATTCCTGTTTTAGTGGAATTGGAAAGACAGCATTATTAAGGTTTTGCTCCTGCAGGTCCCTGGTACCCCTGTTTGATCTAGAGACTCCCCCACTCCACCCTAGGGAAATGTGGCATGTATTACAGAAGGCTACAGGGAGGAGAAGTGCTAAATGAAAATGATTTCCTTGGTAGTCTACTAATGTCTCAAGGAGCCCTTTCCCATGTCAGTTTCCCAGCTATTCCTTCTGCTATTCCTGTTCTACTATTGTATTCTGCTTGATCAGAGCATCTTCTCTCAGTGGAAGACAACCAACAGGACACAATCTGTATTTCTCAAGGTGAGGAGTTGGCTGTTTCTTCTCAGCACTACAGAAATTGGATAACTTGGGCCCTTGCTATTCTCTTGCTGTCATGATAACCAGAACTAAAGCCAACCAGCATTGTCTTTTCATTTTTCTTTTTGCAGGAGCTCTGTACTAAGGGAGCATACACATTGCACCTGAAAAGCTCATTAGTAGAGGAAGCAACCAACGAACTTATCAGTATGTTATTAGACATGGATGTGCAAAACAAAGGGGATATTGATGAGAAGCTTGCAACTGGAAGCAAGCTTGAAGAAATGACTGAAGGTAAGGACATCCATGTTAACAAACAGTCTACTGCTTGTGTAAGTTTAATTAAAATTAGTGACTGGTGAGAAAAATGAGTGGACGTGTGTCTCTTTACTAAACAAAGAAAAATAAAATGATTTTTTTTTTGCCAATAAGTTTTTGCCAAGTTAATACATGAACATATTAATTCTACCATCTCTATTAATCTTTCATCCCATTTTTTCAGGTAAAAGGAAATGCATTAGGATGGGCACGACACTGAAAAATAACATTTCATTTCATTTCTTAAGTAGTTTAAATTCGTTTAATTACTAATAAATTTTAAAGTAGTTTCATAATGAAACAAAATGAAACACTATGCTCCCCTGGATCCTAGAGGCACCAAAATGGCAGGGGAGCTTCCTCAAGTTCTTCCTTGTAAGCCCCTCCCCCTGATTTGGAAAGGTTTGGGGGTCAGGGGGCTGAGTTATTAAACTTTAAAGGGGTGCCCCTAGGAAAAAAATCATTTCTGATTGAGCAAGAAGCCGATAATAGCCCTTCCCCTGGGTGAGCAATTAGCAGCTTCCTGAGTCAAGGGGGGCCCCTTTCTTCTAGGGGGACCCCATTGGAGTTTAATAACTCTACCCCCGTGATCCCCAAAACTCTCCAAATTACGGGGGTTTATAGAGAAGAGTCCAAAGAAGCTCTCCTGCCATTTTGGTGCTGATATATGGCTGCTGCAATACCAATTTTCAAGTACATTTTAATGTACTCCAAAATAGATATCACAGGCATGTTTCAGCACCAAAATAGCTGTGGAGAACGTTTGGACTCTTCCCTGTAAATCCTCCAAATTTGGAGAGGTTTAGGGGTCAGGGGGTGAGTTATTAAGCTCCAAAGATGGTCCCCCTAGGAAAATATATTTTTAATTGATTGAATTGGGATTCAGAAGCCAAGCTGTGGTACCACTGTGGGTGGGTGGGAGGGGGAGCTATTGCGGTTTCCAGATTCAATTCAAAAGATTTTTTTCCTAGGGGCACCCCCTTTGGAGCTTAATAACTCAGCCCCCTGACCCCCAAACCTTTCCAAATTTCAGGGGCTTAAAGGGAAGAGCTTAAGCTCTCCTGTCATTGATTCCTCTAGGACTACTCATTTCATTTCTAGAGGAAAAATGCATTTCATTTCATTTCGTGATGAAACGCATCCTACTGTTTTGTTATCTAACAAATTATTTGTTACATAATAAAACAACAAAACAGCGTTTCATTTTTTGTTTCGTGCCCATCTCTAAAATGCACCTTTGTTGTAGAAGGGATAGCCATGTTATATTGTGCAAGCATTATAGGTGAAAACAAAACAAAAAGACAAAACATGGTAGAACCTTAAATCCCACAGGTGATGAATTAAAACACAGGAAACGGCCCTGCCACTTTGGTATAAGGTGTGCTGCTTATATACCAACCCATAGTTCTTAGATCACTCTCTGGGTAGTTTACTATTTAGTTGCACAGGCTACACATTGTCCCTTGCCCATACAAACCTAATTTTCAATTTATGAGCCCGTGGCTGTTTTCCTGCTTGGTTCTTGCCACTGCCACCCAGCTGATTTTGACAGCTCAAGCTGTCAAATAAACCCAGCTGGGAGGAGAGGTGGCTATGGAGAATGGAGCAGGCACCGTTAAATTCAAATGAGCCCTATTTGAATTTACTGGTGCCTGCTCCATTCTCCATAGCCACCCCACCTCCCAGCTGGGTTTATTTGAATCCCACAGCAGGGGTCTGAGAGGGCAATACTGACATCAGTGCTGCCCTCTCAGCCCCTTGCTGTGGGATTCCCTTACCGGGCAGAGTAGGGATAGGCTCCCTGTCCATTAAGGGAATCCCACAGCAGGGGGCTGAGAGGATAGCACTGATGTCAGCGCTCCCCTCCCAGAACCCTGCTGTTTCGGGGAAGACCAGGGGATTCCTTGCTTCTGTGAGTTCAGTGCCCTGTTTGTAATTACACAGGCTACACATTGTCCCTTGCCTCTACAAACCTAGTTTTCAACTTATGAAATTCAGAAGGATGGAAGGATGAGTCACCCATGGGCTGGCTACCAGGGATTGACCCTAGCTTGTGACCCACTGCGCCATGGGGTTTGGTTTACTCATTCCCACCAGCCAGTCCAGAATTGGACCATTGCTGTGCCTCCAAATGGGCTTCACTAAAAAAATGCCACCAGTCATTCCCAGATTATAACTCAGAAATCAAGCTGCACCTTTAATTTTGAGTAGAGATTAGAGTGGTGTAGAAACAAAACACTCCACATAACTTGCTAGGAGCAGGTCCTGGACTTGTCTAATATTTAAAATAGCTTTGTTTTATTTCCCTGACAACTTCCCAGACAATGACAACTCTCCTTAGATCAGTGTTTGGCCTACTAATTTTAGCTGCTGTGTTGATTGGAAATCTAGAGTAGCTAATGGTTGTTTCACGAGATCTACTAACAACAAGTAGGGATGGGCACCTTACGAAAAACCACACACTATTTTGTCATTTTGTAAGGGTTCAAAACATTTCAAAATGAAACAAAATGGCAGACAGCTTATCATCACAAACTGAACGAAAATGATGTTTTTGGTTCAGAGAAACCGAACTGGGAAGCCGACACCAGATCTCCCTTCAGGCATGGGGCTGTGAGCCCATGGCTGTTTTCCTGCTTGGTTCTTGGCACTGCCACCCAGCTGATTTTGACAGCTCAAACTGTCAAATAAACCCAGCTGGGACGTGGGGCGGCTATGGAGAATGGAGCAGGCACCGGTATATTCAAATGAGCCCTGTTTGAATTTACCAGTGGGGAATCCCACAGCAGGGGTCTGAGAGGGCAGCACTGACATCAGTGCTACCATCTCAGCCCCTTGCTGAGGCTCAATAGAGCCTCGTGGCGCAGTGGTTAAATGCCTGTACTGCTGGTAAAACTCTGCTCACGACCTGGGTTCAATCCCAGGTAGCAGGCTCAAGGTTCACTCAGCCTTCCATCCTTCCGAGGTCGGTAAAATGAGCAATGTGTAGCCTGCACACTGTAATTAAAATTGTAAACTGCCCAGAGACTACGTGAAGTGGTATGGGGCAGTATATAAGCAGAACACTTTGCTTTGCTGTGGGATTCCCTTACAGGACAGAGCAGGGATAGGCTCTCTGTCCTGTAAGGACATCTCACAGCAGGGGCTGAGAGGGTAGCACTGATGTCAGCGCTCCCCTCTCAGACCCCTGCTGTTTCGGGGAAGACCAGGGGATGCCCTGCTGCTGTGAGCTCAGTGCATGCAGCAGCAGGGCATCCCCTAGTCTTCCAGTGCCTCCCAGCTGTTTTTTTAAAAAAAACAGGGAGCTGTGTAGAGGGTGGGCACCCCATCCAGCCACACCTCAACCAATCAAAAAGCCCCAGCTGGGAGGTTTGGGTGGGGCAAAAGGCAGAAAGCAGTATGTTTTTTTCTGTTGCCTGCTTCTTTCTGGCTATCGCCCTCCCTGCCTCCCAGCCAGGGCTTTTGAACAGTGGGGGTGGGGAGGGAGGGCAGCCCCCCTCCTCACTCTGATCCACAACCTGTCAAAAAGCCGCAGCTGTGAAGTTGGGGCGGCAAGGGTTAATGAAGCAAGCAGCGGGAAATTCAAACAGAGCACTGCTTGCTCCGTTCTGCCTTGCGACCCACCTCCCAGCTGGGTTTGACAGGTCAGAATGGTTGGGAAACTTTCACCACCCAGCTGGGTGTTTTTGACAGGTGGGGCTGTCCCCACTGAGAACAGTTGGACCTGCCAAAAAAACTCACCTGGATGGTGGCAGCTTCTGAATCATTTCATTACACATTTCGTTTCATCATGAAAATTCATTAAATAGTCATTTAGTAACAAATTGAAAGAAAACACAATGAGTAATGAAACAAAATGAAACAAAACAAAATAAAACATTAATTTTCTATTTTGTGCCCATCTCTACTGTCAAGTAACATGCACGGCAGTGGAGGTAAATATAACTAAAAGCAGTACCAAGATTGGACTTAATGGCTGAGCAGAATGCTGTTGTTCTAATTCAACTTATTGTTGTTCCCAGCAGCAGAAGAGGATGAGCCATCGGACATTTTAGCTTCCTCTCATACTGCTAGCCAGATATCGACACGAATGTCTTCCCCATTAACCAGGAAGAAAAGGAAGGAAATGGAAATGCTAGAGGAAGGAGCCCAAGAACTGCTGTCCCATTTCAGCCATCGCAATGTTGATGCTCTTCTGAAGGTTACTCGCAACACGCTGGAGGCCATTCGCAAGTGCATCCATGCCTCTTCTACAACCAGCTTCTTGGGTAGCAAATACCTTCCTTCTTCTCTGCTGTGCAGAAGCAGCTAGAATCGCATTTTCCTCAAAACAATGGGTGCTATCACACCACTGCAAACGTGGATGTCTGATTGCACCAGAAAGAATTACTTTTCCCTTAAAGTGACCCTTCTGTTTGCCAAATTGCTTCAGTCCAAACACCAAAGTAGGGGTTACTGCTGGATTAAAAACATCCAGCTTGGATATTGGCTGGAACCAAGTCAGAGTCCATTTTCTCTTATGTTGAGTGATTAAAAAGAAATAGATCACACTGGGCTGCTCCCCCAGTTCTCCAAACTATGATCTATTTCTCTGTGACCATACTCAAAACTCAACATTTTAATGTGTCCTAGGTTCAGCACATGTTGTTGTTGTTGTTGTTGTTGTTGTTGTTGTTGTTGTTGTTGTTGTTGTTGTTGTTGTTGTTGTTGTTGATGATGATGATGATGATGATGATGATGATGATGATAAATGAGGCTGTGCTCAGTACGTTGGTATATACTCTGTGTGGAAGACAGGGACTTAGCTCTGGTTCAGAAGAGTGAGATGGAACACTTTAGCAGAGTAATGGACCAAACTGCAAATCATTGGATTCCTTTGGGTTGAATCATAGCCATCATGGTAGTATCAAGCTGATATAACTATGTAGTGCAGATACTAAAGTGGCACAAACATTGTTAGCTTGCGCTTTACCTGTATCTGGACGCAAGCTATGCCAAATTCAGTAGGATGAACATCTGGGATATTCAGGAACAAATATATCTTGTTTTTCTTCTGTGGATGATGCATGGTTTTATAAGATTTGTGTTTGTTGCATTTCTGCATAGATAATGAGAATGCCTCCAAGCAGAAGCAGAGGGCTCAGCCCATATTTAAGGCGAGTGTGGTCCTTTCTATCCCAAATTTTGCTATGGTCCCAGGCCTTGACGAAGTACAGCAAACCCTCAACAAAGCTGTAGACCACATTGTAAGTGTCATGAAACGAGTTGAACAGTGGAGTAAGGAGAGACTTTCAAAGGTATGTGTGGGTATGTGCGACAGAACCTGGGGATGGTCATCTATTCAGAGTTCAGTATCAGTAAATCTTCTTCGTTCTTTCTTCGTTTATCTGAAGAAAAAGATCCTAGAAAGAAAAATGGCTGCTCTAAGAAGTGATGGTGACAATGACTCTGAGAACGAAATGGGAGAAACTGAACCAGGAAATATCCATGGTAATAGCTTGACCTTGAGTATGTATGTATGAATCCGATCTCTGTTAGAATTGAAATATAGTCTCTTCCTCCTACTGTTTGCAACATTTTGCTGATGTAGCAATTGCTCGCTGGGCAAATGCGCTGAAATTTGCCATGTTGAATGCAGCCAAGCATTAATGCATTGTGTGAAAGATCATTCCTCCCACATACATGTTTCTGAGGCAGAGCTGCTCAGATTTATGCATTGAGCTGATGTACAAAGTTAGAATAGGGAGAAGATTCACAATCAAGGCATACGGAAGCAAGAAGGTTTGTCATTAAAAGCCTCTTTCCATAAAGGGGGCTAACACTTAAAGCCGTTGGAAGAATTTCTCAGCCAGAATCCCAGCTCACTATTAAGGTATACAATGTAAAATAGTTTCCACAGTGTGTACCAAATTACTGGAATAAGGTCTGTTCACACATTAAAGAAAGGATGTATTTGTTTCCTGTTTTGGAATTACAATAGTCAATAGACTCAAGTGGGAAACTATGGCCTCCGTATGTTTCACATTTCCACTCACCGAATTCCACTAGCATAGGGCCAACTCTTGGTGACCTCTGGATAGACACTCTTTCTGTGAGCAACCACAAGGTACAGAGGGTTGTAGAGAAGGCACCAATAATGAAGAATCATTTTAAGTTGTGCTATTTCAAATGAATCCTTTAGTATATTCCTTGCTTTATGAAGTACGTACTTTGAACTATCTCTATTTTTCATCTATTTGTAAGAACTCAGGTATTTATGATAATGTACGGTAATATGCTTAACCAAGACAGTTTAGCAGCCATTCTCAAACTTTTCTGGAGGGGGAGAGGAGTAGTCTCCTTGCCACATGACAAAAAATGGCTTTCCCTGTTAAAGCATCCAGTGAAAGCAGATGAACTAGGGTGTTTCAATAAAACGCTGTAATGTGTGGTGCTATTTAAAAGTGAATATTGGATGTAGCGTATAATCATCTACAGAAACAAAGAACATTAAAAAACAGTCATATATGTCATCTGAAGCCCCCCCCCCCCGTTTCATTACATTTATTTCAAAACTGGAGCCGTAGCTCAGTGGCAGAGCATGTGACTTGAATATAGAAGGTGATGGCTTCAATCTCCATTGTTTGCAGGCAGGGCTGGAAAAGCACCTATGGGAAATCCCGAAGAACTGGTGCCATTTCCTTGTGAACAGTACCAGGCATGGTGGGCAAATGGTTTGATTTGGTATAAATTAGAATTCACTTTTTCTATATAAGAGTCAGTGTCCAGTCTTTGCCTCTGCTGAAGATTTACTGATGGATGTTTCAGACCCGATGCCTATAATAATGGGCCATAGGGAGAGTTTATATTTTTATATTTCTGAGGTCTGTTCTATAAAGTGTTCTGCTTATATACAGCCCATATAAAGTATTCTGCTTATATACTGCCTCTTATCACTTCAAGTAGTCTCTGGGTGGTTTACAGTTTAATTACAGTATGCAGGCTACACATTGCCCCCACCCCCAGCAAGCTGGGTACTCATTTTACCATCCTCGGCAGGATGGAAGGCTGAGTCAACCATGAGCTAGCTACCTGGGACTGAACCCCAGATCATGAGCACAGTTTTAGCTGCAGTACAGGCATTTAATCACTGCGCCACAAGACTCTATTCTATATGTATGCATGATGTGATATTCATAATTCTTTGTTTTGGTTTTAGAAACTGCTTCAGATATAGCATCTCTGATCTTGCCTGCTCCTATTCCAAGCAAGAACTACTACAAAGTCATTTCAGAGAATAAGGAAATAATTAAATTGATGTCTGTTCTGAGTACAAGTATCAGTTCCACCAGAAAGGTAAGCAAAGCATAGAAAGTCACCTTGCCTTGAATGGGAGCACTAGAGTACTAGAATTGCCCATATTAGGAAGAGAGGGTTAGAGGAAGGAACGTCATCACAGAGAAGAGGGAAGAGCACAAAGGACTCCAAGGACTAACAGAAAAAGCAGAGTCCAGCAGATAAAATGTGTGTGTGTGTGTGTGTGTGTGTGTGTGTGTGTGTGTGTGTGTGTGTGTGTGTGTGTGTGTGTGTGTGCTTGTAGAATAGTTTGCACTGTATATTAGGAATAGGAATAAAGGCACATAATTGCAGTAGAGCTTGCTAGTCATCTGTGCCAGCTTGGAAAAGTTATTCTTTTCTGACAACACCTCCCAGAATTCTGCATTACCATTCTCAAAAAAATAATTAAACACTTACCCTATACATGTATAGAGACTGCTTCTGAAGGTTTGAGGTCTAGCTCCTTTTTCTCTCTCCAGTCAACTAAATTGATCCTATAATGTGACTCCATGATGGTACTGTTTATGATGCCTTCATTCTGCAGGGATTAGTGTTTTATGTACGTATTTTTAAATTAAGCCTATTTATGGTTACATGTTACATGTTTTGCCCATGACTGCTGGACCATATCCTGTGGAGTGTATTGAAAGCAGGTGTTATGATTCTGGACACCATTTTTGAGTTCCCAGTGCTGGTCAGTTTATATATTAGGAAGCTACATGCTTTACTCTCTTGAATATTGGATTTCTTGTGGATTATGTCCATACTGAGCAACGACTCTCTGGTAGAGATGGGCACGAAATGAACAATTTTTCGTTTCTGTTTTCGTTTTTCCATTTTGTTATGCAACGAAACGACAAACGAATTTTGTCTCCAAAATGAAACGAAACGAACAGAAACACCGAAAATTTTGTTGTGCATTTCGTTTTCGTTACTGCAATACAGTGAACTGCTTTACATGCTAAAAAAATCACAAAAAATTGAAATAAATGATAATAAAATGGTAACAAAGCGAACAAAAACAAAAACAAATTTATTGAAAAATTTGCGAAAAACGGAAACGAACCGAAACGGACCCTCCAAACGACAAACGAAATGTCATTTTTTTATTCGTGCCCATCTCTACTCTCTGGTACTTACGGAAGTAAGGCAACATTTTGATTGTAAATGGAAATTTTTCCAGTCTTTCTGCCACAAGTAGATTCTTTCCCTGACACCAAGTAATGCCTTATACTGGAATCTGGGGCAGATTCTGTGTTTTTACCCAGTTGGTTGTACTTCTCTTTCACTCCTGGTGAACAGCACCCTGACACACCAGGAGGGAATTGCAGGGTAAAGACCAGTTGTGGGCCATCTGTGTTTCAGTGAAGCTTCTTTACTATTATCGTCTCACCATGGTTACTCAGTAAACTTATGAGGAACACCACAGGCATGTGGCAGAACAGAGCAGAATCTTTAAATTTCTTGGTTCAAGTTGACTTCTACTTGCCTTCTTCAAGAGTTATTTGGTGGTTACAGCTGAAGAGGCTGAAAAGGCAACCAATGACTATGGGCTGAGATTGCTCAACAAGGAAGAACTCTTCTGATTGGGGACAAACAGTATTTCATTATCCTAAAATTGTTAGCATGTGGATTTTTGTTTCTTTGTGTCATGGAACATACACAGGAATAGGGGTTAACATTTGTTTGTGGTTCCCAGCTGTGTTTGCTGCTAAATAATGTCTAAAACTGCCCTTAGAAGTGCCCTGTTTTTTAAATTTAATAACAGGCATGTTTTGTGGTGGGTTTCCCTCCCTTATCAGATGTTTTGAGCTTAAAATTTCAAAAACATTGTTCCTAGTGGGAGACATAATTGTGTAGCAAAGCTGGTTGTGTGCAGTTACTTTGTGCCTTGCTAATTTTCCAGGACATTGCTGCAGCCTTGGAACGTTTCAAATGTTACCATCATATCTGGCAGAGGGAGAAAGAAGAAACCATTGGAAACTTTGTCAAAGGAAACCCACTGCTGTCTGAATTTGAATCCCAAATCCTTTATTACAGAGACTTAGAACAAGAAATCAATTCAGAACCCGAATACATCTGTGTAGGAACTGTTGCACTATATACTGGTAGAGTATATCTTCTATTTAATATGCCATGTTCAGGAATTTTTCTCTCCAGCTGCTCTCCATCTGAGGATGCAGCTTAAAAGTATGTGAAGGCAGTCAACGGACACACAGTGACCTGGGTCTGACCTTTGCATAGATAATAGAAGGATCAGAGTGGGTTGGGGGGGGGTTAAGCTGGGCCTTGGGAGCTGAGGTAAAAATTGTGCTGACCTTGCTCAGGGGTTGCTTTTCTCTCCTTTTTAAACATTAGATGGGAAGAAAAGTGCAGATTCCTTGTGACTTGCATATTCTTTCTTTCAAAGTGCAATTTCTGGAGATACAACTATGGTCAATCAGACTTGCAAATAAAGTCCATGTTTATCTTCCAATGACCACTTACAAACCTTGCTGGAGTGTAAGATATTGAGAATATATGTTCTGACAACCTGACTTTTTTTACTATTTAAGGACCACTTAACTGCAGCATCTAATTTATTCCTGAATGTCCTGTCTACCGTGATCTAGTGTGAAAGTATTTCTATCCTTTCCTTTTGGAGTTCTGCAGTTTGGGTCCGAGTTGGGAAAATAACCATCCATCAAGTTGCACATGAAACATGCTTCTTTTTCATTTTCTAATTTCCCATTTGATTTCCTTTATTCTCTTTAAAAACAGCTTCAGGAGAACTTTTTTTTTTTGCTGAGTTTGCAATCCTGTGCAAGCAAGTAATTTGAACAAAGAGTTGACTATAATGCTATAATGTAGCAGAAAGGCTTTTTTTTTAAAGGGGTCACTCGCAGGATGGGAAGGAAGGGTTGGTAAAGAGACATGGCACTACTTCTTAACCGTTTGACACCAGTTGAATGCTTGCTCCCCAGCGGACCTCAAGCTGGCCCTTACAACAGAAACCAAAGCTTGGATGATTGAGTTTGGCCGTCACTGTAACAAGGCTTACAGGACAGAGATGGATAACATCTTCAGCTTTGTTGAGGAAATCAGCAAGAGACTGAACCGTCAGATTAAAGATCTGGATGACATACGCATAGCTATGGCTGCACTGAAAGAGATCAGAGAGAAACAGATTGCCATAGACTTCCAAGTGGGGCCAATTGAGGTAACTAGAAAGATAATCTGTGTCTGTTTTCACGACATGGAACAGTGACTGTTTCACCCATCACAAACTCTCACTTGGGGTTCCATCAATGATTGTTCTGCTTTTTGTATATAACTTTAATTTATACCCTATCTTTTTCTTCCCAGAAGGAATTCAAGACAGAGCATGACAAGAATGGAATGTCCATATACATAGAACCTGAATAGATCCTGCTAGTCAGTTCTGCTGACTGTAACCTTGAGAAAACAGAAAAAGTGGCAGGGTTAAAAGGGACCTTTCTACCCTATGTGCACCTACATTACAAATGTAGCTTTCTTTATTTTTCTTTGGTGTTCCTGGTCTTGAGTCTTTGCAGAATTCCTGGTCTCACTCTTGAATACCTGACTTTCCGGTTCCTAGGTGGCAGAGAAAGTAATTTTAATTTTGCACCATCCTCTATGTGAAACACGGCTTGTGTTAATCTGATTTTTTTTATCCAATTGGATATTTATAATCTGGTTTTAACAAAAAAATCTCCAGTATGACATAGAAATGTGATACGACAATTCTTGCCCTTGTGCTTATATATTTAATGTAAGATGCGACACACATGGACTGAGGAATGAAGAAGGAAGAGATATGAATAATGTTTCTGTTAGTCCTGAGAGACATCCTAGTTTGTCTCTCTTTTTCCATTCCAATAAATATGAGAGTAATTTGTGAGTATCAGGGTCATTACTTTTTTAAAAAAAGCCTTAGTTATGCAAATAGAAAAAGAGTCTTCTAATGGGCTGCTAGCTAGCAGGTCCTCCTAACATAGAGATGGATTTCTTATTTTTCTGGGAATTAATTATGGAGACCTTAGACAAGGCACTGGCCATACTTGATTTAAAGTGAACAGAGTATGTCAATCATGTATCTGAGATTCTCATGCACACTTGGAAGGAAGGACCTCCTTATACACAGTATCAGTATGTAGTGATTCACTTATCCATGGTCTGAATATATTAAAAATATTAAAAGAAAACAAAATCCAGTAGACATGGGCACGACCAGAAAAAATGACGTTTCGAGTTTTCGTTTGTCGGAACGGGTCCGTTTCGGGTTGTTTCCGTTTGTCGTGAAATTTTTCAAAAATTTGTCGTTTCGTTTGTCATTTGTCGTTTGCTGTTTCCACCGTGATTTAGCGCGATTTGATTTCCCAGAGCATAGGGGCGTCCCGCAATCAGGGCCAGCGCTAGGTGTTTTTGTGTCCTAGGCGGCGGGCGGGGCGGGGGCGGCGGGCGGCATGGGGGAGGTGCGGGCGGGCGGTGGTGGGGGGGGGCCATGGGCAGGCGGCGGCCGCGGGCAGGCGAGTGGGCGGGCGGCGGCGTGGGCAGACAGGCGAGTGGGCAGTTAGGATATCACTTAGGATAGAGGTTCTGTTCTTGGCTTGCACCCCAAATGTGTGTGTGTGCAAGCAAATTGAAGTTGGGAAAATAGAAAATAAATGGTAGTATATAATATATATTTAAAATAAATCCACACCTCCCACTCCCAGTCGAACCTCCCCCTTTATCCAATATCAGAAAAAAATCCTCAAACTGCCAGAGAAGAAATAAAGAATAAACTGCTATTCCCTTCAGCAGACAAAGCTGCAGGGAATCAAAGAAATTATTTTCTAAATTCAATTCCCTGCCTGCCTGCCTAACTTAAATCCTAAAGCCTCCAGCCTCCCTCCTCAATCTCGATTGGATCACACCAGCACCAGCAGCCAGCCCTCCTCCCTCAACCACATCCATATACCCGACTGTGATTTCTGGAAGGTGCCTCAGCTTTTTATGCCCTCCGAGACATCCAGAAGTGTCAGTCAAAAACCTGGCGATGCCATTGGTGGAATGGTTCAAAAAAATTGCATGGTCCCATCCCATGCCCAGCCCAAATGGGCAGGTCTAAAAAAATAAAAAATAAAATAAAATAAAATAAAATCAATACGATGTTTTATTGTTATAAAAATACCCACTGCTGCTACTATTAAAATTCAGGCATTTAAAATAAATAAATTTCACATGTTTCTGTGGTGATTTGGTGTGTTTTTTGACCACGATTTCAAAAGAAAAATTGCGGTCGCCATTTTGGATCCCCCCCCACCGCATGGCATGGCGAGACGATGAGGATGACCCCCCCCCAGGCTGGTGCAAGCAGCCCAGGACAGGAGAAGAGGGGGGGGGAAAGGCCGGGGACCCCCCAGAAACCACCCCTCTGGTAGGTGGCAAAGCCTCAGGCAGACATATTTTTGCCTGCTTTTTTGGCCGGGAGTCGGGGTTTTTTTAAAAAAACTTTTAAAAACTTTTTCTGTGCTTCGCATTGCGCGATCGCCGCGATGCCACAAACGAAAATGAAAAACCCGACCAAATTTTTCTTTTTTCGGTTCAAGTTCGAGTTCTGACGGCTTAATTATTGTTACCGTTTCTGTTCCGTAACGGAAACGATAACCGAAAACGGAAATGACAATTTTGCCGAGTCGTGCCCATGTCTAAAATCCAGAAAAAAATATGGTAATTTCACATGTATTACCAGAGCTGGCCACTAGAGGGAGCAAAAGATTATGAAAACTGCTTAGTGAAGAATACATAGCAGAGTCTCTAGTGTCCAGTTTTGGTAATGCATGTGAATTTTTTTTTCATTCCCTCCCCTTTTACTATACTATATATAGCATTTTAAAAGATGATAAGTGAATGCACTAGCAGATAATTATCAGGCTGGAACCTGCTAGCCTTTCATTGTCACAGAATGAAAAAGGAGAGAAAATTTCAATTAATAGTTTAGACAAAAAAAGTTTTGCTTGCAGTTATTGTAGCAACCTGGTAGATTTTGTAGAATGGTTTCCTTATAGGCTCGCTATAACTTGAGAGGGTTATTTGCTCAGGTTTAACTATGCTGCATCTTCAGCAAGACAGGGCTACTTTTTCTGTAGCTTTGCTATAACTGTTGAAACTCTGGGTATTTGGGCCACTGCCATTCACTCTTTGAAAAAAAGTCCCACTAGCTTTCATATCTAATAGTATGAATTAAGAACCTAGACTAAACTCCATGCGGTTGATTCTCATGTTACCCTTTGCTCCAACTGAGCTTCTTCACCTCCTCTGCAGAACCACCTGGTGCTCTTTTCATCGTACAAAGAATTCATCATTATGTGTATCCCTATGCAAATACTTTGTGATGATTGTAGTGAACAACCTTTTTCCTTTGCAGGAGTCTTATGCAATGTTACACAAGTATGAGTTACTGGTTGCAAAGGAAGAAATGGAAAAGGTAGACACTCTGCGTTATGCCTGGGAGAAGCTGCTGGTCCGAGCAAGTGAAGTACAGAATGAATTAGTGGCATTGCAGCCTAAATTCAGAGGAGAACTAATAAGCACCGTGGAGATATTTGTTGAAGACTGTGATCAGTTCTACTTGGACTATGATAAGGTATGGGAACAGGGTAAAATGAAAGGTGGAATGAAATTACCCCCATAAATCACTATCAAGTCTAAAGAAACCCTTGCAGAATTAGGAAAAGGCTGTGTGGTTATGCAGATTACACAAAGGCAAGAGTGGCTGATATCATTTATTGGACCACTAAAAATTTAAACAACTTGCAGGCTTTCATGGATGAAATCCAATTTGTTAGGCTAAGCATACATCCTTCATATATAGTGCACAAACAAATGTGGAAAAGAGTCAAAAATGGATGTTACACATTTGTAAGAGAAGATCCATGACATGTACCCTGTTTCCCCGAAAATAAGACATCCCCTGAAAATAAGACCTACTTACAGTTTTGCCCCATACTGAAATATAAGGCATCCCCCGAAAATAAGGCCTCCCCAAAATAAGATAACAATAAATGTGTACCGTATTTTTCTTCATGGAAAAATAAGGCATCCCCTGAAAATAAGACCTAGCGCATCTTTGGGAGCTAAAAATTAATATAAGACACTGTCTTATTTTTGGGGAAGCACGGTATTACATTATCTTAACCTCTAATAGCTACTTTGGGAGGAAGTAGTACAAGTAGATATCTCTAAGGTAACAGGCAAATTCCTCTGAAAATATATCTTTCCACTCTTTGTTACTGTTTATTTAATGACTTGCAGCTAAACACATGAACTAACTTGGCTGAAAAGTATTGTGTTAGGAAAACTTTGGATGTCAGTATGGTAGTTTCAGGATTCTAATGCATCATGTGATAGTCAATTTGACAGAACAGCCACCTGAAGGTATATGTTAGCCAGCTGCCACTCAACAGGAAGCAGCCAATCAGAGAAGAGTGGAGGATTTGGAAGGCTGAATGTGACAGGTGGGCTTGTTACACAGGGATTTTTGTGTGTGAAAGGGATTAGGTAGGATTAGACAGGTAAAACTAATCCCAGATTTTCATAAATTCATCAGTCCCAAAAAATCATGAATCATGACAAGTTGCCATTTTTGAATTTGACTATCTGTGATGTTCAAGCTAAAACCTAATTATGTAGTTATGACAAGATGTCAGAATGGAAATCCTTGGTAACAAAATGGTACACTTTTCTGAGCAACTTGATCAATTGTTGCGTGGTTTTCATTAACATGATGTTTCGACATTTTATTTCAGAATGGTCCCATGGTGGCAGGTCTTGAACCTCAGGAAGCAAGTGACAGACTTATCATGTTTCAGGTATTTCCTCACATCCCCCTCATCCCTACTGTGAAGGTGGTGGGATTGAAAGAAAGGCTTCTCCTGATGATCTTAACCCTCTAGCAGGCTTGAGTGTTCTTACCTCTGTGCCATAGGTATTAGACACTGTATTTTCTCTTTTGGCTTGGTAATTTCAGTAAATGTTCTCTTCTCTGATAATGTTCTCTTGTTGATGACACCAAACAACGGCCTCGATATAGATTAGTATGCACAACAATGTTATGGTGCAATCAATCAATGTCATGGGGCCGCCAGGGATCACATCACGCCGATTCTACATAACCTGCATTGGTTACCAGTTGCTGCTCAAGCCCAATTCAAAGTGATTGTTTTGACATATAAAGCCCTAAATGGCTTAGGACCTAGATACCTGAAGCACCGCCTCCTTCCATATGAACCTACCCAGCAATTAAGATCGAGCCAGGGGGGAGCTCTTAAAAGAGCCATCTCTCAAGGAGGTGAGAGGGATGGCTTGTAGACATAGGGCCTTCTCAGCAGCTGCCCCCAAGCTATGGAATGCCCACCCAAGTGAGATCCGCCTGGCGCCAACATTGATGATATTTCGGCGCCAGGTAAAAACCTTCCTGTTCCAGAAGTTTTTTAATTGATACAACATAGACTGTGGGTCCTCTGATGGCAATTTTAGTGTAAGGTTTTTATTATTGTTTTTAATTATTTATTGACATTGATGTTTTAACTGTTTTAATTCTTTGATTGTAAGCCGCCCAGAGACCTTTGGGTAGTAGGCGGCATATAAATTTAAAAAAATAAATAAAAAAATAAAGAAATCCAGCTCAGTTTTGTTTGCAATAACTCCCCTTTGCAATTTATTTTATTTTTATTTATTGATTTAGCTCAAGTGCTTTTCAAGATCTTGAGTGGTCCTCGGCTTGCCATTTCCTTATTCACCATGGATACATCCAGATATAGCTGACCTTGGCAGCCACTAGTGATTGTGGTTCAGAATAACGTTTCCAACAATCTCTGAAATCACTCACTACTTAAAGAGGCAATCCTCCACTGACAAATAATCACTAGTAAGGAAAGTCGCCCCCTCCCCCCAGGAGCAGAACACAAGTAAAGAAAGGCTCTCTCCCTGCTTACTGCTACCGGTGTTCTCTTTCCATGGCTCCAGTTTGGAAGTGTGTATATACAGTATATGTGTGTGTAGGAAGAGGAAGAACAGGGGGGGCGGGGGGGGGGGGAGGATTACAACAGTTAGTTCCCAGAAAGAGGGGCTGGTTGTAGAGAAGGAATATTGATCATTACTGGCACAAAACAGCAATAGCAGCAGTAGCAGCAATAACAACAGCATAATGAAAGAAGTCAAAAGCATCGGGAAAACAGTGTAGATGAGGCCAAAATCCTCTTGCCTACTTATTCTAAGATGAAGTAATGCAGTGTAACTTTGGGAGATTTAATGTACCTATTTGATTTTTATCCCCCCCCCCCAAATTTTCCACTACTGGAGACTCAAGGCATCATTTTGGAATCCAAGGTGGTATGAATTGTCTTATTTTAAGGTGAACTGAAATAGATTAATGAGTCACATGACTCAGTGTGTGAAAAGCAATCCCTGGGGGGGGGGGAATTTCTTAACTTCAGGCAATTTGTCTCTCAAAGTTACGCTGTTTGTGACACACTGACTTAGCTTTGCAAGAGGATTGGGCCCTGTGTCTTTTAGTAGAAACATTTGAGGAAGCTGTGCACATGTTGTCATGCCATGAGAGTTCAGAAGGTTGTGTCATAAATCTTTTGGGTTTTGTCTATATGTCTCTTGTTTATCTTGGCTTGACTCCTCCAATATTCCGCGCGTGGCCTTCCTGACCACTGTTCAGTTTACTCTTTGTGGTTTAAGGCACAGCAAGGATGCTCTTGCTTTGATTTTTAACCTCTAGAATCGATTTGAAAACCTTTATCGGAAGTACATCACCTACACTGGGGGCGAAGAGCTTTTTGGTTTGCCTGTGACGCCGTACCCTCAGCTTCTTGAGATAAAGAAGCAGCTCAACTTGTTACAAAAGCTTTACGGCCTTTACAACAATGTCATTGAAACTGTGAATGGCTACTACGATATCCTCTGGTCTGAAGTGAACATTGAGAAGATTAATAATGAACTCCTCGAGTTTCAGAACAGGTGGGAACCCATGGGTGTATTAAATATGTGTTTAGCACAGATTACCAGGATTCATTATTAAGGGTAAGCAAGAAACAGCATGTATCTACTCTCCCTGGTTTAGTGCTGCTAATCTTTAGCTGCTTGAAGCTGACCTCTCAAAATTATAGTTTCTTTTTTAAAAAAAAATGTAATCCTTTTCAGCATTTGTGTCTCCAGGCAAAATCTGTTCATGGATATCATTTTCATCCTTTGGGTTCTTCTTACTCCCAGATTGTTGTTAACACTTCAGATAATTGCAAAAATATGCAAAACTAATTGCTTTGCATGTAAATAGGAAGATATTAATATGGGACTCCCCCCAAAAGCAAGCTTCATTGAGAAGCAACCTGGATTCCCCACTTACAACCTTTATTTTGGGTCAAACATATGGAATATATGCTGGAGTGCAATGCTGATCTGGAGGCTATGTTGGCTAGGTGTAGTGCACTGGTTCTTAACCTTTGGTTCCGCAGATGTACCTGGACTGCAACTCCCCCTCTTGCTGTGCTAGAGGGGTTTCTGGGAGTTGCAGTACAGGAACATCTGGGGACCCACAGATTGAGAACCACTGGTCTAATGAATGTTGCAGTTGAGCATCTTTTGAAGGGTTACATGTACTCCATCCTTGCTACTTAGTGAAAGGCCTCTCATATACCACAGGGCTGTATTTAGCCAAGGAGCTCTGGGTGGGCCAGGAGAACGACAAGAAAGTTGTGATGAATTTTGTCTAGCTGCAGATACATTTTCACATTTACTTACTTTTTGTAAACACATCTTTATTGTCAAATGACATTATACACACAGTTGGATGATAATAATGCTAAAAGTATACAGACTGAAGTAGTTACACAATGACCACCTTGAGGGCAATGACAAAATAATAAATGAAGTGTTACAAAACTGATCAAGAAGTAGTATTAAGCAAAGGGAAAATATAGGTCCTGTTTTTCCCTTTTACTTCAAGGTAAGCCCAACTACAAAAGCATTAATTTTTTTCTTGGGCTTAATCTTTTTTTGTAGATGTATTTAGGGTCATTTCTTGATAGTTCTCAGCCAGTCAGAAGTCTTGGTCCAATTCTTTCTGAGTTCCATCCATCCATCCTACCTTGTTCTGTATGTGGGTCCATGCTTGGAACTCTGTGCTCTCCTGTTCTGCTTTCCTGGTCTATGTATTTAGCAAATAAGAATCAGAACACAAAGGTGAAGAAAACAACATATTCCTTTGCAAATGTATTTATTAGTGGTCCGTTAAGATATTTTACTCCTGCATCCATGCATTTTAAAATTCTGGTATGTTATAGTAAAAGTAGGCACACGTAGAATCAAATTTCCATAATTTCATCAGAAAACAATCAGTTGACAACAGGACTTGAATGTCTGCCATACATTACCCTGTTCCTTTAAAATGTGAGTGCATTTTTATTTGCGCTTTTTTATTTTGAACATTTGGGCCTTAGACATATTCCTGATCTACTCTAAGTGACCAGAGGTAGGAAAGATGAAGAACTGTGATGATAAAGAATGATATGCTTTTTGTGCATGCCGAAAGACATTATTGCAGATACATTCTTATACCTTTTTACCTTGAATAAATCCCATTGAATTCAGTAGGATTTACATTGGATTATACTGTACATGTTTAGGATTATGATGAAAGCATGGAAGTATTTTAGATCCATGTTGAGATACTTAGTGAATGTGTGTGTGTGTGTGTGTGTGTGTGTGTATCTAGGTGTCGTAAACTGCCTCGAGCTTTGAAGGAATGGCAAGCCTTTCTGGATCTTAAGAAGACAATTGATGACTTCAATGAATGTTGCCCATTGCTTGAACTAATGTCCAACAAAGCTATGATGTCGCGTCACTGGAAGCGCATCACGGATCTCACTGACCACAACTTTGATGTTGAAAATGAAACTTTCAAACTGAGAAACATCATGGAAGCACCTTTGCTGAAATATAAAGAAGAGATTGAGGTACTGCAGGTGGGTTTGAGGTGGACTGGATACCATCATAAATGGCATGGCAGCATCCCTGATACCAAAGTGTGGGTTCAATTATATAGTCTGCCTTTCACTTCACCCCATCCCAAATAATATATTGACATCTCATTGTCCACTTTCGGTAACAGAAGAACTGAGGGTATACTTGTAAATAATTTTGCAAGATTTATCTCAGTAGTGTGTATCTACTCACTTTCTCAAAGGATTGTTAAAACTAAGGTACTTAAGCAGATGAACTTGTATAAGAAACAGAATGCTGAACACCCTCAGTCAAAGCCACACTGATCACTTGAAGACTGTTCTCAGTTCATGCTACCGGTGGTCAGCTACTGGGATATTATTTCCATCTTGTGACAGCAGTCAAAAGATGTGGCACAAGGGAAGGTGTGGAAATGATACATTTACAAACTTGAACTGGGCACTTAGGAGCAGAAGGGTTTGAACTGACAGTGAAGAACAGATATATGTCTACATAATGGTGATTTTATTTGCTCATTTGACAGATACTCATTTCTTTTGTATTGTGACTTTGCTGCAGTGAATGCTCCCAGAAGTATAACTGGGCTTTCTATATGGTCTCTGCTTATCTAGGTCAGCATTAATGCTTGAATAAATCCTCAGGAAGGGAATAATTTCTAGGACAGTGCTGGTAAGCCTATGGCACGGGTGCTAAAGGTGGCACTCAGAGCCCTTTCTGTGGGCACCCAACATCTTCTCTTAACAGCCACCTGTATTCAGGTTAAACTGCTGTACTGGCACTTTGTGAAAAATTAGTATGTTTTGAATCGCAGTTTGGGCACTCGGTCTTTAAAAGGTTCGCCATCACTGGTCTAGTAAGACAACATTTCACTCTGATGGGCCTGAGGTTGTCAAGATCTCACTGCAGTTACTCTTGGATTGATTTGCTAGGATATCTGCATCAGTGCAATGAAAGAGAAGGAGATTGAACAGAAGCTGAAACAAGTGATCGCTGAGTGGGACAACAAAACATTTACTTTTGCCACCTTTAAGGCTCGAGGGGAGCTGCTGTTGAGGGGAGACAGCACTTCTGAAAAAATTGCAAGCATGGAGGACAGCTTGATGGTTCTGGGCTCTCTAATGAGCAACAGGTACTATTCTATACCCTTTTTAAAAGATTGGACTTAAAAGTATCTGCTCATTTTAACACTCTGGAAAAACATGTTAATTATTTCAGGTACAACACACCTTTCAAGGCTCAGATTCAAAAGTGGGTACACTACTTGTCTAACACAACTGACATCATTGAGAACTGGATGACTGTACAGAATTTGTGGATATACCTGGAGGCAGTCTTTGTGGCTGGAGACATTGCCAAACAACTTCCAAAGGTAGGATCCTGTGATTTCCCCAGGAAAATCTGGAGACAAGTGGACGTAGCCTGAGGAGACTGATCCAACCACTTTAGTCCACATCTCAACAGGCGTCTGAAAGCTTATCTTCAGGTTGCTGCAAAATAATAGAATCAGAATGGAAGATCATTGATTTAAGTCCTTGTGCTTATAGTTTCCTGCTGCAGCTGAAATGCTTCCAGGGCCGGCACGTCCATTAAGGTGAACTAGGCAATTGCCTAGGGTGCCAAAATGGAGAGGGGGTGCTGGCCAGCCTGCTGCCCCCCTGCTGCCCCACCGCCGCCACTGGCCACCGCCGTCCGTCCCCCTGCCGCCCGCTGCCACCCGCCTGCCGCCCCCACTCCCATTGCCGCCCACCCCTGTCCCCGTCGCCGTCCCCCGCCATCTGCCTCCCCCTGCAACCGCCCCGCCCCCCGCCGCCACCACCACCACCTGCCCGCCGCCCCCTGCCCTGCCCCACCCCCCACCCCTCGCCTAGGGCGCAAAAAAACCCTAGCACCGCCCCTGAATACTTCCCTCCTTTGTGTCTTGAAACAGGAAGCCAAGCGTTTCTCTAACATAGATAAGTCATGGGTGAAGATTATGACCAGAGCTCATGAAATACCCAGTGTCGTCCAGTGCTGTGTTGGAGATGAAACCATGGGACAGCTGCTGCCACATTTGTTGGATCAGCTGGAAATTTGTCAAAAGTCCCTTACAGGGTAAGGAACTCTTCAAAAGAGGACAGCCAGTGGACAGTCAGTTATAATTGCACTCAGGAGCAGAGCTAGCAAGACCACTCCTCTTCCCCCTTCTCTGCCTGAATTCCCTAGCTGGCACCGGCCCTTGTCCAAGCTCTAGCAAAAGCAATTATGCCCTGTTTATTGCTTTTGTTCAACTAATGTGTTCCATCATTTAACACTCCTTCAAGTGTTGAAGGAATAGCGTCCAGCTGTTGACAATTTACTCTGCACTAGAAACTACACTTTTTCAGATATTAATTTATCTCATAGTAATCCCTATAAAAAACGTATGCTATAATTTAAGACCTTTGGCAAATTCCACAACTTTAAAAAATGAAGAACCAGCTGCGTTATCTTCCTCTGTGTTGCAATTCTGGTGTGCCAGTTTTGAATATATAAAAAAGCGGAGGCCACATTGTGTAGTTTACAAGCCTTTAGCTTGTAAAATATGATTTTGGGCTTGGATGGATGGAAGCGATTTTTAGGGAACCCCCTAAAATTTGGAAACATTTGGGGGTAAGAGGACTGAGTTATGAAGCTCCAAAGGGGATGCTCCTAGGAAAAAACCTTCTAATTGGAATCACATGGGAAGCCTTATCTCCTGCCTGATCAGCTTTGGAGTAGAAGGTTTTTTCCTACGGGCACCCCGTTTGGAGCTTCGTAACTCAGCCCCCTTACCCCTACATCTTTCCAGATTTCAGGGCTTCCCTAACATTGTTTTCAGAAAGCTACCCCTGCTATTTTGGAGTCCCAAGGTCAGTAAATTTTGATTGCATATTTTTAAAAAACAAAACATGCACTCAAAAATTACTTACCTTTGGGGCACCAAAATAGCAGGGTACGATCAGAAAGCAATTTTGGGGAATTCCCTGAAATTTGGAAACATTTGGGGGAAAGGAGCTGAGTTCTGAAGCTTCAAAGAGGGTTCCCCTAAACCTTCTCATTGGAATCATATGCGAAGAGGGGGGCACCGCTATAGATTGCCAGATCAGGACTTGCCCTCCACCACCCTCCCCAAGCTGACCAAACCCCTAGTTTTACCCCCAAAACTGGGAAAACTTATTGACTTGAGCGTAAGCCGAGGGCATTTTTTTTAGCCAAAAATAAGGGCTGAAAAACTTGTCTTATACTTGCGTATATATGGGTATATTAAGCCTCCCCGGAGCAGAGTTTGGCTCAAAATCTGTGATTAACTATGGACTATCATTTGGTTTGTTGTGGAAAAAATCATGTCATGTAAATTATTCATATTTCTCTCTCTCTCTCTCTCTCTGTGAAATGTAGGTATTTGGAAAAAAAGCGGCTGTCATTTCCTCGTTTCTTCTTTGTCTCAGACCCTGCTCTGTTGGAGATCCTGGGCCAAGCTTCAGATTCTCACACAATCCAGGCTCACCTGCTCAATGTCTTTGATAACATCAAATCTGTAAAATTCCATGAAAAGGTGTGTGCAAACTTGTAACTTCAGTCTTACAAGGAGAGTAATCGAATTTGAAAATCCTGCCATGCCGAAGATCGAATCAAGAGGTTACCCTGGGACCTTATTAAGTCCATTCAGCTTGCTCTTTATAACCCATCCCCCCCATCTCTTGTGCTTACTTTCCTTTTGAACATAGAGTAGAGCAGGAGTCCAGTTTCCCAGGAGATAAACTACTGTTTCTTTTACCTTAGGTGGTGGGGGGGGGAGGGGAGGGAATGTCATGTTGTAATTGAGGTTTGGCTATCTGGAGGTCAAATAAGACAAGATAATTATCATGTCTTTTTGCAGGGGTGCTCCTTCAAATGAAGAAATGCTGTTGTCAAACCATATGATTTCTATTATGTCATCCTTGATTTTTTTTTATTTAAAAAGATCTGCCATAGTCTCTGGGGAGCAGGGAGGTAAAATTCATCAGATTTTGGGTCTTCCTGGCTTCTTTTAGGTCTAAGGCCTGGTGTGCTAAGGTTGGGGTTTTTATTTTGGGGAGGAGCTCCTGTAGGTCTAAATCAGGCAGAATGGTAAAAAACATGACAATCCCATGTTGGGGTGAGTGTTGGGCCATGCACTCTTCTAAGATCTGGAGGGTGTGTGGAGTATCCGTACTGTTGGAAGTTGTCCTCCTGTTTTGGGTTCTCCCGTTCCTCTTCCTGAGCATATGCTGAAGCATCAGATTGAGTGCCCTAATAATGGAAGGAAAGGCAGAAATACCATTAATGAAATCTACAACCCCCACTCAATTTACTCTTAGTTTTAGCAAAACATATCCCTCACTATCCTCTTAGAATCACCAGCTAAGGAGACTCCCAGAAAAGATAGCAGATAAGGTGGTAGGAAGAGCTTTCTGATACCTCTGTAAGTCTTTAAAGACAACAGATTTGAAAATTAAGCTTATGAGAATTTGTTTGTTTGTTGAGTTAAATGCTCTCATTAAGTTTGCTTAAGTAGAAAGAAAAGCTTGTTCTGAAATGTTAGAAAAAGAGGCTGCAGCTGGCTGGGTAGCTTAGTGGGTTAGAGTGTTGTGGGAGGCCAGTCTCCCAGGTTGCCTCCGAGGGGGAAAGCCAGCCTGTGTAGCCTTGGGGAAGCTGCACATCCCAGGAATATCCCCAGAAGAAGTACTTCTGAGTACTCTAGGAGGCCCTGGAAAGGATCACTGTAATTCATTTGATGTGATTGTTTGTAAAAAGGCGGCCCTACTTGATTTAGTTGAATGATTTCTATGCACCTAAAAAATTAAACATAATTGATTTTTTAGTTGGGTTACTATGGTGGATGATGATGCACCACACTCTTCTCACAGAGTAAACCAGTTGCTGTCCAGCATAAATCTGGTTTGTTCACTGGTGATATTCAATTCATAATTAAGAAATTCAAATGTGTAGCAAAAATGGAGGACAGTATCTTAATGTCTTGATTTGAAAAGGAAATGCAGCAGTATGTCCCCACATTATTATTAAAAGCAGAATGTAGCATTTATACATTTAAGGAAATTTTATTTTGATCTTCAGGATGCTTTTGTTGTTACAGTAGCTCTGAGTTACACTGCAATTAATAAGAGGAAAAGAGAATAGGTCACTACTGCGTATCACTGAGTGGTGTAACAATGGTTTTGTTTGTATCTGCAAAGCAATAGGTATAAGTATTTTTCTGGTTTTCTAAGTAAACACTCAAATTGAATTCTCCTCACAACTACATAAAATCTCCTTGAAATCCTGGGCAGCTCCCCTAGATTGGAAAATTCAACTGGTTCAGAATACCTTATGCACTTTTTTTGCATGATGGCTCCCAGAGTGGGAAATAATAAATTATCCCAACTCTGGCTAAGTGTTTTGGGTGGAAATCCTGAGGTAAATAAGAGTAAATTTCCCCAGCTATTTCTGAGTTAAGACTCTTTTTAAAGCAAAGTGTTCTGCTGTTAGTGCCTGCCTTGTGTCTGTCTTCAAAAAGGATGCTTGATGGATGTTCATATTTAATGTTGACCAGCTACAAACAGTAGGGGTCACATCAGATCTCTGTCCAAGTTAGAAAAGTAGTTGTTTGAATACAATTATATGCAGGCTACATATTATGTACCAGAGCCCTGATGTGTTCTGGATGTTGTGGCACCCAAAAATAACTTTCTCATTTGATATGGAAAAGGAAAGACAGAAGATTGAACAATATGATGCAGATTTTTAACATGATGTATACAATTTGCAGGTTTATGACCGGATCCTTTCCATTTCCTCTCGGGAAGGAGAAACAATTGAACTAGAAAAGCCTGTAATGGCAGAAGGGAATGTGGAGGTTTGGCTCAATTCCCTCTTGAAGGAGTCCCAGGGTTCTTTGCATCTGGTGATTCGGCAGGCAGCTGCAAGTATTCAGGAACCAGACTTCCAGCTAATAGAATTTCTTTCTTCTTTCCCTGCCCAGGTAAGTTTCTTATTTTATAATTTATTTTATATTCTATCTTATTTTGTAAGCTCTTTAATGAAATAGTGATGGCAACTTATGATACCAATTATTCAGAGGCTGTTTTGGATACAAAAATCACTGCATATCATCAGATCTATCGATCCTTTTTCCAAGAAGTATCCCAGTAGCAGGGACACTATTAAGTTGATGTTATGTATTAGGTTTATTAGGGCTAAATGACCAAGGAGTCTTTAAACAGGTAGCAGTAGAATTAACTTCAGCTTTTAACTCTTACAAAATAACATTACTTCTCTGCTCTGTCAAACTCCTTAGATTTAGTTAAAACAATAATAACAACCCAAAGTTGCTTCAGGAATCATATTTATCATTCTCTATTGTTACATCCAAAGAGAGAAAGGCAGAGAGGAGAAATATTCATATGAAAGTTCCTCTGATGAGCAAAGCACAGTGTTTGAGCCATAACTCTCCAGAGGGAGATATCATTAAATCATCAGTTCCCAGCCAGAAGAAGAGTATATGATTGATCCCATTATGTTATTCTGTGATTCAAATGTAGCTGTAAGGAACAGCAAGTCCTCCCCCCTTGTTTCAGTTCCTACACAATCACTTATCTGGAAGTTGAGTCATGGCAACTGGACTTCTTTTCCTGAGAGATTGAAATGTTTCGCTTCTCACCCAGACTGACAGAACTGTTTGGATGAGCAGCAAAACATTTCAGTCACTCAAGAAAAGAAGTCCAGTTGCCATGACTCAACTTCCGGATAAACTCACCTGAATGGCTGAGAATCTTCACAGACATACACAATCACTTGGTTGCTCACTGTGACTTCTTCTTGTAGGCTACTGGTGTTAGTGGTGGTGGTGGTAGTGGTGTGCTTGTCTCTTACATTGGAGCTTGTCATTTTTGCTTCTCTGCATCAGTTGACTCCTGCCTGTTCCAAAGTTGGGGCTGACTGGTTGTTGGTGGACTGTCTATAGAGTACAACGTCTGGCTTGGATTTCTCTGTGTTTCTAGATGGCCATATTGCTCAATATGGGATGAAGCTGCTAACTGCCACATGCCTTTCTTTCTGCATTTCCTCTGAAAAGATTGAGTATGGCTGATGTGGTTGTAATAATCCTAGATAAATGTCTGTGAGGAAGGGCTTTGAGCTTCTCCACAAGCCCTCTCATTTCTAGCTCAAAGATTCCCTGTCCCCATTACATCTGGTTTTACCTTCTGTCTGCCATAATTCTTACTGTGAAAAATATTACAGTGGTACCTTGTATAACGTAATTAATTTCGTTCCAAATCAAATTACGTTATACAAATTTTCCGTTATTCAAATTCTAATTTCCCATAGGAATGCATTACAACTGGATTTAATCCGTTCCAATGCGTTCAATGCGGCACTAGGTTTTTTTGGGTGGGGGGGCGGGTGGGCGGTGGACCCCCGTGCAGGTGCCAGGTAAGGGTGCCCCTCCCCGGCTCACCCCCCCCTCCGTGTCTGCCGCCCGTCCTCTCCCCTCCCTCCTTCCCTCTTTCCCCAGGCGGCCGCAGGTGGTCGGGCGGAGGTGGCCGCGGGGGTGGGGGGAGGGAGTGGGGGCGCCGCTTGGCCTGGGGTGGAAGGCTTGGGTGGGACCGCGCCGGGAATTCCCCCCCCCCCCCCGCTCACCTCTTGCTGGAGCCCCGGAGGCTCCCGGCAGGCAGGAGGGCACACCGGCAGCCCACCCCGGAACCCCAGCATCCGCGGCGGTGGCCTGCCACCCCTCCCCTCCCCTCCCCAACCGCCCTGCGTCCTCTTCCCGGGTGGCCTTGGACGAGACCGCGCCGGGAATTCCCCCCCCCCCCGCTCACCTTTTGCTGGAGCCCCGGACGGCATCACGAAGGCCCCTAGCCTCCTTGGACGGACGGAGACACACACACACACACACACACACACACACACACACACACACAGGGGAGGGGGCAGGCCGCCGCCGCGGATGCTGGGGTTCCGGGGCGGGCCGCCGGTGCGCCCTCCTGCCTGCCTCCGGGGCTCCGGCAACCCCCGCAACCCCCGCAAGCGCCATCCCGGAGGTGACGTGACGGAGCCGTATTTTCCACCCTTCCCCCCCGGGTGTCCCCCTGCGATTTCCATAGCAGCCCCTCCCCGCCGTCCCCATCACCTCCTCCTTTCCCTGCTCACCTCTTGCCGGGAGGAATCTCAGCATCCGCGGCGGCGGCAAGCGGAGGACCCCTGCGCAGGTGCCAGTTAAGGGCACCCCTCCCTGGCTCGCCCCCCTCCGTGCCTGCCGCCCCTCCCCTCCCCTCTTTCCCCGACCGCCCCCCGTCCTCTTCCCGGGCGGCCGGAGGTGGTGGACTGAGGTGGCCGCGGGGGGGGGAGGGGGGCGGATTTCCCCCCCGCTGTACGGATTTTTCGTTGTACAAACCCTCCGTTATACGAAGGTCTACTGTATTTAGTATCTCTCTCTGTGTGTGTCTGTGTGTGTCTGTGTGAGAGAGTGTGAGAGAGAGAGAGAGAGAGACAGAGACAGAGACAGAGACAGAGACAGAGAGACAGACACACAGAGAGATGCAGACGCATACACACAGAGAGAGAGAGAGAGAGAGAGAGAGAGAGAGACAGACAGACAGACAGACAGACAGACAGACAGACAGACAGACACAGAGAGACACACACAGAGAGGCAGAGACAGAGAGAGAGAGAGAGAGAGAGAGAGAGAGAGAGAGAGAGAGAGAGAGAGAGAGATGCAGACACACAACACAGAGAGAGAGGGAGAGAGAGAGACAGAGAGAGAGACAGTCAGGTTCCACTTTTCCTAAAGTTTTTAGGAACCATCTTCAAAATGCATTTGTCTGCATAATCTAGTTAACCTTTACTGTAGTCAGGCTTGGTGACTGACAATATAAGCCTTCAACAGTGGATAAAGTTGCACAGAGGAGCATAATGTGGGAACTTTTATTTGAACGCATCCTCACTCTGAAAGGTTGGTTGCCCACTCCAAGCCTGGTTTGAATAAAAGGAATGATTAAAAAGAGAGCATTCGCCATCAAGATTCTCTCTAAGGAGTGTGTGCATGACTCTACTCCCCTCTTTCCCTCCCCCATGCACGTGTCATGACTGTTTATGATTGTGATGGAGCCGGCACGGGTGCGCGTGCGTGAAGTTTTACATACACGTGCCTTGCACACACACATGCACAGAAGAGAGCCCCAGTTGCTGACAATAACAACTGGAGTTACACTTGGGTTGTCTTCTTTTTAAAATTAATGCATCTTCCAGAAGAGAAGTCTTTAAAAATCTGCAGATGAGAAGTATTCCTCTTTTTAAAACATAGCAAATGCACAGTATGTTTTGGCAAATGATGTTCCAGAAAGCTTGCCTACTGAGTACTGCAACATGAATAATTTTTTTAAAGGTTGGCTTGCTAGGGATTCAAATGATCTGGACACGAGATGCCGAAGAAGCTTTGACGAATGCAAAATATGATAAAAAAATCATGCAGAAAACAAACCAGTTCTTCCTGGACCTTTTGAACACTCTGATAGACATGACTACAAAGGATTTGAGTCCTGTGGAGCGCATCAAATATGAGACCTTGATCACAATTCACGTGCACCAGCGGGATATATTTGATGACCTGGTAAAGCAACTTTTTGTTGTAAATGATCACCCTAGAAAGATGGGTGCATGTTTAACATGGTGTGTGCATTTATGTATGTTCTACAAATGCATAGTTGAGGGCCTGCAGACTGTTTTGAGGCATTCTTAACTTGACCATCCCTGATGGATTTTCCCCCCCGTCACTCTGTGCTAGTTTCATTTTGACCAAGGATTATTGTCTTTCTTTCTCAGTGTCTTCTCAACAGTGGTATCAGTATGCTCAGCAGCAGTACTGTCCCTACACACTACTATACTTAACAAAAGTATGTAACAGCAAGGCCCTTTTCTACCTATCCTTATTGCTACTTTGCTGCTTATATACTGCAGGAACAACTCATCCTACAGAAGGAACCTTGATGTGGGATGAGGTGGCCTCTTACTCTAGTCATGAGCCACCTGTGCTCAGAGGACAGTAAAGGAGTTCAGTTGGTGCTCTTTGCAGTAGAGATGGGCATGAAATGAATTTTTTTTCGTTCTGTTAATCATTATTCGTTCCGTTACGTAACAGAACAAATAACGAAGCCCAGAGTAATTTGGGAACGAACCGAACAGAGCCGGAACAAATTAGTTCGGTTCAGTTCAGTTCGTTCTTCCCTGCTGGCATTGCCGGCGGGGAGGACTGTCAGAAGAGCCCCCTTCTTGCCACACAGGAGTGGAGGCGGGACCAAGGCTGCCTCTCCAGCGATCTCTTCCGCAGGTGCAAGACAGCCGGCACTGCTGTCATGCACTCACGGCAGAGGGCGACAAGAGGGAGCCACGGTCTCGCCTCCACACACAGAAGCAAGAGCGCGGCTCAATCTCCTCCGCCCGGGGTGACAGCTGGGCAGCTGTCATTCAGGGTGGAGGAGATTGGCTGAGCCTGGGCTGTTGTCTCGCCTTGATCTCCTCCGCTCCGGGTGATGGCTGGGCAGCTGTCATCCGGGGCGAAGGAGATTGGTTGAGCCTCGCAGGGAAGCTGAGTCCCCCCTTTCCCCTCTTCACACAGAGGGGCGAAGGGGGGGTCTGAAAGGGATCTTCCCCACCCGGGTCATGACAGCGCCTGGCGCTGTCATGACCCACATGGGAAAGCCGAGTCCCTCCTTAGCCCCTCTGCATGCAGAGGGGTGAACGGGGGTCTTGGCTTCCCCACACCAGATGACAGTGCTGGGTGCCCTGTCATCCGGCGTGGGGAAGGTCCGTCTCAAAGGGATCTTCCCCGCGCTGGATGACAGGTCACCTGGCACTGTCATCTGGCATGGGGAAGGTGGAGGGCGGCGAGACGGGGCTGCGATATATAGTGATATATATATAATTTTAATATGGGAGCTGGGAGTACTGTAAACTATTCAGCCTCCGTATCCGGTCTCCTCCAGTGCTGTGGGGGGGAGGGCATTTAACAGAAGGAGTCCATAGAGGAGCCCAGCAGAAATGTGAAAATCTGGCACTTTCACTTTTGACTGCATATTTTATCTCCTCCTTGTGTTCTTGCCCACCCAGTTTCCATACAAGGTCTTTTACCTTTTCTTTCCTGCACAGAAATTTACATCTGGTTGGATGTGGCACTCGTTTGAAATGTCTCATTGCCAACGTATTGCCTGAAATCCAGTTGCTTAGTGTAGTAAATTGTAACTAGAGTAGCCCCATTGAATCAAAGGAATTTATGGAGGAATTGACCCACCAACTCTAGGTGTGACTTAGCTAATCAATGGGATTTCAGCCAGTCTTCCACTTTGACTAAAGTGGATATGACTGCCTTCTAAATTAGCATACACATTTTCCTTGTGCTGTTTCATTAACAGTCTTGCAGAACACAAACCGCATATGCGACCCCCCCTTCCATCCTTAGTGTCAAGAATTATCTTTGTTTTTATAAGTAATTGCTTCCAACAGATGAACTGGATGCATTCCCATTCAGCTGTTTCCATAGTTCTTTATGTATGACAGCATGGTTTTTTTTTGCCCCTAGTGCCGTATGCATATTAAGAGTCCTACGGATTTTGAGTGGCTGAAACAATGCAGATTTTATTTCAATGAAGATTCAGACAAAATGATGATTAACATCACAGATGTGGCCTTCACATATCAGAATGAATTTCTGGGCTGCACTGACAGACTTGTCATCACGCCTCTCACAGATAGGTGAGACATCTTTGTGTTATTCAGCCTGCTTGATGGATTATGCTAATGTTATTCACTAGTTTCTTATTTGGTAGTCATATATTCTTGCTCATTGGGTCACCAATTCCCATGCTTTGCAAGGTTTAGATATCAAAGCTAAAAAGAATTGTTTCCCTCTGATCTACTCCAGTTTGGAGGAATGTCTAGTGATATTACATTAATTTTATTTGGCAAATTAAGAAGCCATATTCTATTTTCTGGGATTCTAAGGTATTGTTGCTTCATACAAGATGATCTCCAGGAGTCTGTTGAGCTCTGAAATATAGAGGAGAGGGGCTTGTCCACCAGATCCCAAATGCAGTGGAACCTTGACTTACGTCATTAATCCGTTCCAGAGGTCTAGACTTAAGTCAAACATGACTTAAATCAAAAAACTTTTCCCATAGAAAGTAATGGGAAAGTGGATTAATCCGTTCCAGATGATGAAAAAGACCCCCGAAAACAGCAATTTAACACAAATTTGACTGGGATAGGAGATTCCTTCCGGGGATGTAAATGAAATGTCTCTTCAAAGAGAGGAGGAGGCAGTGGAATTATAGTCTACAAGTTACACGCCTCCACTTTTTAACGTTCATAGCAACAATGTCTAACATTTAAGTTTTACTGATTTTTAACCTGACGTTCCAAGTTCTGAACAACTCTATGCTTACCATTAGAGTCCCACAACTGTACAGCTCCCCAACTAAAATGCTTCCATTGTGGACCAGACTTCTGCAGCCAGATTTTTTACAAGACTGAGCCAACTGTCTAACCAGCGAGGCCAGCCCCGAGCTCCTGACCCTTCTTCTCCTCCAGCAGCAGCGGCGGCTTCGGCAAGGCCGAGGACCAGCTCCAGGTGCTCGGAGCTGGCCTCGCTGAAGCCGCCGCTGCCACTGCTGGAGGAGAGGAAGAAGGCAGGAGCAGTTTGGAGGCGGCAGCCATGATGCTGGGTCATGGCTGCCGCCCGATTCCAGTGCCCTATGCCAGGGCTCCGAGCTGTAAGTCAAAGCCTGCAACTCAAGTCAAACAGGCCCCTTCTTGCTGCAAGTCAAATATGCTGCAAGTCAAGCAGCATGTAAGTCAAGGTTCCAATGTACTTGGTGGATCCATTTCACATTGAATATAAGACAATTCTGGGTTCAGTATAATTCCTAATGCCCCCTTTCCATGCTGCAGTGCTCTTTTATCACTTCCATTCCGCTCAGTAATAAACCTTTGGCGATGTAGAAGGACATATCAGAGACAGTTTGTTGAGTTATGGGCTTATGGCATGTAGTATTAATTTGTAATACTGTGAGGGGGTTTAGTCTCCTACATTCCTGGATCCATGTTATCGATCTAATCATTAATCCAGTAATCTGGATTAATTTTAGACTATAAGTGGAAATGTCTATTGCCAATCATGACTATTTTCTTAGTGCTTAACTGGAATATATAAAAATGGACATCAGCTATTTATCTGCTATTGTATGCACACTGACTTTCCACCTGATGTAGACACTCGGCAGAAAGAGTTAAATGCACAGTGAAATGAAGGGTAAAGAAATGCATTTTCAAAAAAAAAAAAATGAAACTCAAAAGGGTAACACTTGAAGATTTCAACTCTGTGTCCTGACCAAGCTGATGCTATTCTCTGTTGACACTATGCTGACAGATGGGTTCATGGCTTTGTATTCAGTGTCTAACTAGAAAACATGCTGGTTCAGATATCCAGTAAATAAGGCCCCTATCCCATGACCGGAAGAAACAGCTTAAAATAAAAGGCGGTTTCGCTGCGGCAATGGTCACGTGATAATTAAAGGCGGTTTCTGTGTCTTCACAAATGCTGTTTTCTTAGCCACCTATGATGTGTCCTCACCTCCGGAAGCCGCATCAAAGTGGCTGGGAAGGGGTGTGGGAAGAGGGGAAGGGGAAGAGGAGAGGGAGAGGGAGAAAAGAACCAGGGTGGGTATCGGAGGAAATCTCCCTCTCAGCTTTTCTCAACAATGAGCTAATTCTGATGGTAGCTGTTGGGTTGTCAAGATCTTCCTTCACCCACTCTCTCTCTCTCTCTCTCTCTCTCTCTCTCTCTCTCTCTCTCTGTGTGTGTGTGTGTGTGTGTGTGTGTGCTGACAGAGAAAAGAGGAACTGCCAGCTGGGGTTTTTTTTGGTCTCTGCCCTCGGCTCCTCTCTCTCTCCCCCCTCTCTCTGTCTGTCTGTGCACCTGCAAGCGCGCGTGTGCACACATGCGCACATTCACACTCACACACAGACTCCTTGTCCCTTTGCTGCTGCTGCTGCTGCAGCAGAGCCAGACTACTCAAAGCGTAAGCAGATTTTAGAGTCCCCACTGACGTTTGTTTCGGCTAAAAAGCCGCATCTGAACTGAGGCAAATTATTCCCACCTCCAAGGCTGGTACTGGGAACACTCGCTAAAGGAGGCGTGGTTGCTTTTTTAAAAAGCCAGATGCTTGTGGGGGCATGATTTTTGGAGGCGGTTTATCTTGAAGTAAGGAGCGGATTTTAGCGGTCGTGGGATAGAGGCCTAAGAGAGGATGCTTATCAAACTCCCTTCCCCCCCCCCCGGATAACCCCCTTTTACTGTACCTTATGCAAAAATGCTTTCCTCACCCCTCAGTATTGTTGCCTTGCTTTTGTATAACAGGTTTTGAAGACCGCTCTTTGGGTATAATAAGCACATCAATAGATGTTGGGAAAAACCTTTTCTTTTCAGGTGTTACATTACTTTGGCTCAAGCCCTGGGTATGAGCATGGGAGGAGCACCAGCAGGACCTGCAGGAACTGGTAAAACTGAAACAACGAAGGACATGGGACGGTGCCTTGGAAAATATGTTGTGGTCTTCAATTGTTCTGACCAGATGGATTTTCGAGGATTGGGCAGGATTTTCAAAGGTCAGGGTCTTGTGCTACGGAAATGGTGGCCTGCTTATGCAGTACAGTGTTCAGTTTCAAGCAATTATGCTCTGAATTGTATATGCATTTTTAACTTGGTGTTCAGAAAAAGTAGACCATCAAAATAGACATTCATTTGAAAGTGGAAGTGTTTAAACTTGTTACTTAAGATTCCTTGCCTCTAAATAAGACAAACAAATGGTCATTTACTGAAAAGCCTGTTAACTATTGCATTGTGTCCTCAATTAGTATGGTGTGATGTTTTCCCAGCTCTCAACATTTCTCCAGCTGACAGTATATTTAGAAATCATTTTATTAATTTGAAAATCAGCAGTCCTGCAAATGTCTGCATGCAGGTCATATGATGCCCCTGTCCCCAAAAGTCTTTGGTTGGCTCCCTTAATTATTGCTAGTGGCCTTATCACAATATAGCTGTAGGCAACAAAATGGTTCATTATAGGCAGTAATGTTCTGTAATTAGAAAAAGTGTACTACATGTCATTATGATATCACAGAGGTGGAAGGAGCCAAAGGCTATATTGTTCCGTAACTCACCATATGTGACAACCCTCACCCAAAAGCCTGAATGTTGCTATTTACAAATAAGTCTGTGAAGATTCTCAGCCATCCAGGTGACTTTATCTGGAAGTTGAGTAATGGCAACTGGACTTCTTTTCTTGAGACATTGAAATGTTTTACCGCTCATCGAAACAGCTTCGTCAGACTGACAAAACTGTTTGGATGAGCAGCAAAACGTTTCATTCTCTCAAGAAAAGAAGTCCAGTTGCCATGACTCAACTTCCAGATATTTACAAATAAGTATTTGCGTGTGTTAAATCATTTTTGCCCTGACTAAATTGGATTATAACTATAAATTACTGTAATATGAAAGGGATTTATTTCTATGATGACATAATTGTTACTTTTAGTTACTTTTGTAGCTACAAGGTTTGGGTGTACAGTGGACCCTTGTATAACAAACAGTTTGTGTAACATAAAATCTATACAACATAAAAAATTCTGGAGATAGGGGAAATTTGCTTAACATAATCACCTATGGGGTGAATCTGTACAACATAAAAATGGGATTACTCTGTTTTCAATGCATTCCTATGGGAAATTTGTATAAAGGAACATTTGCTTAACATAATTTTATTTGGAATTAATTAATTCCTTTATACAAGGTACCACTGTACAATGGAAGAGTAGTATCTCATGGTTCAAAGGCTGGTTTGGGCACCAATGTGTTGGTCTGAGTGCACTGATGTGACAATGGGATGGGTAAGGAGACCGTGCCTATGTTGTGCTAGTAACTTGCAGTGCTCAGGTACAGTAACCCCCCCCTTTGCAGTTCATATACTGCAGTCCCTGTATATCGTGGGGCCACAGTATATTTTAAAAAAAAGGGGTGGGGTAAGCTGGAAAGGCCTGTTTCAGGCCTCCTGTATTTACCCCGGGCCTCACGCTGCTCCAAACAGGCCTTCTGATGGCCTTCCCGGGCGATCAGAGGCCCCAAACGTGCTTCTTGCCGGACTGGTAACAAACTACTTTTGAGCCTTGTGTCAGTGATGGAATAATGCTAGGTTCTAGGAGTCCCCTTCTAGTCACTCAGCCAAACTACCCTGTTTATCCTGGAGCGGGTGGACCCTGGAGATTCAGATGTGCTGAAGAGGAAGGGAATCTGCCTGGCTGGCTGTGATACTTTCCTAAACTCTCCAGTCTGCCCTGACTGAGCAGTACTTCCAGGGCGTCCAAGAATCCACAAGGTGAAGCACTCAGAACTATACACCTACCTTACAAAGTAGAACTGCTACCATTAGAAATGGGCACAAATTTAAAACTGAATTGTAAAATGTATTCACAATACTTTGTTGATCTGTATTCATCTGATACACCCAATGAATACAAATTTACATTTTTTTTAGCAATTTTTGATTCATTGATTCATCAACCCCTTGCCATCTGCTGCTGCTGTCACTTTCCTGGTGGGGGCCCTCTCTGCAGGTGCATAATTCAAATGTCTGAAACCCAAGCTTCACCACACCTGGAGGGCTTGTAGAAGAGAATCAAGGGAAGCTTCTCAGTGATTTTGGTGTACTGAGGTGCCGCGAGGGGGCTGTTTTAGAGGAATGTTTTAAAGGTGAAACAAATCAATGAATCGATTCATAGGTTCTTTGGGATAAATCCCTTGATTCCTGATTCCTGATGACAAATTATGAATTGAGATGAATCACCATTTTTTCCTGATTCACACCCATCTCTAGCCAACATCCCCGCAAATATATCAAAGGCCTTAGTGGTCAAGGCAAGACCTGGTTTTAGTGCCACTAGCCCAAAAACCTAGTTGGCTGGAGAATTTTTTATATTTTATTAAAGAAAGTGAAAAGGGGGGGGAAGCAAAAGTTCCAAGCAGGTTCAAAAAGGTTCAAAAATAACTTGATGCCAAAAAGATAATTTGAGACAAAAGCTGTGGCAATTAAGAGAACATATCAGAAAATAACAAAGCTAATCTATTCTACCTGATACTCACACTTGACTCAGCAGCATAATTCTGAAGCATTCACAGAGTGCAACCTTCCAGGCATAGGAGCTGAGCATAACATCTCCTGAGAAGTAAACTAAGGCAGCTGAAGTAACTTTTGAACCTTTGTGATTGGCAGAGCCTCTGGAATGGTGCAGAATGTGACTCCTTAAGTGTCACATTCTGAACCTTTCCAGATGGCCAGAGACAATCGGGCTTCAAGTTCTCTAAAATGTTAATGCTGACAATAACTTATTCTGCCCCCCTCCACCTTTCACACAGCTGAAGTCATTTTACAATTAGCACAGAACAAGGGAACAAGGCGGCTTGGCCTTGAAGGCCTCACACACAAATGATCAAGTGCTGGTGTCATTCCCTTTTCCATCAGCCATTCCCAGGCATAGACAGAGAATCCTGAATTCCTAAATGGATTCCACGTTCCCCTAATTCCTCAGCCTCTTCCTAGTATCTCTAGCTAATTACTTCAAACGTAATTTTTCAAGCTTGTCAGAAACCTTTCTGCTCCCTACAGCCAACTTACACAACGATCTTAGACTTTAAAACTTCCTTTTAGGTGAGCAAAGTAAAATATAGCCAGCCCCTGAGTTGAGTTCCAGAGCTCAGTCTGCCTCTCATTAGACCTGCTTCTCATTAACTTTTTAATCATTTCAAGCATGATGCTTTGAAGCGGTTGTGGAGGCCCTTGATGTCTCATCATAGAATGGGGAGCACCGATTTAGCTCCTTTTAACCTAACCCTTTCCTCTGATTGAAGGCCTTGCTCAATCTGGATCCTGGGGTTGCTTTGACGAGTTTAACCGCATTGATTTGCCTGTGCTCTCTGTGGCTGCACAGCAAATTGCCATTGTTCTGACATGCAAGAAGGAGCGGAAGAAGAACTTCGTTTTTACCGATGGGGATAACGTGGAAATGAATCCTGAATTTGGACTCTTTTTGACAATGGTAAGGACTTGGAGTATGTAGGGGAGTTTGGTTTCTCAGTTCACTGTAATGGCACTACTGAAGTCTCTGTGGTTTAATTTACGAGGTATGTGTCAGAGGAAAGGCTTTCCTGGAAATTCCAGTTGTGACCAAGAAGTTGCCCACTACATAAGCACATGTGGAAGAAAACCATTTTCTATCATCTTTGTTGTATAGGCCTGTGTGGAGCAGGTCCACTGGGTGCTAATCTCTTTCCGGGCACAATTCAAAGTGTTAGTTCTTAATTCTAGCCTATAAAGTGCTCAGTGGCTTTGGTACAAGCTGTCTAAAAGACCATTTCTCCCTTGATAAGCCTGCCAAAGTGCGAAGACCATCAGGAGAGGCTTTTCTCCTGGTCCCACCACCTTCATAGGTGCATTTGGTTGGGACATAGGAGAGGACTTCCTTTGTTGCTGCTTCCAGACTTTGGAACTCCCTCCCACAGGAGGCCAGCCTGGCACCATATTTGCCCTTCCTACCATAAAAGCAGCCAAGACCTTTATATGTCTGCCTGAGTGGGGATTTTGAATGGATGGTTGTGCCTTGCGGCTTTTAGAGTTGCTTTTGTTTACCATTTTTTAAAGTTTGATATTAGATCCTTTGTAGTAGTTGTATACTTATTGTTTTTTTTTGGCTGTGAATATAGTTTTTAATGATGTAAGCTTCCTCAGGTCCTTTTAAAGAAGGTGACATGAAACCTTGTGTCGCAGTAGTTAAATGCCTGTACTGCAGCTAAAACTGTGCTCATGACCTGGGGGTTCAATCCCAGGTAGCCAGCTCATGGTTGATTTAGCCTTCCATCCTTTCATAAGTAGCCTGCATAATTAAATTGTAAACCGCCCAGAGAGTGCTTGAAGCGCTGTGGGGGGTATATAAGCAGAACACTTTGCTTTGCTTTAAATACATAAATATATAATAAATACAGCCAGTTTATGTTATTGGGTTACCCCCCAAATAGCTAATTACTGCCAGATACATTACTTGCCACTAAGTTGCTTCAATCTAGGCTCTTGAAGATGACTGTCCTCACATGCTCCCTGGATATGTCTTTTCCCTGAATGAATCTAGCTAATTTGCAACAAATATGATTTGAAAGTAAAACATCAATGCAGATGATTATATTGCTATTTATAATGAAGCCCAACATGACAGATCCTTGGTGCCAAACAGCTGCATGGAATTCATTCGAAGCCCTTCCATTCAGTGACCAACAAATGTTAATAATAATGCTGTGTTCATAAATATAAAAAGTCTTTCTTTAATTTGAATTTTTCCTGTTTTGGCCTGTTGTGTGGTCCTATCACATGACCAATATCTCGTATCAAGAGTTCACATGCATATTGTTAAGCAGCGTACCCAGAACTTACGTGAAAAAGCATCAAAATCATGCAAAGATGAGTCAACTCAATGACAAAAGTCATTAAAAAGAATAAAGGTTCGTGGCCAAAGCAGCTCCACAGGAACCCTAGGGAACGGCATGGCACTATGAGGAGTCCAGCCAGGACATTTTCCTGTATCAGCATTTTCCTGTATCAGCATTTTGCTGATACAGCAACGTACCTGCACAATTTTTAAAAAAAGGGGAAGTGGGGATGGGTGGGCAGGTAAAAAAGAGAGAGGAAGGTGATATGTCTGCTTATGGGTTGTAGATGAATGTACTACAACTTGAAGAGTCGGAGACGAACTGAACTTGAATGTACTACATTTTTTACCGTAAAAGAGGCAGAATGGTTAATGAGGTAGGAGTATCACAGGATATATGCCCATGAAACAGAGGAAGCAAGACATGAGAAAAAAAGTGTGATATGTGACTGTGGCCTAAGTTTCTCCATATGAGGTATGGACAGTAGAGATTGGCTGGAAATGAAAAATGAAATGCTGTTTCATAGTTTTGTTACATAACAAAATGGTAGGATGTGTGTTGTTACGAAATGAAACAATGTTTTCCTCTCGGAAGGAAATGATGCATCCTAGAAGAACCAACATAGCAGGGGAGCTTCCTCAAACACTTCCCTGTGAGCCCTCAAAATTTGGAGATGTTTGGGGTTTAGGGGGCTGAGTCACTAAACTCCAAAGGGGGTCCCCCAGGAGAAAAATCATTCTAATTGAGTCGGGAAGCCACTAATAGCCCCCCATGCAGGAGCAATTAGCGGCTTCCTGACTCAATTAGAATGATTTTCATCTAGGGCGACCCCATTTGGAGTTGAATAACTCAGCCCCCTGAGACCCAAACCTGTAAAAATTTCAGGAGCTTACAGGGAAGTGTCCAAAGGAGCTACCCTGTGATTTTGGTGCTGATACATGGCTGCAATCTGCATCTTTGAGTATATAAACATAACAAAACATTATGTACTCAGAAATATGGATCACAGCCATGTATCAGCACCATAATTGCAGCAGAGATAGCTTCCCCAAGCTCTTCCCTGTAAGCTTCCCAAATTTGGAGATGTTTGAGTTTTGGGGGCTGAGTTATTAAACTCCAAAGGGGCTTATGGACACTAGTTTGGTACATAGAGTAGAACTTGAGAAGGAAAATCTAAGAAATTTGCTATTTATATAAATATTGAGGCCAATGTGACTGATAGCCCAACTTTTAAATCAGAATGTAACTCTCTGTTAAATCAGAACCCTGGATATGCCGGTCGTCAAGAGTTGCCTGAAAACCTGAAGATTAACTTCCGCTCAGTAGCAATGATGGTTCCTGATAGGCAGATAATTATTCGTGTCAAACTGGCAAGCTGCGGTTTTATTGATAACATTGTGCTCGCGAGGAAGTTCTTCACCTTGTACAAGCTTTGTGAAGAACAGCTATCTAAGCAGGTAGGAGTGATCATATTTTATGAAAACTGTTGTTCATCTTGTTCTTTTGTTATGTGAGGTGGAACAGTGTCATGGCTAATCTCTGTTCTTTCAGTCAATGCAGGCACCAGTACCCCTCCTTAATGCTTTTGGCAATAATTCAGTAATGCTCTTGGGTCATTTGGATGCTAAATAAATAACACACCAAGGATGGACATAGAACCCCCAACCTATCTCTAGGCTCCTTCTAGCTTCTTTGCCTACAAGTGATACAACTAGAAGAAAAGAGTCCTGCTTGCCTAATTCTGTTTTGGAGTCAACCATTATCAGCCCTATCTTCTAACTTACATATCCAAACTGCAGTTGAGTGTTAAACTGTCAGTTCTAGCATTCTTAATCTCAGCCTTTTACCTGACTGGTTATTGATGTGCTACAGTGTATTTGGCCAGCGTTCCTTTAGAAGCTTTTTGAATTATACAGTTCCCGAGAGACGGTTTGCTAGTAGCTCATTGCCCAATTCATTGCCATTCTAAGAAGCATATTCTTTTATGGGTTCGATTTTTCTTGCCTTACCCAGTTTGTGTCTAGGTGATTTGAAGGCCACCATTTGCTGGTCTATCTGGGTTTTAAGGTCATTATGGGGTGCCCTTCCCTTAGTCGATCAACCCTCCTAGGCACATTTGTGGAGGGCAATGGGGAGGGTGTTCTTGGTGGCTGCTCCTACATTTCTGACATTGCTAGATTTTATTTATTTATTTATTTATTTATTTATTTATTTATTTATTTATTTATTTACAAGATTTTTAGCTGCCCCACTACCAGGTTTGCACCCTACCCACCCCCATGATATAAAGCAAAGACCTTTTCTTCCACGCAGGCTTTTGGTGTGGAACCTTGTCCTTGTTCACTTTCTGAAACCATTGCTGTAAGCCAGTAGTTGCTTTAATATGACTGACAACATGTTTGACTGAATTTTAATACTCGCGCTTTCAGGTTGTTAAATTGTACCTGTTTTTTAAATTCAGTTTTGCCCCGTATTGGGAGAAATACAGGGTATTAGATTAATAAATAATATGAACATTCTTTTGGCCAGTATAAATCCTTTAAATCTATTTGTAGGTACATTACGACTTTGGGCTAAGGAATATATTGTCGGTATTGCGAACTCTGGGAGCAGCCAAAAGATCGAACCCTGATGACACTGAATCTACGATTGTAATGCGTGTCCTGAGGGACATGAACCTTTCTAAGCTGGTAAGCATGAAATTGGTTTACATGCACAATGAGACCACTTCTGGATGCTCTTTTCACAGTGCCCCTTCCCTCAAAGGTAGAAGTGGGTGAAGAATTGAGGTTGGGCATTTCATTGTCCTGCCTTCCATCGGGAACTCATATCATGTCAGAACTGAATGCCAGGTGTTGATAGGTTGACTAGGTAGCTGAATGGGTTCTCGAGTTGCATGAGGAGGTGAGGGAAAATGTTGGTAATCAGAACAATCTGGGAGATTTTACTCCCAGCTAGGAGTGAAGTAAAGAAAAAAGACGAAAGTCAATGAAGGCAGAAACAGAAGAAAAACTGTGACTGATGAGGAGGAGAATGAGGCCCTGAATGAGGCCCAGGAGAATTAATGGAGGGGGAGACACAGATAATAAAATAATAAGATTCCGAATTGAAGAAAGGATGAAGGAAACAGCTTTGTGTATCAAGCTCCCATTTTTGTCAAATCCATCTTTCACTTTTGAATTCCTGCTTTTGGCATCATTACGTGAGTTATCTTGATTCTCTGTGTTAGTCTGTTTCAGTATGTTGAATGGAAAAAGATGAAATATTGTGGCATTTTAAAAACCAGCAGATTTATTTCATTTTGGGCTTTGTGGCTCAAAACACATTTCTTCATGTACGAAGAGCACACGTACTAGGTTTTCGGTATTTGTCCATATCCCCACAGCAGCGATACCGTACATGTATGTTTACCTGGTCATGACTCGAACCACCATATCGGTATACACACACACAATGATATAACGACAGTATATACGGTTATACATCCATATATGCCATCAAAATTATTATATATATGAGACGTAATATTTGCACTAAGAAGTGGATTTTGATCCAGAAAAGCTCACGTTTTTCAAGTGACACAATATTTTTGCCCAAGATGATAGTTCCAGAAATGTTCTCTTTGTTATGCATTTTCTTATGCGCTGCAAAAGAAGTAGAATTCCTGTGCCAGAGATTTCCCAGGGCTTCTGAATTCTGTATTTGAAAAGTGATCTGTCTTTCCTTTTTTTTTAAAGTTGAATAAAAATAAAATAGGTTTATTGATTACAAAATTGAATCAAAATCATTAATGGTAACATGTTGGAATATAAACAAAAAGAAAAATATAGTTCAAACCCTCTTAAGCATGATCACTAATAAAGCTAAATACATGCACACCCTCTTCCTAAGTATACAAACTAAACAGTTTTATCACAGACACTCTAACAATCCTGTCTCTTCTTTAGCTCTATTTGTCTTTCTCCTAGACTGTGCCAGACCCTGTCAGATTCTCTCTGACTATCAGATTACCTTTCTCCAAGTCTAAGTCTTTTCTATTCTTGCCTTAGCTGTACTTTAGTTTCGTTCGTGCTGTCTTTTTCTTTTATCATTCAATGCTCCTTCTTTGTGCTTCAGGCTGCTTTCCTGTCCTGAGCAAATGTATGTATCTTGGTGAGCCAGGGTTCTTCTGCATAGAACAAAACTGTACCTTGTTATAGGTATATTAATATTAAAAAGTGGACATGGGTACGACCAGAAAAAATGACGTTTCGAGTTTTCGCTTGTTGGAACGGGTCCATTTCGGGTTGTTTCCGTTTGTCGCGAAATGTTTCAAAAATTTGTCATTTCCGTTTGTTGTTTGTCATTTCCACCGCGATTTAGCGCGATTTGACTTCCCAGAGCATAGGGGTGTCCCGCAGTCAGGGCAGGTGCTGTGTTTTTGCGCCCTAGGCGGCGGGTGGGGTGGGGGGGTGGGGCGGGCGGGCGGGCGGCGGCTGCGGGTGGGCGAGTGGGCGGGCGGCGGCGCGGGCCACAAGCGGGTGGCGGCACGGGCGGACGGGCGAGTGGGCAGTTAGGATATCACTTAGGATAGAGGTTCTGTTCTTGGCTTGCACCCCAAATGTGTGTGTGTGCAAGCAAATTGAAGTTGGGAAAATAGAAAATAAATGGTAGTATATATTTTTAAAATAAATCCACACCTCCCACTCCCAGTCGAACCTCCCCCTTTATCCAATATCAGAAAAAAATCCACACAAACTGCCAGAGAAGAAATAAAGAATAAACTGCTATTCTCTTCAGCAGACAAAGCTGCAGGGAATCAAAGAAATTATTTTCTAAATTCAATTCCCTCCCTCCCTGCCTAACTTAAATCCTAAAGCCTCCAGCCTCCCTCCTCAAACTCGATCGGATCACACCAGCACCAGTAGCCAGCCCTCCTCCCTCAACCACATCCATACACCCCGCTGCGATTTCTGGAAGGTACCTCGGCTTTTTATGCCCTCCGAGACATCCAGAAGTGTCAGTCAAAAACCTGCCGATGCCATTGGTGGAATGGTTCAAACAATTTGCATGGTCCCATCCCATGCCCAGCCCGAATGGGCAGGTCTAAAAAAATTAAAAATAAAATAAAATAAAATGAAATCAATACGACGTTTTATTGCTATAAAAATACCCACTGCTGCTACTATTAAAATTCAGGCATTTAAAATAAATAAATTTCACATGTTTCTGTGGTGATTTGGTGTGTTTTTTGACCACATTTCAAAAGAAAAGTTGCAGTCACCATTTTGAATCCCCCCCCACCGCATGGCATGGCGAGACGACGAGGATGACCCCCCCCCCAGCCTGGTGCAAGCAGCCCAGGACAGGAGAAGAGGGGGGGGGGAAGGCCGGGGACCCCCCAGAAACCACCCCTCTTGTAGGTGGCAAAGCCTCAGGCAGGCATATTTTCGCCTGCTTTTTTGGACGGGAGTCGGGGTTTTTTAAAAAAACTTTTTCTGTGCTTCGAATTGCATGATCGCCACGATGCCACAAACGGAAACAAAAAACCTGACCAAATTTTTCTTTTTTTGGTTCGAGTTCGAGTTCTGACGGCTTAATTATCATTACTGTTTCCGTTACGTAACGGAAACGATAACCGAAAACGGAAACGACAATTTCGCCGAGTCGTGCCCATGTCTATTAAAAAGCATGCTATGGAACAGGTAGCTATTACATTACTTTTGTTTGTTTGTGTATTGCCAGATTGATGAAGATGAACCTTTATTTTTGAGTCTGATTGAAGATCTTTTCCCAAGTATTCAACTGGACAAGGCAGGCTACCCAGAACTTGAAGCTGCCATCAGTAAACAGGTAATGCTAGGAAAAATTTATATACTGTTTCCGCAGCTTAGCAAAACTGAACTGCTTGTGAAGGATCAAAGAAAACTTTAAAGGTAACGAGTAGGGATATACATGGAATATACAACTGCAAGCTAATGTTTATGTATTCTATTTTATTATGTTACTGTATTTTATGTTTTTATTGTATGAATAATTTGAATTTATTAATTGTTGTAAATTGCCCAGAGTGACCTCACTGCAGATGGGCAGTATAAAAATCCAATAAATAAATAAAGTACATAAATATGTATGTATGTATGTATGTATGTATGTATGTATGTATGTATGTATGAATGAATGAATGAATGAATGAATGAATGAATATAAAAACAGCCTTGCTGGAACAGGCCAGCATTCTGTCTCACACAGTGGCTCACCATATGCCTCAGGGTATTCCCAAGCAAATGTCTTCACCTGCTTACGATTCCCTGCAAACAGCATTGAGATATATCCTGGTTATTTCTCCAACCCGGAGGTTGTCCTTAGGCATCCATAATGATAGCAATTGATACCTTTGTTCTTCATGAAGTTGTCTAATCCTTTCTTAAAGCTGTCAAGGCTGACAGCTGTCACCAGTTCTCCTGGCAGGGAGTTCCACAGACCAGTGATCCTCTGGGTGAAAAAGTACTTTGTCTTATTTGTTTGAGACCTAGCACTCAAAGTTTCATGGAGTGCCCCCCATAGTTCTAATGTTGTGCGACAGGGAAAACAGTTTTTCCTTATCTACTTTGTCCACACCGTGTATGATTTTATAAACTTCAAGCAGGTCACCTCTTAGGCGCCATCGTTCAAGAGCGAAGAGGCCCAACCTTTGCAGCCTCAGATGGTAAGGAAGGTGTTCCAATCCCCTAATAATTTTGGTTGCCCTCCTCTGCACTTTTTCCATTTCCATAATATCCTTCTGGAGGTATGGTGACCAGAACTGTACATAATACTCCAAATGGTGCCTCACCATAGATTTATAGAGGCAAAATGACACTTGCTGACTTATTTTCTATACCCTTCCTAATGACCCCTAGCATTGAGTTTGCTTTTTTCACTGCTGTGGCACACTAGGTTGACACCTTCATTGAGGTGTCCATCAGGACACCAAGGTCCCTTTCCTGGTTTGTTGCAGAGAGTTCAGAGCCCATCAGTTTATGCAAAATTTCAGTGCAAAAATATGAATAAGCAGGTGCTACAGTATTTCAAAAGAAAGAAAGAACAAAGAAAAAATAGTATCAACAAATTGCCAATAAAGCTAAGCCCATAGAGCTACTTCAGTGGTGGATTAGATGGGGCCTTGTGGAGCAGGGTCCCATTTGTGAGCTGTCATATGTTCCTCTAAATTATGGCCATGTACACAATAATCCTTCCCATATTTAAGAGATACACTGTAGATTGGCTTCAGTGTGAACAGAAGCCCCTGCATGATTTTATTCATAGTCAACCCCTCTTCAGACCTTCCTAACCAACAAGGGATGGCTGGGGCTGAGCAGACAAGAGAGGGCTGCTGATGGTAAGTGAAGGTCCACAGCATTTATGTGCCTCGATAACCATCTGTTCTCAGGGCCTGTAGATAGATGAAACAATCAGTAACATGATTCTTGGTGGTCCTGACAGGTTGAAGAGGCTGGATTAATTAATCATCCTCCATGGAGACTGAAAGTCATTCAGCTCTTTGAAACTCAAAGAGTGCGGCACGGCATGATGGCCCTGGGGCCTAGTGGGGCAGGCAAAACAACATGCATCCACACGCTGATGAAATCCATGACAGGTATGGGAAACACAATTGGGCTTGTTCACAGAGGCTGTAAAATAATACAGTAATACCTCAGATAACGAATGCCTCGGTTAATGAAATATTTGGATAACGTAATGAAATTTCCAGGAATAGGGAAGTTTTGGTTAATCAAATTTCCCTATGGGATGTCTTGGATAACAAAATTTTCATTGCGCTTTGTAAAAATAAATGTACCTAGGATGTATTGTGCCCCCCACCTCCCATAGTCTATGGAGGGGTGGGAGGAGTTGGAGCAGTTTTTTTCATCATGTTTTGTAGCCATACAGGACATTTTTAGCTGAGGGATTTGGACCTTTCAAACTTGGAAAGGTAAGGAGCTGAAGTTTCCTTGCTTTCTTTTATGTTTTTGCAGTGCTTTTCATTGCACCTTGGGTGGGAACGAACTGGGGTTTATCTTGGAGCTTTCTTTTGTTAATCTTTGAACTGCTTTTTATTGCATTTTTGGCAGGAACAGGCTGGGGTTTGTCTTTCTGCCTTCTTTGGCCGATGTTTGCATTCGTTTCCATTGCTCTGCAGGCAGGAACGGGCTAGGTTTTTCTTGCTGCTTGTGCTTGTCTATGTTTGTATTTTTTTCCCCATTGCATTTTTGATGGGAACAGGCTGGGCTTTGTCTTTGTGCTTTCTTTTGTCCAGATTTGCATTGCACTGTGTGTGTGTGTGTGTGGGGGGTTGTTCCAGATGGTAGTGGTGGTGTAGGGGAGTGGCACTTTATAGAGAAGCCTGGGAGAAAAAGTCAGCTTTTTTGCCTTTTTTGGACCTCTGGAACAGATTAATCGGTTTCCCATTCATTTCAATAGGAAACTGCATTTTGGAAAACAAAATTTTCAGTTAGCAAAATGACTCGCAGAACAAATTAATTTCGTTATCCGAGGTACCACTGTACATGTTGCCAAGATGTAACTATGACAATGGAGGTCAGCATTGAGGGGCCACATTTTGGACCATGTTGTCTGAATTTCCCAGTTTTGTTCAGATAATGCATATATGGAAATGTATGATAGCTGACACTTAATAGTGTTTTTAAGAGGATGAGAAAAAGTTTCAAAAGGGAGTTGGTGTAAATCTAAACTGATGTTCCTAAAAACAGCTTGTGAGAAATAGGTTGGCTGGGTTTCTTCTGAGATGGATTAAATCTCAAAAGAAAGACAATAATCTGAACAAGAAGAATAAATATCCATATATGTCCTGCAATTTTCATCATAAACTGTGAGTGGAGAGTTTTTCTTGGAGGACAAAAGGTGCGACTTAAATGCACCCATTTTCATTATCACGAGCACTTTACTTCTTTCTCTTGATCAATCCATGTTTTTAAAACTGAGATAGCCCTGTCCACAAGAAGAATGTTTGCATGCCAGTTGGGAGGTAAGAGAAGAGATCACATGTACATAGTCAGTAGCATGGAAAATGGCTACCAAAGTGACAGTGTCCTAAGGCAGGACTGAGGAATGGGTGACCTGCCAAGTGCTGCTGAATTTCAATTTCCACTAGCCCCCATGAGCTTGGTTTGTGGTTGAGCCATTAGGAGAGCCACAGGTTCCTGAGAGGCCCCTCTAGAGTGCAAGTCTTGGGCTCAATTGGAGTCCCTCCCCCTCCTTGTTGTAGGCTCATGTAGGCTTTTCCGTTGACCCACTGCTTACCTCTTTGGTCACTTGTCTAAATTCTCTTTTTCTGAAAGCTGGAATATCTTCTTTAATTTCTTTTATGAGGAGGTGAGGCTTTATACCAGTGATGGAGAAGAGCAGGCAGTCTTATCTCAGGATGTTTTGCCTTTCCCTTAGAGACTGTGGTGACCTCACTGGTGACTTCATAATGCAAAGTTTTAAGATGTCAGTTTTCTATGCTAGATCTGCAATTCACGCTAAGGCAAGGCTGGAAGCTTGTGGCTCTTTAATTGTTGGACATCATATCCCACCAGTCCTAGGCATGCTGGCCAATGTTAAGGGACAATGGGAACAGTTCACCAATAGCTGGCAGGCCGCTGATTTCCCACCCATGTCTTAAATCCTCCTTTTATATGTTAGATAAACAAGGAGATAAGCTGTAGTTTCCTGTTTGTTTCAAATAATTACCTTCCACATGTTTCCATAATGATAATAGCTAATGCTATTTGGAATTCTCAGAAACACACATAAATACACGCTGAGATAGTGGTGAAACTTTAAACCAGTTTAAGTTGAGTTAGAACTCCAAGGGATAATATATGAAGTGACCAATAGAGGGGGAATAGGTGGCAGTTTGTGTAAGGTCTACAATATAATCCATGCAGGATGTGCATTTTTCAAATATGATTTGTAATTGTATTTAAAATATTCCATATTAAAGTGTTGAATTAAAGTATGAATCTATTCATAAAGGTAGTCTCCTATGCACAGTACATACTGTGTGTGGAATATGTATCAAGAGATGCTTATTAAATGGCAGACAGCTGGCCTCAGCAGTGAAAAGATGAAATGTGAGACTTCAACCAGCATTAGTTTTAAAACATTCATGAGTAAACCAAGGAGGAAAACACAGATATATCTTAAGTGAAGTATAGTAGGACCACTGTATCCACAGGGGATCAGTTCTGGGACTCCCCACCGATACAGAAATCTGTGGATAAGAGCTAACGCTCTTATCTGGGGTGGCAGTGGTGATGAGGAGGGGAAGTGGAAGGAGGTGGCAGTAGTGGCCAGGGAGGGGGGGGGAAGAGAAGCCTCCCCCCTTCCAGCCCTCAACCCCCATCCACCCCTGCCCTTACCTCAGCAGTGGTAGTGGTGGTGGCACTGCTCACCCGGAACATCGGTAATGGTGATGGACAAGGTGCCCATGTGGACCTGCAGATGCCTGCAGGAAGTGTGGGGGCTTATTCCGCCGCCGCCCGGATGTTCCAGGTGAGCAGCGTGGTGTGGGCACCTCTTCCACTACCTCCCCCAATGTTCTGGGTGAGTGGTGTGGTGTGGGCACCTCTTCTGCCACCCCCCCAATGTCCTCCACCCTCAGGAGGGTGCCTTGCCACCCCCACCCCCACTGATCAACAACCACAGATAACTGAATCAGCCATTAGTGAATCAGTGGATAAGTGGGTCATACTGTACCTGCTATGACCAGTATTATATCTCAAGAAGAAAAGTAATGTACTCACTAGTCTTTTCCGATGTGTATTCCCAAGTGATACTGGACAACAGCTTCTATCACTCTTAACAACTGGAACCAGATTATGATTATGGGAATTGTAGTCCAGCAACATCTGGAGAGTGTTATCAGGGCAGGCTGATGGCTGCATTGATTTGTGATTTATATATTCCATTTATCCAGTTTATCTTCAGTTTACACACTAGTCTGCTCCAACCTGCTTTTCCTCAGATGTGTTGTCCAATCATACTGTCTCCGGATTATGTGACCTATAACCTAATACAGTAGTACCTTGCATAACAAATTAAATTTGTTCTGCAAGTCAATTCGCTAACTGAAAAATTTGTTATGCAAAATGCGGTTTTCCATTGAAATGAATGGGAAACCGATCAATCTGTTCCAGAGATCCAAAAAAGGGCAAACTTATCAATGCAAACATGGAGAAAAGAAAGCAGCAAGACTACCCCAGCCTGTTCCTACCAAAAATACAATGGGGGGAAATGCAAACATGTATAAACAGAAGCAGCAAGACAAAACCAGCCCGTTGTTGCCTGCAGAGCAATGGAAAAAGCAAAGCAAAAGCAAAGTGGTCTGCTTATATACCGCCCCATACCACTTCAAGTAGTCTCTGGGCAGTTTACAGTTTTTTTAAATTACAGTATGCAGGCTACACATTGCCCCTCCCAGCAAGCTGGTTCTCATTTTACCGACCTCAGAATGATGGAAGGCTGAGTCAACCATGAGCCTGCTACCTGGGATTGAATCCCAGGTCGTGAGTACAGTTTTACCTGCAGTACAAGCATTTAACCACTGCACCGCGAGGCTCTAGGAAGATTGCAAACAGGGAGAAAGGAAAGCAGCAAGACTACCCCCAGCCTGGTTCTGCCCAAAATGCAATGAAAAGCAGTGCAAAGATAAATAAAAGCTAGTTTCAAAACAAATGCCAGGTTCCTGCCAAAAGTGGAATCGAAACCAATGCAAAAACACAAAAGAAACCAAGGAAACCTCAGTTCCCTACCTTTCCAAGTCTGAAAGGTCCAAATCCCTCAGCTAAAAATGTCCAGAATGGCTCCAAAACATAATAAAAAGCTGCTCCAACTCCTCCCACCCGTCCACAAACTACAGGGGGCTCAATACATACTAGGTAGACTTTTTTCACAAAGCATTATGAAAAATTCATTATCAGAGTCAGCCCATAGGAAAAAAATCATTATCCAAAACATCCCTATTCCCGGAAATTTCAATTTACTATCTGAATTATTCGCCAACAGGGGCATTTGTTATCCGAGGTATTACTGTACTGTATATCTAAAGGACAGTAGGCAGAGGTAAGATGCTCTCCTAACCCAGGGGTCTGCAACCTTTAAGACATAAAGAGCCACTTGGACCCGTTTCCGACGGAAAAAAAAAACCTGGGAGCCACAAAACCATTGCGACATTTAAAACAAATAAATACAACCGCCGCCGCCTTTCTCGCTGTTCCGCCTCAGCAACCGGGCGCTGGGCCAGCCGCCGTTCGAGGCTCCGTGAGGCGATGACCCGCGCTCCGGGCCTACCAGCGCTGCCGCCGCCGCCGCCACAGTCCCGCAGCCGGAGGCGAGGGAGCGGCGCCCGCCTCAGCGGTTGAAAGGACGGGCCTGCGACCCCGCGGCTGGTCCCTTTTTTTGGAAGCGGGTGAGCAGCGACCTCTACACACACACACACACACACACACACACACACACACACACACACACACACACACACACACACACACACACACTTCTTGCAGCCGTGGTGTGCGTGCGTGTGTGGGCAAAGTTTGGCTTGTGAAGGAGACAGAGGGAAGGGGCGGGTGATGCCCCCCCCCCACACCCTTCTTGCAGCCGTGGTGTGTGTGCGTGTGTGGGCAAAGTTTGGCTTGTGAAGGAGACGGAGGGAAGGGGCGGGTGATGCGACACACACACACACACACACACACACACACACACACTTCTTGCAGCCGTGGTGTGTGTGCGTGCGTGGGCAAAGTTTGGCTTGTGAAGGAGACGGAGGGAAGGGGCGGGTGATGCCACACACACACACACACACACCCTTCTTGCAGCCGTGGTGTGTGTGCGTGTGTGGGCAAAGTTTGGCTTGTGAAGGAGACGGAGGGAAGGGGCGGGTGAGGCTGAAAGAAGCGGGAGGGCGAGTGGCGCGCTGGGCCACCGTGGATCTCCCCGGTCCGCTCCTCCATTCTGCTTTCGGACCCCCTTTTTGTCCATCCAGGCCGCCTCCGCCGCCGCCACCACCACCACGAACCGACCGGCTGATTGGGCCTGGCCGCCGCCGCCTCCCCTCGCCCTTTCCCCGGCCGGGCGCGGCCATTGTGCCCGCTTCCCCCTCGCCGCCGCTGCCTCCGCCTCCTCCACTGCCGGCAGTGGCGGGAGGAGGGGGAGGAGGAGGAGGAGGATTACCAACATGCGTGGCTTCCTGCTGCTGCTGCTGCTGCTGAGCGGCCCCTGACCCCCGTGGCGGGAGGAGACCCCGGCGGCCACCGATGCCACCCCCACCACCCCTCCAACGCCGCCAATGCCGCCGCCGCCATCCTGGCCCTGGCCGGCCCAGGAGCCTTCGCCACGGCCGAGGAGGCGGTGGCGCACCGGCGGCGGCGGCAGCGGCTGCAGCAGCACCAGGAGGAGGAGGAGGAGGAGGAGGAGGAGGAAGATGAAGACGAGGAGGACGGCGGTGGCGGCGAGCTGGAGTTTCCCCCACGGTCCTAGTTTAAATGCCGCGGGACCCCTTCCACGAGGGGAACCTCCCGGAGCTGCGGCAAAGATTCCAAAGAGCCGCATGCGGCTCCGGAGCCACGGGTTGCAGACCCCCGTCCTAACCAAACACAGCTTACTGAAATTAATTAGGTTGCCTAAAGGCTTGTGTTGTGATGTTATACTGGAACATACAGTCATCTTAACTGACTTATTTGCACAATTGATTTTTTGCAGACTGTGGGCAGCCACATCGTGAAATGAGAATGAACCCCAAGGCTATCACTGCACCTCAGATGTTTGGACGCCTTGATGTTGCAACCAATGATTGGACAGATGGCATATTCTCCACCCTTTGGAGGAAAACACTGAGAGCTAAGAAGGGTATGCACAGCACAAGTATTGAATGTAGAGACAATAATGACCAGAGCAGTGAAAATTGCAACTCCCAGAATACCTCACTCCATATGGCCAATGGCTGGCTCGGGGTTTCTCCAAATTTTGATCCAAAAGAGTCACTCTCTCCATTTTTGTGACATAATTGTTGCTTCTTTTATAGGGAAAAATGTTGGAGAATGTTGAGAATGTTGGAGAGTTTATTATTGTTATTTCATCTTGTTATTTAGGAAGATATTTTCACCATCACTGTAGGTTACTGTACTTATTTGTGAATGTCAGTAACATTATGAGCTACACTCCTTTCCAGTGTCACACGGAATACAGTTATAATGCATTTGTAATGTACATTCAGAGGTTTATTTATAATGTACATTTGCCACCTCTCTGAAATCCAAACAAGACTGTTTTAGTAAGAAGAAAAATAAAACAGAAACAAAAGCAAAACGATTCTGGCACTTTTAAGACCAGCAGGTTTGGTTCAGTGTGTTTGAAGAAACATACTTATTATTTACCATTTCCCCCCGTCTATAAGACACTGCCGTTTATTAGATGGTCCCCACTTTTTAGAACCTGAATAAATAAAATTAATAAATCCTCCTTGAGTTCTCCTCCACCCCTTCCCCTATTGTTTCCTTTCATTTCCCCATTCTGAACAATCCTCTTCGCTTTGGTGGAAATGCCTTTCCACTGAAAAGAAGGCTTTTTTCTTTTCTTTCTGGGAGCGCATTTCTTAATGGGCTGCTCATGCCCAAGCTTTCCCTGGACAGAGCCAATCCTGCAAAAACCAAACCACAGAGGGAAACAGCAAGGTGGGTTTGAGTTCTCCTCCACCCCTCACCCCCAGGAGGGGCTTACTTCTGTGTATATGATGCCCTTTAATTTTTTATGTCATGATTTTAGGAAAAACAGGTTCATATACATGAGAAAAAATGGCTATTTACTTAAAATATTTTTAATTGACCCTTTTCCTTAAAAGGGACCAAAGGTAGCTCACAACTATTAAAAGACAGCATTCAAGTTACTAACAGTGAGCATACAATACTAAAAGGATCAAATGGATACAATACTACAAAATATAAGTAACACCAAAACATATTCAATGCAGTAAGGTACAACAATCCTTTAAAAAAAACCACTTAGAAGCCAGGGAAAGCTTGCCTAAAGAGAAAGGTTGCAGGATAACATAAACCAGGAAGACGTATGGTAAAATATATTTATCAGTCTTAAAGGTGGCACAATACATTGTATTGTTTTCATTTTTAGATTTTTTGTTGAGTTTCTACAAGAATGTTAATAGTCACCCCTTCATAACAATTAAGTGAAGTATTTTAGACAACAAAATGGTGACTTCTATAATACTAGCTGTTGGTTCTCATGGATGTATGACAAGTGCAACGGTCATCATGACTCCATACTGCTTGTGATTCTTAGTTATGCCTATGCTATGTAAGAGTGTCAAAATACTACAGATGCCTGGATGCATTATGAAAAAATACACATGAAATTCACTTTCTTTAAAAAAATTGGGTTTTAGGAGAGCACATTTGGATAGTACTTGATGGTCCTGTTGACGCTATTTGGATTGAGAACCTGAATTCAGTGCTTGATGACAACAAAACATTGACATTGGCCAACGGAGATCGGATCCCTATGGCACCAAACTGTAAAATTGTCTTTGAGCCTCATAATATTGATAATGCATCTCCTGCCACCGTGTCAAGGAATGGCATGGTGTTCATGAGCTCATCAGTTCTGAACTGGAGTCCCATTCTTGAGGTACAAAAGTTTTCACATTCCTTATGTCGCTCACGTTGCCTTGTTCTGATTGTAAACCGCCCAGAGTTCTGCTCAGAAGATGGGTGGTCTAGAAATATAACAAATAAATAAATAATAAATAACATGGATGAGCATTGAGCAGACCATGCTTCCTGCCCCCTTGCTTAATGTGACCAACATGTTCTTCCTCGTTCTATTCTCAGCATACTATTGTGAAGCTCTGAAGAAGCCAAGTATACCAGGCTCTTCCTTGATATTAGGAGAATGGTCAGTTTGGCAGTTCATGCTTGTGCATTCATCGCCTGAGCAGGTGTTCAGAGCTTCAAAGTCCCACCTCCTCTGGCCCACCTGCAAGCAGCGACTGTGGCTTCCATGTCCCACAGGCAGGGCTTTGAAGTGCTAAATAATGCCCATTCAGCCAATAAACAAACTGGCATGTGCCCCTGTGACGTAAACCACACACTTTGTATTTACGCTGCTGCCACCAGTTCCCTGGATCACTTTACAAATTACAACAAAAGAGTCTGACACCCTGTTGTATATTTTCAAAATAAAACATGAAACATTTATTGATTTATAATTGGATCTTCAATGTTTTTGATATAGCGATGACCGCTTCACTTATATGCTTTAATAAAATGTAGTTCACAATAACTTCCTATTTATTCACACAATTACTCCTTTTTTATATATATGTATATATCTACCAGACTGTAGCCAGCCTGAGGATCTCACACCTGACTAAGTTAATTTCAGAATACTCTCTTAGATCTTAACGGCTTTATGACTCTATGGCTTCTCATTTTCATACTATGGGGTTCTATACATTTATATCCTTTAGCCACACCTACTGATTCACTGATTGGCTACATAAATATACATACACATACATATTCATAAAGAACCTCCTGTGCACCTCAACCCCTCTCTAGTGGTCAAGGATCCTGATCTCAGAGAAGAACTATTACAGGTGCAATTTGAATGACATTGGGAACAGGGCCACTGGCTCAACTTTACCCCTACTTATATATGAGTTTTCTATGACTTTTTTTTCAGCTAATGCATAGATAGTGATGATGAACTGTATGAGCAACATTTTTCTCCAGGACTATTTTTGCAATCCTGGAGCTCCAAAATTCCATGTTTCTCCCTCTTTCATGCACATTCTTTTTTTAAAAGGATGAATTACAGTTGCTGGAAATAAATCAATTTCTGGATTTGGTTTCTCATCAATTTCTGGATTTGGTTGTTTGTTTTTTTAGAATATTTATATTTCACCTTTCTCCTTAAAAAATGCAAGGCAGCTTACAGTGACAGAAAAGAAATAATATTAAAATCTGAAATCAATGAACTATTACAGTATAAAAAGGAGTAAGCAAATAACATATTAACAACAGTAAAAACCCATTAAAAGTACAAAAACCCATTAAAAGTAACAAACACATAATCACATTAAAAAAAACCTTCTTAGCTAGCCAGTGACTAGCAAAAAGCCTTCCTGAAGATCACCCACTGATTTTCATAATTTAATATGCCTTGACTGATTGCATGTTTTCCACATCAAAAGTTAGCAATGTGTGGGATGAATTTCAGTCCATGTATTCACAGCAGAGATAGATTCCACTTCTCTAAAATAGTTTTAGCAGTTTCAGAATACATACTCACTCACTCACTCACTCACTCACTCACTCACTCACTCACTCACTCACTCACTCATTATTATTATTATTATTATTATTATTATTATTATTATTATTATTATTATTATTATTATTATTATTATTATTATTATTATTATTATTATTATTATTATTATTGCTGCTGCTGTTGCTGCTGCTACTGTTGTTGTTTAGGGATGGGCATGAAAAGAAAAAATCTGTTTCGTTTCGTTTCATTTTGTTTCATCCCAGTGATTTGTTTCATTTCGTTAGAGACATTTGGTAACAAACTGATTTGTTACTCTATAAAATGGGTCCTAGAGGTCTCTATAAAATGGGTCCTAGAGGTCTCACCAGTGCATTTTACAGCAAAATGAATTGGTTCATTTTAAATAAAATAAAAACCCACTGTTTTGTTTTGTTAGCTAACGAAACAACAAAACAGCATTTCATTTTTCATTTGGTGCCTGTCCCTATTGTTGTTGTTGTTTTTGTTGTTCCTTTTGGCTTTGGAAGTATTCACATATGCATTCATACTGCCATCACTTACATTAATTTATAACTAATCTCACCATCATATACTGTACTTAATGTGATTTGGTGCATAGTCTTGTTGTAATGTCATCAAATTAGCAGCACAGTGCCTGCATTTTGTGAGATATTTTTGCAATAGAAAAATTTACTCCAGATCAATTAAAAAAAGCTCTTGTATAAGCAAATGTCCTTTGGAGAGAAGATGCATTTTTTTCCTGAAATTCAAAAGTTGAGAATATTCACAGGAGTTTCAGTTTCAGTTGACACTCTTGACTTTAATTAAGCAGTGAAAACTCATAAGGTTTTTGTTTCTGGATTGCAACAGGGCTTCCTGAAGAAGCGTCCTGCACAGGAAGCTGAGACTTTGCGTCAACTGTACACAGCATCTTTTCCTGACCTTTACCGATTTAGCATCCAGTCCTTGGAATATAAGATAGAGATGCTAGAGGCCTTTGTGATAATGCAGAGCATCAATATGCTACAGGGACTTATTCCTTGCAAGGTAAATCTTTAATTGATAATTCAACCTGGAGAACTTCCATGTTACCAGTGGTACCCACAATTGGGACTCTGTCTACACGTGCCCAAGCAAGATATAGTTCTCAAAATAACTGTTGGGGAATCTTGTCCGAGAGGCAGACTCATATGCAGTCTATCTGAGACTCAGTCCCCCATATTCACAATTAAAAGTTGAAGGCAAATACTGATACCTTAGATGCAGGATGGGCAATGTTTCGCCTATTGCCCATCACTTTAAAATTTTAATTTCCTTTTTGCTCAGATGGTCTTCTTGCATGGATGATAGAGTGGAAGACATACTGATCATCAGCACCCTGCCCTACAAACAAAACCCCTTTTAAAATATATATTTTTTGATAATTGAATATAGAAATAATTAGAGCTCTCCAAGGTCCAGGGGTGGAGGTGGAGAGTTCCCCACCCCCAGAATTGCCAATCCTGGCCCAAGAGGGACTGCAGTGCCTTGCGGTGCAGTGATTAAACAGCAGTATTGCAGCCAAGACCTTGCTCACAACCTGAGTTACCGTATATACTCGAGTATAAGTCAACCCGAGTATAAGTCGAGGCCCCTAATTTAACCCCCCCCCCCAAACTGGGGAAACCTATTGACTTGAGTATAAGTCTAGGGTGGGAAATGCAGCAGGGCCTGTCAGCTCCTACTTTGTGAGCTTGGGGAGCGGTGTGTGATGTTTAAAATAACTTTTAGCCACTGATGCAAGTGCTTGGGTCAGTGGCTAAAAGTAATTTTAAACATTGCACGCCACTCCCCTGTGATGAAGATGGGGGTCATGAGAAGTGGCACACAATGTTTGAAATGACTTTTAGCCACTGACCCAAGCACTTGCCTCAGTGGCTAAAAGTATTGTCCTGAATATAAGTCGAGGGCCCCCTTTTTCAGCCCAAAATTAGGGCTGAAAAACAAGGCTTATATTCGAGTATATACAGTAAATCCTGACTAGTTCTGGTAGTCGGCTCAAGGTTGACTCAGCCTTCCACACTTTCAAGGTTGGTAAATAGAAAGCCCAGCTGCCAAGCTGGAGGGACTGTGAGGCCAGTGTAATTAAATTGTAAACCATCCAGGGAGTAAGTGTGATGGAGTGCTAAATGAGCAGTACACTTTACTTTGCTTTCAGTGGACCAACACACTCTTTCAGTATTGGGCAGTGTCATATATTCCTATGTGTCATATTCAGTTTCAAACCAGAGAGTATGCTGTCTGTTTGACTCTGGGAACTATTGTACAAAAAAAAAAAGAAAAGAAAAGAAAAGAAAAGAAAAAAAGAAGAAAAAAAGAAAAAAAGAAAAAAGAAAGAAGAGAGAGAGAGAGAGAGAGAGAGAGAGAGAGAGAGAGACTACTGCAAATTTTGTTACCGACCTTTCTGTCATTCTGGGCTAACCATGTTTGGTGAAATCCTGGAATCTGTCATAAATCAACATTTCTTCTACATTTATCTAACATACTGAAACTAGTACCAGAATGTGGGGGGAAATTCAGTCTCTAGGCAAGAGCATAAAAGAGAAGGGAGATGCGATTTGAGCTAGAAAATGGACAAAGTCAGAATGGCTATGGCCCTTGGTAGGGAATGGTAGATGCTCCCAGGACATTGATTTTCAGTAGCTGCTAGCAAAAGTTATTCCATCTACAAATCTCAGTTTTATTCCAACAGTTATAACATCATTTTCTCTCTGAAATAACAGGGGGCTAATCTAAAGCTGAAATTACCTTTAAGCTGAATCCAACAAATTTTCTCAATTCAATTTTGTTTTGTTTTGTTTTGATACTGAAGACTTTCTTTGAAGAATACTGCTAAGCATTCAAAATCCATTTTCGTTATATTATCTACACATAATATCTTAATTAAGGTATAATCAAATTTTGTGGCAAGTAAGCTGTGGAACGTATTGATGATTTATTGCTATGGCATGTTTGCTGTCACAAACTGAGAAATGTTTGACTGCTCCATTTCTTATGCTGGTAATATTTAATATATGATAATGTAGAGAGGGAAGGCACAGATAATGGAAGAAAAACAAAAGAGAGACCCATCTCAAATGCTTGTGATGTTTCATTAATTCCAACACATTTGGGATTGTGCATTCCTTCTTTAGAGCCTTTTGAAATAAGAATTAAAAATACACTACATCGAAAAAATATGTGCTATCAAATCCTGACTCCTATGTGTCAGATACTATCAAACGGTGATGGATACAACATGCTGCTGTCACCTCTTGTTTAATACTTACCTAACACGTCAGATTTTTTAAACTACTGAAAGCAGGCCAGCTGCCAAAGATTGTCAAAATGGGCACAATGCCAGCCGTTGCCACATAGTGACTGGCGCAGCATAACAGTATTCAGGTACTAACAAAAATGGCGACTGCTACCACAAGCTGTCCCCCCAAACGCTTCAGCAGTTCATTGGTCTCTCCAGATCGGAATTAAATCATGACTGTTTCTTCCCATGGGCTCATGCAGAAGTTCTGTCTTTAAAATGTTTCTGAGTTCTTCATAATGTAACGACTAAAATGTTTCTACTCAGGAGCAGGGAGGAGACATAACACCTGAGATCTTGGAAAGATTGTACATTTTCTCCCTGATGTGGAGTATTGGGGCACTGCTTGAATTAGAAGACCGGCGAAAGATGGAGCACTGGCTTCGCAACCATGAGACCATAAAACTGGACCTTCCAAATATCCCAGAAGGAAGTGAAGACACTATGTTTGACTACTATGTTACCAGTGATGGTCAGTGAATTGTAGATAAGTTGCAAAGTGTAACTGTCATTATCATCTTCAAAAAAGATGAGCATGAGTCAGCAAGACAGTTTTTGAGTTTGCAGGAGGTCATATTTGGCTGTTGGAGACCAATTCAATTCCACTCTGAACTGAGGAGGCTTCAGTATTTAAAACACAGGGGTCGCTTTCACTTTTCTTCCATAGTTTTGCATCTTGTCAGTTCTAAGAGACTTGTCGAAATGCTGAAGCAGCAAGTAGTCCTTATAAACCTGCTGCCCACCAGTTGGCTGTGGAATTCTGCCACTTGTACTTAGGACTTCGGGTTAGCAGCATCCTATCCACTCAGTTTCCATGTCCAAAAATGGAGAGCTGAGGAGTAGGCCCTTGTGATAGTACAGAGGTAGGGTTGGCAAGGATTGAGGGGTAGAACTGGTTCAGGGCCACATAATTGGGGCAGCATTTGGGCAATGTTCAGCCAGACTGGTGATGTGGCAATCCAGAGTTGGGTGGAAACCATTTTATTTATTTATTTATTTATTGGTGGACAGAATGAACCCAGTAGCTGCAGTGGTTGTTGCCATTCCCACCTGGGTTTGCATCCTGTGTGACTGAGTTGGGGAGCTTTTGCAGGCTCTGAACTGCTCTGAGGCCCATGGAGAGGTCATGCCTGATCTGAGGATCCCCCCCTTTTGCTTAGGCTTTGTGCTAGGACAGATACTGTTTTACATAGGAATTGTAATAATCCCCCAAGGAGTGGTGTTTCTTTCATAAGGAAAAAATGATCATGAAACAACTAAAGAAATCCATGCCATTTCTCAAAACAACACTAACCACACCTCATGTTCCAGGAACACATACGTTGAGACCCAGAGTGAAGAGAAATCTCCTTTTAAATAAACATTTTACCCTCTTTTTACCATGTTTTTGTGAGTCCATATTATCAATCCCTTTCCTTCTGATTAGGAAAATGGATGCACTGGAATACTTGTGTTGAAGAATATGTTTATCCTGCTAATAGCACTCCAGAGTACGGTTCTATCTTGGTGCCAAATGTTGACAATGTGAGAACAGACTTCCTAATCCAAACTATTGCAAAACAAGGAAAGGTAATTATTAATTGTCCTACTGGTATCTTTATAATATCTCAATGTGGATAAGCTTGAGAGATCCAGTTGGTTTCATTTTGTTGATATGATTGGTTTTAGAGTAAATCTTTTTTTAAAAACTGTTATTATACTAAATTTGTGAGTTAGGTTAGAGTGAGGGCTAGTGGTCTTCTTAACCACAATAAATTCTGAGGCTTATTGGGATTGCGAATATGACTCTTCCTCATAGAAATTGATGCATGATGCAAAAAGCTGAATTAGAATCAGGTGAAGGAAGAGTGAAGATTGGTGGAAGAAAGATCAGTAATTCTAGGATAGGCAGGTGTCACTACTTTACTGGCAGAAAGTAGTATGGAATTGAAACAACGACTGATGAAGCTTAAGGAAGTAGCTGGGAAAATAGGATTGTAGCTGAACTTTAAGAAGACAGAAATCATGGCTACAAGAGGACATAACTTTGTTATTGATAATGATGAAATCGAAAGTTTTCCTTGATTTGAAGCTTGTGAAAATAGAGATCGCAGCCAAGAAGTCAGAAGGAGACTGAGACTGGCAAGGGTAGCTGTGCAAGAACCAGAGAAGACCCTCAATTTTAAGGATGTGCCATTGCAGACCAAGGCCAAGGCCATTCCTATTATGGTAGTCCTGATTATTGTATTTTTCCATTTATAAGATGCCCCCATGAATAAACTGACTCCCATTTTTCCAATCCAAAATTTACAGTTTGGCAAATGTACAGTTCTCTCCTTCTCTCATTTCCTTGTATAAGATGACCCTCAATTCAAGACAGAAATATAGTCTTATACACGAAAAAATATGGCAATATATCTACATGTGAAAGCTGGAGAATGAAAAAAACACTGTGAGAAATAAAAATTAATTCCTTTGTAATGTGGTATAGGAGGATTGTTATATGAAGAATTTGGGACTTCAGAAAGATGTGCACATGGGCATCTAAAGCAAATCAACCCTAAGCTCTCAATAGAAGTCAAAAAAACTAAGCAGAAATGATTGCCCTTTGAATGTAGCAATCACAGTCCTATTAGGCAGGGTTTTCTTGTGCAATGGCGTTGATGTGATTGGGATCAAACAACTTCTGCTCTTAATGCTGCCCTCTTGAAATTTTAAGTTTTATGCAACTTTGCTGAACTGTGTGCCAGTGGTTTGTACCTTGAAATTGCAAAAGGAAGGTGTAACTTGCAGCAGCTTTCCACTACCAACATCATTCCAGATGCATAGGTGGAACTATGCGACAGGATTTCGGCCAGTATCAGAGGACCAGACTTAATGGGAAAGAAATTAATGTTAGGAAAGAGGGAAGGCAGGAAAAAGCAGAAGACTTCAAATGAGACAGGTTGACTGAATAAAGGAAACTGCAGCCTTTAATTTACAGGACTCGAGCAGAGCAACTAATGAGGGGAGCTTTTGGAGGTCATTAGTCCATAGTGGTTGCCATATGTTGAAAGCAGTTTGATGACACATAACAAGTTTTCTTCTTTTCTACAGTTATTAGGCTGTAGGTGCAGTTTTGTTAGTAATTCTGGATAAAAGGATTAAATTGTTAATAAACTAGAACATACCCAGATTAGAGCTTGGAATGTTATTAATTTTTAAAAATAATTTGTTGCCTAATTGGATACAAAGCTAAAAAGTTGGCATATTTTGGGATATGTGGTATAAAGCTGTGATTTTTATAATTCATTACTCTTATTATTGCAAATCATTAAACCCTTAGTATGTATGTTTGTTCTGCTACTGGTTATGGATAGGTGCAACCGAAATAAATTAGAAGTATTGCAAGGGGTAGCATGTTTCTGGTTTGAAATAAAAAGTCCATGTGACCATTTAATACAATTTGAAGACAAGAGTGGATGATTAGTTAGCTAACCATGTGCTGTCTAATTGGAACCAACCTATAGTGACCTTAATAGGGCTTTTAAGGAAGTGAGTGGTTTTTTTTTAACTAATTCCACACCTCCAGCAAGTTTCCATGCCCAAGCCTAGATTTGAACCCTGGTCTCCAGAACCCTAGCCCATCACTCTATCCATTACACCACACTGGACTTCCCAATATTTTGATTAGACCACTAAAAATCACAAATACAAGTTAGCTGTAGGAGTTGACTCTGTAGTAGTCTTTATCAGGCTGGGCACTGCAGAGCTTAGGGGTGCAGAGGTGTGGGAAGTTCGCTGGAGGAGTTTTAGATCAGGTTGACCTTGGCTGCACAACAAAGAATAGACAGAGAACAATGCCTTTCTCAGCCAGCTGAGAAGACATGCAGGCACAAAACTGCTATGTTGCTCCCAGAAGGCTTGTTTTATCCATCTTATCTATGTTGACAAGCAATAGATTGGAGAGCTTACAAAAAACAGAGCTCAGATAGGAGGCCAATGCCCTTTAGCCTCAAAGCAAAAGGTCAGGGGAAATAGAAAGGCACTTCAGTTCCAGATATGTCACATCAGTCAGGAGTGTGGGCACATCATTGTAGCCCCCCAGAACACACCCTTCAAAGAAAGGTTCCCCCACACAAGAAGCATAAAAGTCCCAAAATCCATAGCCAGCTGTTAAGTTTCAGATTTCACTTCTATTGGGGTAGATTGTAATGCCTCTTCCAATATTGTCACACAAAGTATTGCTGATCTAAGAAGAAGATGTGTCAAGAGACCCATTTTATTCCACATCATCTGGGGTGAAATCTGTCACTTCTGAGCTCAGATCTGCAGCCCTTGTTTTGGGACTTGTTATAAACAAGGAAGTCTGGCCTGCACCTTGGTAATGCTTTGTCTGATGAAGACTTGAGCTGAGTCAAAAGCTAGTTTCTGCTTGTGATTTTTTTAGTGGTTTAGTCCACTGTAATCTTCAGATTGCATCCTTCAGGTGAAAGATATGACTTTTACGCTTCTCCCTAATTATGTGAGATGAATAATTTTGAGAATGTAGTCTTTGCCCAGTGTTTTGCCTTTCATATCCCTAAACTCATTTTGAATGCTCATGTATCAGGCAGTGCTGCTAATTGGTGAACAAGGGACAGCGAAGACTGTCATCATCAAAGGATACATGTCGAAATATAATCCTGAAAGTCACATGGCCAAGAGTCTGAACTTTTCATCAGCAACCACTCCTTTAATGTTTCAGGTAAAAAAATTAAAAATGATCTTTCCCCAAAGAGCAAACACAGCTAGGCTTTTGTTTAACTGACAGTACACTGGGAGCCTGGAGTAGGAACTGGCAAACCACTCCGGTATTCCTGCCAAGAAAACTCCATGGACATGAGGTCATGAAGAGTTGGTCACGACGGTATAATGACACAACACACTGGGAAGAGATTAAACAAAACTTACATCACAAAAGCTATGCAATCTTATTCCTTTGGCTTCAATAACGAAACAGTCATTTTCTTGGAATTCATTTCTTTCTTGCTCCTGTCATTTTAACAAAAATAATATTGGGAAACTCCCAATTTTTAAATCTCTTGCAGGTCTGCCTTTGTTCTCACGTTCTAAGATTTTCTTGGGATGGATGTCAGCCTTAGTGAAATGAAATTTTAATTAAGCTCCCATTAAAAGAGGTAGAAGCACAGGGAAGAAAGCAATTAGATGCAAGCCATTAATGTTAGTATTGCAGGGAAAACAATGCAAACATATGTATGAATTGCATTACTTTTACCTTCTTATGCCGGGAGCGCTACCCTTATCGCCATCCAAATGAGCTCACATGGCAGGTGCTTGCACAGGCTTGTCCATCATAGTCTGATTGTTGAAATAAACATCCGTTTTTTCCATTGATGGGAGGATAAATAACACGTAAGAAAGCCGGAACTTCAAGGGTTTCTAATATCTTTGAAAGGTATAAACCCAGATATTGAAAATATACAAATCCTGCCATACTTTGATTTGCAGCCTAACCTTGCGTATGTCTATTCAGAGGTAGATCACATTGAACTCAATGACTCTTCATCCTAAGATCAAAGTATATGGATTTATAGCCTTAAGGCTCAGTTCTGAACCTAGGTGACACTGGCTGGCTGATGGTTCTTGGATTTAGCGGACCACTGATAATGCTGGCAAGATAGAAGCTATGCCAGAACCTTTTATTTTCTGTGTTCCAAGGCCCAAAGCAGAATATTTACCACCCACAGACTTCAGCAGTAGGAAAATAACAGTTTAAAAGGATTTCCCTTGCATCAGCAGTAATATCACTTTTGATGTCATACAGTGCATAGGATAGGGTGCAACTCAGCATCCTTTGTTAGTATTTCTAAGAGCAAAAGATATGTCTGCCATTTTTTTTATGAACTTTCAGATTTTCTTTGCGATATTCCCTCTGCTATATTCCCTTACTATGTACTTGTTGCCTGGGCATATATATAGAATGGAGTGGCCATTTTACTGACATTAACAGCTTCATCCTCCCTCCCCCATAATTCAAATTAAAAAATGCTTGTTTAAAATTTTAATAAATCTTCCTTTTAAATACATTAACTGGTAAGAAATATTTGTTTGGCTGTGGGAGTCCTACCACTGATAATGTGTCCTGAAAAATCCTGCAATAGAATTTCCTATTGTAGACTATGCTATAAATATAAAATGCAGGCATAAAATGCGTTATGCATACTACCTAAGTGTAGTTTTATATTTCTTAGTCTTCTTTGTTTGAGGCAAACGATATGTGGCTGGCATTCTATAACCATTGGGGGCATGGTGAGGTTTTTCTGAACAAGCATGTTTTTCTTCACAGCGCACCATAGAAAGTTACGTGGACAAAAGAATGGGCACAACATACGGTCCTCCTGCTGGAAAGAAAATGACAGTCTTTATTGATGATGTGAATATGCCCGTGATCAATGAATGGGGAGACCAGGTCAGACAAATCAATGCGCTCTTGGTGCCATGCAATATAGTATCTTGATTTAGCTATTTCTGTGCAGCTTGGATAGTATCAAGATGATTATTTTATTGAGAGTATTGCTTAAATTGATTCCCCCCACCCTACCCACACAAATAAAAACCAACATAGTGAATAATGGTAATCATCAAAGAGTAGATACAGTATTTTAAAAGTTCTATCAGCAGTACCTCAGTGGTAACAATATCTGACATTTTGGCTTATGTAAATACACTACTAGCATTGGAGGTGGGATTTTAAAGATAATGTTACCAAAGATGGAAAATATCCTCTTTTAACTGAACAGGGGGGATGTACGTTGTCAAAATACTATTGCTTTATGAAAAATAAAAACAAAAACAAACCAGACCTAAATGCAAGAAATGATTTTAGAACTCTGAGAAATTTTTTTTAAACAATCAATTAAGAAAAGTGAGAAGAAAAATATGTTCCATGTAATCAATTATGTTGTTCTCCTCAGATAATCAGCAGCATACATTTGGATTTGTACATGAATTGAGGACGGGTTCCCTCCAAACCCTATAATTTCCTTTACAGGTAACCAATGAGCTAGTCAGGCAGTTGATGGAGCAAAACGGGTTTTACAATCTGGAGAAACCTGGAGAATTCACCAACATTGTGGACCTCCAGTTCTTGGCTGCTATGATCCATCCTGGGGGTGGACGCAATGACATCCCTCAGAGGCTAAAGAGGCAGTTCTCTGTATTTAATTGCACCCTGCCTTCTAATTCATCCATCGACAAGATTTTTGGTAATGTGAAACATATTTTTAAAAACCTTTACTACCCAGATATGACCATTGGAGTTTATTTTGTATTGATGTTAAATCTCCTGGATTTGTTTATGTTAGTAGCATATCTTTGAGTACTATTTGTTCACTTTTCTTTCTGAGCATCATGGGTAGCCTTACTGCTGGTTCCTGGAGGGATGTGACTTGTGGGCTTGTTTGTTGTTGATGTTGGTTGTATGCCCGTAACAACATAAGAAGAACCATGCTGGATCAGACCAAAGGACGATAGTCCAATGTTCTTCTTAGTTGGTGGTCAACCAGTCACCCATTAGCAGCCCAGTGCAAAGAGATGAGCAAAACTGAATCTTCTGCCTCATTTTCTAAATATGCCCTCTGGTATTGGAGATGACACATACTTATCTTGACTAGTAGCTCCTGATGACCCTAACTTCCACACATTTATTAAAAGCCCTTTAAAAGCAATTAAAATTCCCATTGTGTCAGGCTACATTGCGCAGATTGATTGTGAAGGTGCACAGATTTTTCAAGCAGTCTCCCTTTGGTTCACCAGGTGTGATTGGTACAGGACACTACTGTAGTCAGAGGGGGTTTCCGGAAGAGGTGAGAATAACCATTGGTAAGCTGGTACCGCTGACCCGGAGGCTGTGGCAAATGACCAAGACCAAGATGCTGCCAACACCTGCTAAATTTCATTACGTGTTCAATCTCCGAGACCTTTCCAGGATTTGGCAAGGAATGCTTAATACCATCTCAGAAGTAATCAATGAATCTAATGTAGGTGGCAAATGTAATACCTTCATGTATTAGCTGTTGTAATCATAATCCTTGTGATGCCGTGCACGATATTCCCTGGCTGGATGCATGTTGGTGACAAATGGTGTACAGTAGGGAGGGAATGGAACAGTGGGCAGCCACATAAATAATTCATCCCTTTGAGCAGCATTGTTAAAATCTGCAAGTGATCAAATGAAATTATTGCACAGTAAATTTATATTGGTCCAAAACACTGGTGCGTACTAAAACCAATTCGAAAGAGGAGGGTGGAGGAAAAAAAGAAATTGGCAGAGGTAATATTCACTCAGTTTCTTCCTATTCTTTCTCTGATACAACTAAACCCTCTTCATAAAAGAGAAAAGGCAAAGTAAAAATGAGCTAAAAGTGTTGACACATTTTGGTTAGAGACAGTCTAATATCAGCATAGAAGCAAGGCATGTCTGAGAGTATGAGACTGTGCTTTTGGCAAGTATGTATTATTCATTCCATATATATTGTAGAATACTGTATATACAAAATTGATTTACGGTGACTTTTCATATCAGCTATCAGCTACTGCATAGTACAAAGGAATTGATTAGAAATAGGAACTCCTGAAGGAAAGTAACATATAAGTAAACAAGACATGACCAGTGGCCACCTGCGTCCTCAGCAGTAGTTAGCCTTTGTTTTCTTAGAGGTATTTGACTTTCATTCTCAAAATTCCCAGTGGTCAGGGATTCTGGGTATTGACATTTTAGAGCTTTAAGAGGGCCAAGTGGGTGAGAACCACTCTCTAAATATGCCCCTGTATTTGTCTCCCATCTTGAAAACATATCTGAAAATGGACCTCACAGGAGGAATAGATTTGTCACAACATGATTTGCACCACATCCAGCAACTTTCTAGAGTTTTGTGAAGAGTATATGCTTGCAAACTGTAAAACCCAAACCTGTGGTGCAAAGCAGTGTCCAACATTTTGCCTGTTTGCCCCTGAATAGGTGCTCATAAAACTATGGAAGCATGAATGTAAGCGCGTTATTGCCGACCGTTTCACAACTCCTGAGGATGTCACTTGGTTTGATGCAGCATTAGCAAAACTGGTTGAAGAGGAGTTTGGTGCCGAGAAAAAGGCACTAGTAGATCCACAGACTGATGCTTACTTTGTGGACTTCTTAAGAGATGCACCTGAAGCAACAGGTAAATTGAAGACCAGATGTCTGATAGAAATGGATCGGTGGATAAGTTTATAGGGTGACCTGTGTGGAACAGTTGGGTATAATGAAAGGAGAATAGAGCAATGGACAAGAGGAAGCAGGGAAGAAGAGCATTTATGTGGCAACATTTATGTTCTGTACTGTTTCTTATGAATTAGGACCTGTAGTGTTCTAAAGTGCTCTACCCCTTTCTCTGTAAGAAATCAGTAAGACATGTTCTCAGTGAACAAATGATTGCAATAAGTTATGGCGGTTTCACTCCACATTGTATGTCCTATTTAGCACTCATTCCAGAAGAGAATAGTCTTTAATAATAGAAAGTAAGAGAAGAACAAAGGCTGGAACGAAGTACTACATCACTTATATAAGGCATCTTAATGCCCATGCTTGCAAATATGAGCAGCTAATTCTGTTACTTTAGTAGAAAAGTATATCACCTTTGCCAAGTTCTCTTCTGCCAACTCACTGGAGACTGGGGTCTGAACTATGCACACCCACAGAATGCACTTTTATTGTGACTTTGAAAGGCTCAATTAACCAAACTTTGCTGGAGATCTAGAGGTCTTCATGTTGCAGTCCTCCTGTTTTTCCATAGTTTATTCTGTCTTGTTTCATGCCAGAGAAAAGCCTTTGAGGAAAAACAGTGGAATAGCTGCCCAGTGGCTTTACAACTATAAGCAAGAGAAGTCAGCAGTACCATGAGTTGGCAGTGCTGATGGTAGATACTCAGCTGCTGCTGTTGTAGAGCCTTAGGTGGACATGCACCAAAAGCTTGTCTTGGCCAAACTGTCCTTTTGTGCTACCGTGAGGAGCCTGTTGCCCTACAGATGCCGTTGGACTGTGGTTCTTTTTGAATCCCAGCCAGGAGAGCAAATACTGAGGGATGATGGGAGTTGCCCTTTAGCAAAATCTGGAAGGCCAACATCATTGCTGATAACTGTTATGAATGGCAATTCAGACAAGTAGAAACGATGGAAGAAATAATTGCAAACTCTTGCAATGTCTTTTCCCATGGGCTTTCATTCACCTTGGGGACTTTTCACGACAACTTCAGCCTACTACTATGCGTTTGCACCCTCTGCTTCTTATTCCATTCATGAACTTCCCTCTGTTACTAGAGTAAGAAAGGGGACCCCAAGAATTTGTGTGGTGAGGTTAAATGAGATTGAATGAGAATGAAATGTGAGATGGAAGTTTTCAGTCGAAGTCTGTGTATAGTTACTTAGATGCATTTATCTTTGAGTCTGATTGGATTGATCACCAGATAAACATGTATGGGCTCACATTTTGTGTTTCTCAGAGCCTCGTGGCGCAGTGGTTAAATGCCTGTACTGCAGGTAAAACTGTGTTCACGACCTGGGTTCAATCCCTGGTAGCAGGCTCAAGGTTCACTCAGCCTTCCATCCTTCCAAGGTCGGTAAAATGAGTACCCAGCTTGCTGGGGGGGGGCAATGTGTAGCCTGCACACTGTAATTAAAAATTGTAAACCACCCAGAGACGACTTGTAGTGGTATGGGGTGGTATATAAGCAGAACACTTTGCTTTTGCTTTTGCTATGGTTAATAATCCTGCAAACAAACAAACAAACCTGTGGTGGTGGGCATGAGATAGTGGTCTACTTATTGGTTGACTGATCTGAATAGTCCTAGAAGCAAAAACATGGAAAAATAGCAAACAAAACAAAACAAAAACAAAAACAAAAAAAAAGTATGGAAAAAGAATGTTACTTTTTTCTTTTTCCTAAAAAAGAAATATATCTTATTTCAAACTAGGTCTGGAAAAGGAAAAATCCCTGAAAGGTAAGATGTAGATGCCTGAGTCAGTCAGAATATGCAGATATTTTAGGCTTTTTTATTTTTAGAAAAGAGAGATCTGAATTGTGCTCTCATCTGTGCATGCTTCCTTCTACAGCAGCCAGTGCGTCTAAGCATGTGTTATCTGGTCACATGATGGTGGCCTTATTTATTTATTGCTTTAAATAGAATGACAATTGAATAGGAAATAATTCAAGCAAACAGCATGCTTGGCTAACACAACCTTCATTTTAATTGCTGAAACTGAGGTCCAACAGCACTGCAATTTAGGCACTAATAATTTTTGGCTTCATAAATAAACTTTTCCCACATAGGTCAAGGTAACTGCTTAAAAACATCTCTCACACTGAATAATTTTTTTATATTCTTGCAAGCCATGAAATATTCCCTGAATGCCATTTTACAAGAGCCTTTTCTATGTCGTAAAAATTAAACAGAACTGGGTTGTTTACTTAATTTTGCAGTATCAAAGTTTAAAAGCTGTTTTAAATAATAGCATGAAGTGCTTGTTTCAGCTTTTGAGATGAACTTAAGTGTTCAGTTGACATTAGCGCTAGCATTTCTTTTGCATGCTTCAAAAGCTACTAGCCATTGGTTTTTGCTTTCATTGACTTATTCATCATTTATAGGAAAGCATACCTGCTGCTCTTATGTAAATCCATTTATGCTAAAACAGTAAGCTTTAAAATGCAATATAGTACACAATATATATATATATAGAGAGAAAGTCTGTCCAGAAAGAGACTTTATTTTATTATGCTAAAACAGTAAGTTTTAAAATGCAAAACAGTGCACCATATATATAGAAAGAATTGAACATCTTGTATGGATGTCTTGTTTTGTAAAGTCTGTCCAGATAGAAACTTTATTTTTAACCCATTGCCTTCATTTTGCAGCTTTGCCTTGGTATTCATTTACTCATTCCATGGATGGTGACGTTTTAAAGCAGTTGGTGTTGTAGAAGTGAATAAAACATAAAGCAGAATTGGTGAATTCTTCCATCTGAACTGAAGAAATGCAATATAACCAAACCAAAACAATCATTCCTCATGACACTCTTCAAAACTGTCCAACTTTCCCACTTTAAATAGAGCAATTTTTGAAGCTTCATGAATTAAAATTACAATGTGACTAGAAGACATGTAATGTTTCTTCTTTTACAGGCTCTGTTGATGTTCCTCCATCCCCTATAGCTCACCCATAGCTCCTTATGAATTGTGCTTTGTAATGTTGTAATGTTGTTTTATCCCGTTAGTCTCCAATTTGCCCCATCCCTTCACCAACCTGCCCTTGATTCCCTTGCTGTGCCCTTCTCTTGTAATCCTTAAAGAATGAACTGGGCCTCACTCATGTACCATGAAAGAAATACTATGTTGTGCCACTAGTTAACACACTGAAGGCTAGCGGTGCATTTTTCAGTTTGTCATGGCAAGAAAAGATTTTACAATTAAAAGAGCTACACAACAGAAATGTGAGTAAAAGACTTAGATCTTTCTTCCTCCTAATTTGATGTGTAAATGATTTCTAACTTTTGATCACAGGTGAGGAACCAGAGGAAGCAGAGGTTGACATGCCGAAAATATATGAACCTATTGAATCGTTTGATCAGTTGAAGGACCGCTTGAACATGTTCTTACAAATATACAACGAAAGCATCCGTGGGGCAGGAATGGACTTGGTGTTTTTTAAAGATGCTATGATTCATTTAGTCAAGGTACTGGTGGGCATGATGAATAATTTAGTCATTCTGAACATTTTCAAATGTGCTGGGCAGCTTGCCTCTGTGCGTTCTCACTCTGTCACTCACACACACTCACACACACACACACACACACACACACACACACACAACACACACACACACACACACACAGAGGGGGGAGTGAGTGAGAGAGAGATATGACCTACACATATGTATGATCTCAAGTACAGTACTGTAACTGCAATATCAGACTGCAATATCTGAAAGTATCCAGAAGATGCTGCTAGTGTGACAGGTCCCCCCCCCAACTCTTATTTCTAGACCTTGGAGGATATTACAAGTAAATGCCTGGTGTTCTGACAGGCCTCCAACACATCTAAGTCCCAAGTTGCCCCTCGAGAACAGAATTGCCCTACTGTGAGCTTAAGGAACTGAAGTGATATAAAAGATACAGTAAATCCATCTGTTGCAGAAGCATCCCTTCCCTTGTTTATCTCTGTGTTGTGTCATTACAGTTGTGACTGACTCTCCGTGACCCCATGTCCATGGGGTTTTCTTGGCAGGAATACTGGAGTGGTTTGCCAGTTCCTTATATATCAGTAGAGTAGAGCAGAGTAGAGTACCTAGTCCTGCTGAACATTTCTCATCAAAAGATTCCATGTAGTCCAGGTGTGGCTGAAATACCTTCCACCCAACCACAATTATATATAGGACAGCTGCTGCCCTGATGATCCCTTGAGGTTTGCAGGAATGTGTCGAATGTAGGAACCAATAATCCAGCAATGGAGTTCATCATACAGACACCTGACATTCCACATTCATTTTGAGACATCTTTTTTTAAAGTGCTCATCAGGACAGGAACAGAATTATGAATAAAATGCATGCAAAATAGACTGCAAATAAGCAGAGTCCCCCAAGCTTCGCCAGGAGCGTTCCACTCTTGGGCTGGAGGTACAGGTTGAGTTGGGCTGACTCCCATCTGGCACAGTGTGATGGTTGCAGATATGGCAATGGCAACAGCTAGAATTCTGCTGATCTTCTTTTGCACACATCCCTTAACTATGCCCATCCGTTGTTCCAATTTTTGCTTGAAATGGGCTGGAGCTTTTGTCATGCCTAGTTGTCTTCTCATAACACACCTCTCACAATGGTACCGGGATGGGCTTCTGACTGAGCAAGGAGACAAGAAAGGCCGGTAGCCCTAAACTGTGCACTTCAGATGATGAGGCAATCTGGCATGGCTTTGGCTGAGCCACTGTGTTATTTTGAGTGGGCACAGCAAATGGGGCCAGGCAGAACAGTGCTGTCAAGGTATGAGAAGACATACAGTAACTGTGCCTCAGAGACCCCTTTGTTGCCATGAAATCAGCCTGATACCTCCAGTCATGGTGGAAGATGCTATGTCCATGCTGGGTTGAAGCAAAATCCAACTGCCAGCCTGTTTGTCTTCTTGGGATGAAGCAGGAGAAAGGATGGCAGGCTGATTCAATGAATGGTTGAAGCAAGACCTGCAGAATCATCAAGGTGTTTGCAGTATTTTAGAACTCACTGCAAGTGTCGTTTACCTTTCTTTGTGGTTAGCAAGACATACTGTATTTAATAGAAATGTTCCTGTATTCTGCAGGTCTCTCGTATAATCCGCACGCCTCACGGGAATGCTCTGCTTGTTGGCGTTGGTGGGTCCGGAAAGCAGAGTTTGACGAAACTGGCATCATTCATAGCTGGCTATGATATGTTCCAGATCACATTAACCAGGTGCAAAAGAGGCTGAGCATGTATTAAAGTATTGCATTTATTTATAGTGTTAAAATTGCTCAGTGATAGAAAATAAGAGCCTTCTCCAACCCTTTGCTTCTCTTCTTCTAGATAAAGAGGAGTATTTGGGATTAATCTTTGGGGGAAAATTTTTTTTTTTTGGTTGGCAGCTATGAGAACCTCCAGTAATCATGACCACTGGCTTTGGGATTCTAAGAGTTTCAGTTCAAAAAAGTAGCATTCCCAAGCTCTGCGGGGGCCCCATAAGTTCCCGAGATAGCAACATGCATTGTAAAAGCAATTAATCTTAGCTAGAAGGCCCCTCCAATCCAGGCTTACAAACAAATTTACACAAATGGTTGGCCCTACTATTTTGTTTTGTTTTATTTTTATTTTTACTCAGCCCCAAATGCTGTTGAATGGCAACTCCCTTGATAAACCCTTGAAGACTCTCTAATCCTAAAATTTAAAATTCACCAGGTGAGGTGCAGAGTGCCGAGAGAGTTCTTTTGTAATTTCAAAATATAATAGAGAGAGAGACATGTTGTTCCTTACTTTGATCTAATTTTGAAAGAAAAATCACATCCATCTCTCAGCAGTGAAAAGAAATATGTAAGTGAAGCTTTTTGACCATTTTATAGACAGAATGGATTGCCAGGAGCACTTTTCTTTATATACATAAAGAATGTACAGTATATTATATATAAATAGAAAGGCTTTGCAGCTAAGGTGAGGTGGGATTTGTCCTTGCTTCCTTCCTTCCTTCCTTCCTTCCTTTAGGCGAAGAGATAGCTACAAAATATTAGATAACTCTGTTCTTTTTTGAAATTTGCAACTCTTTAATTCATACCACAACACGTTTTGACTTTCAAATAAAATTATAGCTTGTGTCCACATTTAAACTGAGGCAGAGAAAAGCATATGGTACCATTACTACAATTTTATCATGCTGAGTTTTTGGAAGAAAGCAAATAATGACCTGCCACAAATTTCCAGTCTTGTTATACACGCCCCATCTGCCAACTTCCAACTGCATAGGCAGAAGTTTTGTGACATAATCCTCCCTTCACCCCTGGCTTTGTAGGTCTTCTTACACAGTAACAGATTAACAAATTGGCAATGATCTTTGCATCTTGAATAATCAAATTCTGCATGGGTTACACAACTTGATATAATTGATTCCTATCTTGCCTTTCTCTCAACGTTGGCTTGCAGTATAATTACTGTAAATACATAAAATACATTGTAAGGAATAAACCCAAATAAGTCAATTACTGTAGTGACACAATGTCAACAAACTTATTTTAAAAACATCTCAGAAGGAGTAACGGGTTAGCATTAAACAATAGAAAAGGGCAGCATCTCCTTTATCATTCAATCTGTTATCAAGGGCTTCCTGGAAAAGGAAGGATTGCATGTGTATCAGCAGGAAGGAATTAGGGGAGTGATGTTCTCATACCAAACATGCCCCTTAAAGTTGTTGTTTCTTCTTCTTCTTCTTCTTCTTCTTCTTCTTCTTCTTCTTCTTCTTCTTCTTCTTCTTCTTCTTCTTCTTCTTCTTCTTCTTCTTCTTCTCTGCTGCTGCTGCTGCTGCTGCTGCTGCTGCTGATGATGATGATGATTGATGATTGATGATTGGGTCTGCTATTCGGGTTTTTGCCTTCCACTTGGCATGGTCACAAGCTAGGTCCAGCTGAACCTGGCACAACTTCATGTTGTTGTCAAGGGTATTAAACCAGCTCTGTTTGGGCCACCCCCTTGGGCTATCTTATATAGGGCAGTTACTTCATGTCCCGTTTGTCCCTCCTTGCTGTCCCGCTTGGGACCAGTACAAAAAAAACTTACTTCATGTCCATAGCGTGACAGCAAAAAGTTGTCTCGACCACGCCTCCAGAACCGGGAACAGAGCGTGACAAGCCATACTTGAAGGGAATTCTCTCGTCATTGTTGGTTCCCGGTTCCTGTTCCGAGACGAGGGACCGTGGGGTAACAACTGTTACCAGTGTCCACCTAGTGGTCAGTGGCTGAATCGGCATTCAACATTAGTTTCCCTATGGGAAACACCATGCAGTGCAAATGTTTATTAAAGAAAGTACTGAAAATTCTGTAGCATTGATGTGTAAATCCCGGAAGACCAGTAAATCAAAATATCAAAAAAGTTTTATTTATGATATTAAAAAGGGGTTAAGAAAGCAAGACAAATTCAGAATTTGTCACGGAACAAGACTGTGAAGTAACAGTAGTCACGAGACAAGTAATCATGCCTGTGAGTAAACGGAAACAGGGACTGAACAGGGACAAAACCACATGACCATGAACAACACTGTCATGCTACAAACATAATCACGGAACAAGGTAGGACATGAAGTAACCGCCTACGAGGATGTAGTATTTCAGTTAGCCTGGACTTAACCTGCCTAGGGTTTTATTGGTCATAACCACCACTTGAACTGTGCCCAAAGATGGCTTAATGACTGATAGAGGAGTTATACCAGGCAACTTATGTGTTTCCTATAACCAGATCCGGTCAATACTCTGGCTGCAGCATTTTGGAGCATTTGAACAGCCTCCAAAGGCATCTCCATGTTGAACATGATACCATGATCTAATCAGAATTAAAACACATGTCCTAGTAGCCAGACCGGATAAATCCAGGAATAGGCTTAGATGGTGTATTAGCTTGAGTGTTTTAAATGCCCTTCTGGCAGCCACCAAAACCTTGACATCCAGGCTTAGGACTGAATTGAGGAGGACTCCCAAATGAAGAACATTCTGTACACACTTCTTATACTGAAAGTATGAATACCACTGAACTTGGTGGGATTTACTTCTGTATATCCTTGCCTAGTTGCACTGTGCAACTAAAAAAACAAGATGCCAGATGGGAAGTGAGTCTCAGTAATATTGTGACTACACAGCCAAGGAAATGCAAGTTCAATCACATCCATTAATTTGTGAAGTTGAACCAACACACTTGGGACTGTGATTTAAATGGGCACACAGGAGAAAGAACGCCTTTTAAAAATATTGGCTTGTAGTTCTCACACTGCAGCTCTCCAGATGATGCTATTACAAAGAACTGCCTTACAAGCAGTTAAAAAAAAGCTTTGTATTTCCTTGTATAGTTATATTTTTATCTTTTTTTTTAAATTTGGGCCATGGCAAACTCCACTCTTAACCTGTAAAACAAAGACAAGACCCAGGAATGTTGACCTTGGCAAAGAAGTTTTGCTCCCTGTAAGCATATGCTGGCAGTGCTTCTGTGTACACACTTGTGAGGGAAGAAGTGAAGGTGAAGGTGCTTTGACAGAGCACTGCTTTCTGTACGTGTTTGTGTGCTCAGTGTGTCCCCCCTTTCTGCATCAGTTCAAGCACTTACAAGCCCAAACCAATCTGAAGGATTTGTATTTTTTAAAAGTAGAAGGCTCCCTGATGGGGAGGGAAAATTAAGAATAGGGGTGCGTGCCATTTATGTCATGTGAAGGACAGGGGAAAAATGTGAACCTGTCCTAACTTGTCCAAATTTTCTGCTAATGTGATCACCCCCTTAATTCAACTCTTTTAAGCTAAGGTGCAGATTTGTTTGCCATTGCCAGACCTGGGATGCTTTGAGTACCTGTGACTTCTTTGGGTTCTTTTTCTAGGTCTTACAACACATCCAACCTAATGGAAGATCTTAAACATCTGTATAGGACCGCTGGGCAGCAAGGCAAAGGAATCAGCTTCATTTTTACAGACAATGAGATAAAAGATGAAGCATTTTTGGAGTACATGAACAACGTTCTGTCATCAGGAGAAGTAGGATATCTATTTATCTTTCTGCCATCCTTGCTTTTTAAAAACTCTTCTTGCTATTTAGGGCCTTTTCACACGACCCCTAAACTCCGCGGCAAATGGCTCCCAGCTCCGGAGCTTAAAATTATTTCCCCACCAGCTCCGGAGTTTACAGATAATTAAGTGCGACCACGCCCACCTAAGCGCGTCCCAGCGCACTTTTCAGGTACCTGCTCTCCGGAGGTGAAAATTCCTGATGGGGATATAACAGTAGTGACTGCCGGGCTCTCCTTGCTTCTGTTTGTTCTTTTTTTGCCCCCCGCCCCTTTAAGAGATCTGAATGCAGTGCCGGGATGGCAGAACGGAGGTGAGCGGCATTCCTTTCTTCCTTTTTTTCTCTCCCTCCCCTCACACAGCCAGCAGCCAGGAGTGTGGAGGGGGTGGGAACGCAGGAACAGCGACAAACCAACCCCTAAGATCTCTGGTCCGAATTTAAGTTGCCAGCGGATCTTAGGGGTCGTGTGAAAAGGCCCTTAGTTAGTTATTTCTCTTCTTGCTATCCCACACAGTAAGAAAAGCATGAATAAATCCTTCTGGATGGTCGTGTGATTAAGAATTCTTCTGAAAATCAGGACGAGAAACTTTAGTGGTAGTTCAACTCATTAACCCTGTATTCAAGCAAACATTTTATAAAATCACCTCCACTGAACACCATGGAACATCCTTCTGATCAATCTCTAAAGTTTTCACTTATTAACTGTGAGATGCAATTTCAGCCACTGAGTGCAAATTTGTAAATGATGCAGATCCTTCTTAGAAGCATATACATTTACTTTTTTTCTTTTTCTTTTTTATTAATATAAAAACTATAAAACAAAACATGAAACAACATATATACAAAAGGGAAAAAAGTTAATCAAAACACTACTAAACAAGACAAGCCACATGCAACCCACCTACCACTTGGGACTTAAAACATGCTTACAAATCTTAAGATATTGACCATCCCATTTTCTCCAAAAATACACTGAGTTTTCTCCGAGCTCTGGAGTTTACAGATAATTAAGTGCAACCACGCCCACCTAAGCGCATCCCAGCGCACTTTTCATGTACGTACCTGCTCTCGGAGGGTGAAAATTCCTGATGCGGATATAACAGTAGTGACTGCCGGGCACTCCTTGCTTCTGTTTGTTCTTTTTTTGCCCCCCGCCCCTTTAAGAGATCTGAATGCAGTGCCGGGAGCAAAGCAAGATGGCAGAACGGAGGTGAGCGGCATTCTTTTCTTCCTTTTTTTCTCCCTCCCCTCACGCAGCCAGCAGCCAGGAGTGCGGAGGGGGTGGGAACGCAGGAACAGCGACAAACCCCTAAGATCTCTGGTCCAAATTTAAGTGACCAGCGGATCTTAGGGGTCGTGTGAAAAGGCCCTAATAGCCACATTCCATAAGACCTATACCAATGGTGGCAAATCTTTAGCACTCCAGGTGTTTTGGATCACAACTCCCACAGTCTTTTGTCACTGGCAATCTAGGCTTGGAATTCTGAGAGTTGTGGTCCAAAACATCTGGAGTGCCAAAGGTTCGCCACCACTGCCATTCCTCCAATATTATTTGCTTGTTGGATCTCCAGTATTTAGCAAAAATTAACCTTGCCACCGTTGCCACAACTCCAACTCATCTTTCTTCAATTGTGTGTTCACAACCATATTTAACAATACCATTTGTGAAGACATTTGAATCCTTTTACACACATTCACTTATTGCAGATGTTTCAGCCTTAAAATAAAGGGGAATGAAATAGAAAATTAGAGATGTCTTTGTTTTCATCTCCTGTATCTCAGAAGAATGTCGCTGTGGACTTTTTTGACTAGTCACCCAATTACAAAGCAGAAAATTAACTGATTTTTTTTAATGACTGGCTCACCTTTTTTAAAAAAAAAATTCCTCTCCAAGGTTTCCAACTTGTTTGCCCGTGATGAAATAGATGAAATCACTAGCGATCTCATACCAGTTATGAAGAAGGAGAACCCACGGCGGCCTCCCACCAATGAGAACTTGCACGATTTTTTCATGGCAAGAGTGCGTCAGAACCTGCACGTCATTCTCTGCTTTTCACCCGTGGGTGAAAAATTCCGAAACCGAGCTTTGAAGTTTCCTGCCCTTATTTCTGGTTGTACCATAGACTGGTTCAGCCGCTGGCCCAAAGATGCTCTTGTAGCTGGTGAGTCAAGTTTTGTCAGCCTTTGCTGTCGTATCTGATTGTAGAAGAGAAGACATCAGGTACCGTTTGTTGGACAGTATTCCAAGATGCTTTTGGCTGTGCTGCAAGTGGCTGGTGTGAGTTGTTAGCCAAAGTATCAGCAAAGCCAAGTGCCACTCACTTGCTCTATAGATGATCTTTTGCCAGTGGGTACAGTGTGACAATGACTTTACCTACAGGAAGTGAAACTTGTAATAGGTTGGATTTTTCCTACTGTTAATGATGCAGTGATTGCCTAGGTGACATTATTTTGAAAGAAAGTTGTGCCCAAATGTGATTCTCTCAGTGCCTGTAAGTAATTGATTCTATCTCTCCATCCTTTCCTCTGCAAGCATTAATGGCCTAGAATGTGTTTATTTTCATAGCTCATTGGGTTCTGAAAATGTTATTCATATATTCAAGGTGTATGTAAAATACGTTTATGGAGGAATTAGGGTATTCATTACATTTCAGTGGTTTCTCTTAGTAATGAGGATATGCTTCTCCTTTTGATGCTAGAGGATTTTGTCAGTCCCTGTTTGGAACATTAGTGAATGAGGAACCATCCATAAAAACGTATCACACAATTTGGTTTGAAACAAATGCCTTAATGTGGGAATTGCAAATGCCAAAATTAAACAAAACCCACTTAACTGTTTCCTTAGCAAACGAATTCTTAATCCCATCAATACAAGAACACTAGCATGACTATCCAATAATTACAAAAGGAGGATTACCCAGTGGTGAAAACAGATAAGTGCTAAGCTGATTTTACTTCTGGTTGATAAGCAGAGAGCCCTGTGACGTACAAATTAAAAAGAGCCAGAAATAATAACTTGTAAGATAGGAAAAAAAAATCCAGGGAGTCAGCGAATATTGAATGATTTAAAATCCTGAGTTATTTTGGGCTGTAATTTAGTTATTTGGACAGTCAAGAGAGCCATTATTACATAGAAAGAAAACCCTGAGGCCCAAATGTGTGTAGCTATTAATGCATCACTGCTCTCTCTCTCTCTCTCTCTCTCTCTCTCTCTCTCTCTCTCTCTCTCTCTGTGTGTGTGTGTGTGTGTGTGTGTGTGTGTGTGTGTGTGATTTAAAACTCCATTGAAGCTGAGGCTGTGCCTCCCAGGAGAATCTTGAGATATAAAATCATAGAATTCATACTGATCTGGAAGCTATGGAGGGTGAGAATGGGCTCTGAAATATACTGTGAATTATATATTTAAAGCGTAGGGGACTGGAGCTTCAAGTCAGTTGTCAAAGGCACAGAAGTTGAGGTGGGCCCTGGCTTGACCCAGCTAGGCAACAAGAAGAGCTGGGTGACTCGTTATTTATGCCTGATTGACTTGATCCTGAAGTTTGCAAGTCCTTAACGCTCGGAATGACAAATGAAATGAAAGTGGATGAAAACACACAGGGTTCTAGAAATAAGTGGTTTGTGTTGAGCATATCCAATTTCTTAACAGATGAAGTTTCATTTCCCCCCACTCTTTTTAGTCTCTGAACATTTCTTGTCATCCTATGATGTTGACTGCACTGATGACATCAAAAAAGAGATGGTGCAGTGCATGGGTTCCTTCCAGGATGGAGTTGCAGAGAAGTGTGTTGACTATTTCCAGAGATATCGTCGATCGACACATGTGACTCCCAAGTCCTATTTGTCGTTTATTCAGGGATACAAAGCTATATACAGAGAAAAACATGCAGAGGTGCAGACTTTGGCCAACAGGTGATGTATTCCGTTTGATATTGTTGTCGGCAATTATTATTCTTCCAATACAAATAAATAATAGACAATTCCGAATGTTAATATTTTTTGGTATACTTTGAGCACCAAATCAGGGTCAGATTAGAAAATCCACATGTCTGCCATTTAGAACAGTTCAGAAAGAAATAGTTTGGAGAAAGAGAGAAATGCTTCATGCCAGGAAAGAGTTTGCACCCGGTGGTTCATTTCTTCCTTACACTGTCCTTTTACCTGAGTTTTTCTTTTTTCTTTGAAATTCATATTTTTTTCCCTGTGACTAGAAAGAAAATGGTCTTGGGGAAAAATGTATTACTCTTCTTTTCTTTTCCATTTCAATGTGTATTCAATGACTAAATAAACATGTGACATTAGGCACAGTTGCTAATATATCCCAGTTTGATCAGCCAGTGGTAGAAATGCTAAATTGCTGCAAAAGAAAGAAATTGCCTCTCTCTTACTGTATGTGTGTATAAGACAGAGAGGGGAGGAAAAATCCTGTGGCTTGCAGTAGCAAATCAAGCTAGAGTAGGCCCATTGGAAGGGGATTTGGGGACTTGGCTGTCTGAAAGTTCCTTTGAGTCAAATGTCTCTAATCTAACTGCAACTTACTATGCTAAAGTAGGTTGCAATTAGAGTGGACCCATTTGAATTAATGGAACTTTATGGAGGAGTTGATTCATGAAACCTCCATTTAGAGATGGGCACGACTAGGGAAAATGACGTTTTCGAGTTGTCGTGTGTCGGAGGCAGTCCGTTTCGGCTCGTTTCTGTTTTTCGCGAAATTTCGCAAAAAATTAGTCGGTTCGTTTTTTTGTTTTTTCATTGTCGTTAGTACTGGTTTGGGGGGTAGCGGGCTCCTGGAGGGAGCTGCAGGAGTCAGCCAGAGCCACAAGTGACGGACTGGCAGACTCTTTGCACCCGCTGTGTCTCACGTACTTGCATGTAGTGCAATGCAAGTAGATCTGGCTTAGGGTTAAGACGGGTTAGCGCAAGGGCTAGGGTTAGGCTAGTTACGGGTGAGGTTAGGGTGAGTATTGGGGTGCACCTCTGGGTGCCTCTCTGACCCACTTAGAAGGACAGTGTACTGGCGTATGGGTTAGGCTTAGGCTTAGGGTTCGGGTTTGGGCTACGATTAGTCGGCTGTTTATGCCCGATTGGCACATCCCAGAAGTCTCTGTGGTCAACCTGGCCAAGTGGCCATGCGATTGGTGGAAAATTTGCATGGTCCACTCCTATGGGCGAGCCCATCATTGCGAATGTGCAGGTGTAAAAAAATAAAATAAAATAAAATAAAATAAAATAAAATAAAATAAAATCAACGGAGACTTTTTTTTTGCAAGAAAACCCCACTGCTGCTACTGTAAAAATTCAAGCATTTAAAATAGCTAATTTTCGCATGTTTCTGTGGTGCTTTGGTGGGGTTTTGGGCAACGATTTCAAAAAAAATATTGCGGTCGCCATTTTGGATCCCCCGCACTGCATGGCAAATGGATGCGCCCTCCCAGCCTGGTACCAGCAGCACAGCAGTGGCAATAGCCAAGGAGAGGGGGGCGGGGAACCCCCCCCCCAAATAAAACACCCTTCTGGCCTGGTAGGTGCCCTCAGACAGTTTTCGCCTACTTTTAGGGCCGGCCGGGAATCGTTTTTTTTTTTAACTTTTAAAAACTTTTTTCTGTGCCGCTTGGTATTGCGCGATCGCCGCGATGCAAGTAACGAGCACGACAAATCAGACCAAATTGTTCTTTCGTCGGTTCGAGCTCGAATTCTGGTGGAGTAATTCCCGTTACCGTTTCCGTAGAGTAACGGATACGAGTAACGGAAACGGAAACGGGAATACCGCTAAGTCGTGCCCATCTCTACCTCCATTGATTCTGTGGGTCTTGTGATAGTTACCAATTCAAGGTGTCCCCCCCCCCCAAAAAAAAACACCACTTAGGCACACTACCCTTCTTGACCTGAGGTGGCCTGGGGACACTGGGAGGAACTGGCTGGAGAGGAGACAATGAAGCCTGACTGGAATTATAGCAGCCCCACACATTACAGTCCGCTCCAAATTGGCAGTGCTTCCAGGGAGTTCAGAACAAATTTCCAAAGCTAGGCACTTAGATCATGAACCAGTTTTTCAAGGCAGCTGTTACCAAAATCACATAAAACTTTCTAGTAGCGTGGTCCGGGCAAGACCTGTTTTTAATACTATAAGCCCTTTGTGAAGGGGGTGGGAGCCTTTGGCCCTGCAGATGTTTTGGACCACATCTCCCAGAGCCTTTTATTGTTGGCAATATAGGCTCGGAATTCTCGGAGTTGCAGTCCAAAATATCTGGAGGGCTGAAATTTCCCCATCTCTGCTTTATGCAGATGGCATGTGAGAAAAGTCCCTCCTTAAAGGCAACCTAGGTTATTTAACCCATTTTCCTAATCTCTTTTATACATTAAATAAACTATTCCCAAACCTGTCACAATCAACATTTTTATCTTTTTTTTTCATATTCCTCCAAACAAAACCATCTTCCTTCTCTCTTCTTTCCCCAGTTTTAATGGGAAGGAAGTGAACAGGCTTTTTGATATTATATCTCAGGCATGCCCAAAGTCCAGCCCAGGGGCCAAATGCGGCCCAATTTAAAATTTTGAGTGGCCCTCAGCGTCTTCTCCCCACCGGCTCAGCCTGTCACTCATCCCCACTGGCCGGCCCTTCCCAGTGCTGGCTAGAGACGTCAGCTTGCAGTTTTATATTTACCTGCCCTCCCTGCCTCCATCCATCCCCTCAGCCACCCGCCCTGCCTACCCGCTCCTGGCTCTGTTGCTGCAGCGTCTTCCCCACCTCCTTGCGAGAGAGGGCAGCATATGCGAGCAGTGGTGCATCTTGGGTGCGTGTGGGCCGATTCCTGGGCCATGCAACAGTCGCCGGGCCGTTGGGCACGTTGAAACCAGAGCATTTGCATATGTTGCAGATGCCATGCCCTTCTCCCCCCTTTAGGATGGCCGCCCCCCCCACATTTTCACCTCACCAAATCTGGCCCTCCTTGCAAAAAGTTTGGATACCCCTGTTCTATCTGATAAGGTGTCAGTTTGCTTTCAGTCCCTTTGTAAAGTCCTCTTTAACAAGAGGTCACTTGAAGGTGTTAATTGTACTTTTCATTTGCGCACATACTGCTTCACATCTTTCCAGCTCACTTTCCTAGGCTCCCAGAATCCCTAGATCTTCTAGCAGATGGATTCTATGGTCTATGCTCCATCGTTTCTCAGTTTCATCACAAACCTACTCTAGTGCAATTTCCTATGCTAGGCAACAGCATTTTGGCCAGAGAGGGATTCTGTGCATTTTGTTCCTCTCATACTCTCTATCATTTCCCCCAGAACTAAAATTTGATAGAGTCTCCCTCTAATTAGTGTTGTGCCTTTTAAAAAAATGTTTAACCCTGCATGTTAAATTGCAGAATGAATACTGGATTGGAGAAGCTGAAAGAAGCCTCTGAATCAGTGGCTGCCTTGAGCAAAGAACTGGAAGCTAAGGAAAAAGAGCTCCAGGTTGCCAATGAAAAAGCTGATATGGTAAGAATGGTTTTTCTTCCCATTCTCTGGTTAGCAGAAAAGTCCTGCAGAAAAATACCCTATGAGTCTCATGCGAGTAGATTACTGAAATATTCATTGATAATGTAGAAATAGAGCTTGGAAATAATGTGCTAATTTTAATTCATTATTGTTAAATTTGTTAGGTTTTTAACTAAGTGCAAAAGAGCCACAAATAAATGACGATGCTTTTTTTTGAAAAAAAAATAATTAAATGTAATATTGACAAAGCATTTGTTCATAAAGTATCACTGGCTATTGTTAGGCCTTCTGCAGCGGGCATATGTATGTGCATATTCCTCTCCCTAAAGGAGGAGATCCTCAGTGTGAACTGATCCTGTAAGCATTGGTTCCTGAACTCATCACCCTCAGTGTTTTTGGACTGTAATCCTCAAACATCCTAACCAACACAGGTGGTGACAGGGCTTCCAGGATTTGTCATCTAAGAGAATCCGGGTCCCCAAGCATGGGAAGCATAGCTCCACTCAGAGTCAGTAATGCGTTGACATGGAGAAAGATGGAGTAGAGAAAACTTTTCTAAACACTCATTTTGCTTTCAGTAAAAGCCTTACTAGCGTGAGGCCAAAGACGTCTGTGTGAAAGTCATCTATGAGATTCTGTAGAGAGTAAATGTTGTTTTTGGTATGTATGTGTGTGCACGTGTATGTCTTCCTAGGGGTGGGGAGATGAGGTGGGCTTTCCTAATTTCACCATTTTCAGGAACATCAATGCTCATCATTACTAACTAACAAATTGCCAGAATGGAGAAGGCAATTTAGTGCAAAAAGAACACTACGGAAGGAGCCAATAACAAATGTGCCATGGGGCTCAACTGTGGAGCTGTCCTACAATCTCTCCTGTTTACTTCAGAATGAATGATTTTATTAGCAAATTAATGCAGCTAATTCAGGAGCTTACATTTTCATTTTTGCACATTTAGAGCAATGGAGGCTCCGTGAGGCTTTTTGCCTGGACGGGGCTTCTTTGCCCCCATGGACGAAGAGGCACCAAGATTTCGTGCCTGTTGTGGACAGAGGGAGGAGGGGGCAAGCGAGCCTATTTAAGGCTGCCCCCACAACCTCCCATCCTCTTGCCTATCTTTACCTTTGTCCCCACCCTCCCACCCTAATTTGAAGATGGTGAGATTAGCTGGTTGCTTCTGGGCCAGATGGGAATTCTTGGCTGTTACTCTAATTGGCCTTGAGTGGCAGTGTGTTTTCACCCACCCTGTTATCTTCAAAGCATGGTTGAGTTTAATTTTTTTAATCTATTACTTAGATGGTCACAGGTAGCGCAAGAGGTACCTGAATTATTTATGCCACACCTCATATGGCACCCATATGGTGCTAGACAGCCCTCATATTAACTTATATAAATAAGCTATAGGCAAGTATAGAACAGGTATAGCTTAACCTATATTAGAGATGGGCACGAAATTCGTTATTCGTTATTCATGTTGTTACATAACAAAATCAAATGAATAACAAACCCCAGAGTGGATTTAGAATGAAACAAACTGAACCGGAAAAAAAATTGGTTTGGTTTGGTTCAGTTCGTTAATGGCACCGCCGGAGATGTCTCCTACCTGGTGCTGGTCATTCCTGGAGGTCTGGTCTTCCTGGCTGCAGGGAGGGGCGACCAGAGAATAAAAGCCGACCAGCCCGTGCTACAGCTGTAGCACAGGCCACGTGGTTGGCATTAAAAAAAATAATACAATAAAAATAAATCAAAAATCAATAATAATAATAATAAAAAAGGAGCGCTGACCCAGCCCCGGGGTGGCCGGGTTGGCACCCAAAAATAAAGAAAAAATATAAAATTGCACAAAACAGAAAAAATGAATAATGAATCAATGAACCAATGAAACAAATTTTTCAAAAAAAAATCATTAAAAACAAAACAAAATGAACCAAACCCTAAAATGAAACGAACCAAAATGAATCACCATTTTTTTTTGGTTTGTGCCCATCTCCACCTATAATATTGGGAAGGTAATGAGGGCTGCTCTTGGCTTATGAGATTTTGGGAGTTGGAGGGGTGCCTAACCCATTGGTGGCATCCTTCGCCTTCAATTAGGAATCTCAATTAAGCCACGTAGGGACAGTTAATTAACAACCAATGCAGTTTACATCCTTGTGCTACATCACAAGTCCTCTTGTTAGTCAACATTTAACAATTAGAGTTAAATAGTATTACAATCACCCCCCCGCCATTTCGCGGTTCAGGTACTGCGGTCCCACTACATTGCGGGATTGCAGTACCTGCACCTCGGAGCCATGTGGGGGAGCGGTGGGGGGAGAGCAGGTTGCTCCACGCCACCCCCCACGCTCCTTCGAGAAGCCTCGGAGCCATGTGGGGGGCGGCAGGGGGCAATCGGGTCACTCCGCGTCACCCCCGCGCTCCTCTGAGAAGCCTCAGACAGGCGCGTGATCGCCCCCCGCCCCCAGGCCCCACCCCACCCACTTCCGCATATTGCAGATTTTCATGCATCATGGGTGGGGTGGGTCCCTAACCCCCACGATCGGCGGGGGGGTGACTGTATTATCAATAAATTGTGGCCCAAATTTAACCGAAAAACTTGTGTTTTGTCTCATTATTTTGGACTGGGCGGGCGATGACCTTGCTTCCCAAATGCTTATGTCTACTACTAATGAATTACTTTTCAAAGGTATCGTTCCAACCTTGCCTCATTTATGAAAAGGAGATACTTCCCACATGCCTGTGCACATATATGGAGAGTGTCTACCATATTTAGAAATAGTTCATTGGTTTAGGAATCCAGCTGTAGGGGCAGAGGTTGGGAATTCAATTTTCCGCTGTGCCTCCTTGAGAGAGGTTGGACATAGGGTCCCTTCTAGCTATGCAGTAGGATGGTGGTGGTGGTGGTGGTGGTGGTGGTGGTGATGGAGATGATGTTGACGATGACGACAACAACAACAACAATATCATTGGCATTTGGTTTCCTCAATAGGTGTTAAAGGAGGTCACAGTGAAAGCGCAGGCTGCTGAAAAAGTGAAGGCAGAAGTGCAGAAGGTGAAAGACAAGGCTCAGGCGATCGTTGACAGCATCTCCGCAGACAAGGCTATTGCTGAAGAAAAATTAGAGGCAGCCAAACCTGCCTTAGAAGAGGCTGAGGCTGCTTTGCAGGTTAATGCTGGATAAGTGGATGATTCTTCAGCCCTGAGTAGATGTAATGTCCTTCAGAATGCAACTCAGCAAAAGATGGGACATAGGATCCAGTATACCTTCTCTCGCTTTCCCACTGGGGCAAAATAAACAAGACATATTCACATATTTGAATGCAGGATCATCACAGAGCCTGCAAGGCTGAACTCCTTAGGGCTGGAGTGAGCAACGTGAGAAGGTGCAGGGGGCAGTATTCAGCCTCCAGCCACCAAAAGTCAAACCAGCCCTGGAAAAGTGAAAGAAGCAACTTCCAACTTCATGTAACAGTGGGGTAGTGGGGGGAGCTATGTGGTCCTTATATATCATTCATAGGGAAGGATAGGTGATACTTCTATTAGACCATTACAAAATTAAAAACAAATGTTAGCTTTTGGACCACTGGGGCCTTTGTCAAGGTAAGCACCACTTTTCTGTGGGTAGTGTAGAAAAAATAAATGCACGAGTTCCAAAAATCATGGTTGGATGCCTGTGCTAGATTTAAAATGAGATCTGTAAAGGAAAGCCAATTGTGTTGGCTTTTAATTCCACCTCTGGCCGTGTTGGTGAAATTGTCTCAAATTTGCCAGGAAAAAGGCTAGCAGTGGTTCAGCGTTTTACCCTCTGTTGCTTTACATTGAAACAAAAGTTCCTTTTCTTTGGCTGGGGACAGAGAAACAGCACAGGAATGTGGCAAGTCTCTTATCAGAGAAGTCAGGGTAAAATATAGTTTACCCACCACATCAGCCAGATTGCAGCCAGATTGCAGTCTTGGCTATTGGTTTGAGGCAGATATTGCCATGGTCTTCCCTGGCATCATTTGCAACTGAGCATGGACCCATTAATATCAGTGAACAGCAGGTGGGGAGAGCAGTCTGAGGAGGAAAACAACAAGGCTGTCAAGGATTTTTCAAATATTAAAACTAATATTTTGATATTCCTTGTAACGCTTTGGAAATGCCCCCCCAAAAAATAGATAAATGTTTCTCTTAATTCTACCGAAAACCAGTGGTACATTGGACATTATTAGACATGGAGACAAATTGAGAAACAAATCACATTTTCAACATATTTAGCCGATTAACTAAAATTCATTGATTTGTGTTCATCACACACAGAGTTCCCTGACGAATACAAATTTATGAATTTTAGCAATTTTTAAAATTAATTTATTTGCCTATAAAATGCTCCCTGGGACACCTAGATATACCAAAATTGGAGAGTAGAATCCCCTGACCCTCCTCTACAATCTCTCCAAGTTTATGAATTATGAACCCTGAAATAGACCCCCCCCATTTTGTCAACTTGCCAGGCAATAAAATGGCCCCCAAGGCAACTAGAGACACCATATTGGCAGAGATGCTTCCCTTAACTGTTCTCTACAGTCACTCAGAGTTATGCACTCCAAAATAGCCTCCCCGGGAAAGTTCTCCCTAGGCACATAGAGACTCCAAACTTACAGGGAAGCTTCCTCTGACACAATCTCTCCAATTCTGGTGAAGACTGGGTTTCCCCAGCCCACTTGCTAAGGAACACTTTCCCGGAGGGGCATTTTGTGGGTGTATAACTCAGATCTCTGAAACCCAACCTTCACCAAACGTAGAGGGCATGTAGTTGGGAGAATGGTCTCTACCAGTTTGGTGTATCTAGGTGTCTGCGGGGGGGGGGACTTTTCTGGGGGCCTACTTGGGGAAGCATAGCTTGGGTGTTTGAACTCCAATCTTCACCAAACTTGCAGGGCTTGTAGAGGAGAGGCAGAGGAAGAATCCCTGAAAATGTGCCATGCCTAGATGCTGTAGGTGGGGGAAGTTTTATTACATTTTAAATGGGAGAGGAACTGATTCATCAATTTGATACTGGAAATTTGTTGATCCACTGATTCATCAGCCCCATTGAATCACTTTTTTTAAAAAAAAAATCCCCAATCCTATACAGAATATCAGGTTTGGACTCTGGAGACCTCGGTTCAAGTTCCTGCTCTGCTATGGAAAACATAATGGAGAAAGTGGAGTGGCAATGACATTTATTTGTTTAATTCAACTTTTATACTTCCCCCATTAACAATACAGTGGTACCTTGTATAAAGGAATTAATTCATCCCAAATGAAATTCTGCTAGGCAAATTTTCCTTTATACAAATTTCCCATAGGAAGGAATTGAAAACGGATCAATCCCTATCATGACCATTTTTATGTTGTACGGATTTGCCCCATAGGCAATTCTGTTAAGCAAATTTCCCCTATCTCCAGAATTTTTGTTGTACAAATTTTATGTTATACAAACCATTTGTTATACGAGGGCCCACTGTACAATGTACAGTGTACAACACATATCATAAAACAGAATGGTAAACTATTCCTTGAATGCCTCACATACTTGGAAAACTCTGTGAGGGTCACTGTACATTGGAAGCAACTGGTGTGCACATGGCAACAACACATTCATTCTTGATTGTCCAAATGTGTCAGGGAGTCAAAATTAGCTGATTTGGTGGCACTACCTGATTTTGTCCTTTCCCCAATAATGCAGACGATCAAGCCTGCCGACATTGCCACTGTCCGCACATTAGGCCGGCCTCCTCACCTGATCATGCGCATCATGGACTGTGTGCTGCTGCTCTTCCAAAGAAAGGTGAATGCTGTTAAAGTAGACACGGAGAAGAACTGCACTGTTCCATCATGGCAGGAATCCTTGAAACTGATGACAGCAGGAAACTTCTTACAGAACCTACAAGTATGTCAAAAGCAAGGGTGAAATTTCAAAACTGAATGGGCCAGAACAAGCTAGGAGGGAGAGATTTGAGTGAGTTCTTGGCTTTGGTTGGTTAATATGGTCATTGAGATGTGAATGAATGGGGATCCCTAGCAATCCTACCCATCATATCTAAGAATAAGGAAGGACAAGAGGAACAGTTCAACAATATTTGAAAAAGCAAAAAGGGTTGAGCTGCGTGGCCATCACAAAACACAAATTGCAGAAATAGGTTACAGGCGATACCTTATAGGCCACTATTAAAAATAAAAAACAAGGAACATTACAAGCTTCGAGTTTAAATAACTCTTCTTCAAAGGAGGTCCCAGAAGTTCAGACATGGTAAAAGATGTACTTTACCATGATGTAACTTTTAGATGTTCTTAAAATCCATGGCTACTGTAGATGGTGTTGCAGCCAGAGCAGAAGTCTTGTCAGAGGCAGGAAGGACAGTTGCAAAACAGTGTTCACAGCTTTATAGAACAAGAACGTCTGCTAAAAGAAAGGAACAAAGAAGAAATTTAACCAGTACAGTTAACTGGATGTTGGACAGGAAAAATAAACAATCAGGACCTTGGAATACCTACTAATGGCTAACAGCTATTTATGAAAACAAACTCAAATTTACACCTGTCTTATACTGGGAGCATTGATAACCATTTGTCTTTGTGTGTTGCATCGTTACAATCATGACCAACTCTATGTGACTCCATGTCCATGGAGTTTTCTTGGCAGGAATACTGGAGTGGTTTGCCAGTTCCTATTCCAGGCACCTACAGCACCTTGTATTCTCTGGTGGTCTCCCATCCAAGTACTAACCAGGGCTTGACATTTACTCATAATTATTTTTTTTCTCCCTAGCCATTAGAAAAATGTAACCTTGTTGAGAAGGACGCGTTATCAACTGTTCTTACAACAGAAATTAAGTACGTAGTTGAGAAAAGAACCAGCAGAATGTTTTATCTAGTTGACTGTATGATGGACAAAACTTTTGGTATAACTTTTGTGACCTCTCCACAAATTATATGCTAGACTCACTATGGGTTTATCTAAGGTTTGCCTATGCATTTTCCATGCCTCTCTTTTGTGCAAGAGTTCACAAAGTTACTAGCATAATGGTTGTTTGTTTGATTCTTGACCTTACCATTGTTATAATTTTTCTAGCAATTTCCAAAAGATACAATTAATGAAGAAGTGGTGGAGCTTCTAAGCCCTTACTTTGAAATGGGGGACTACAATATTGAGACAGCAAGGAGGGTTTGTGGAAATGTTGCTGGTCTTTGCTCATGGACCAAAGCAATGTCTGCCTTCTTTGCTATCAACAAGGAAGTTCTGCCTTTAAAGGTAAGCCCATATAAATATAGCTAAGGGATTCAGACCAGAATAGGGGCTGATTGGCTGTTGCTTATCGTCGTCAGATATCTTATGCAATATATTGGTTATTTATCACATTCTTTTAAGATACACTATATTGTAATGTTTATGTGACATACTGTATGGTTATTATATGCACATGTTTAATTTTGGCTGGATGTACCCTTACAATAAAATAATCAAAGGGTAGTGTGTTGAACTGTATGAACTCATATAGTTAGAGCAGGGGGCAACCATATATTTAAATGTTTCTCTGAAGAAAAAGAAAAACCCTCTGAAAAGCTATATGTGTGTGTTGTGTCGTTACAGTCGTGATTGAACTATATACCTCAGTGAAAATTGTGTTAAGCTAGAATATTTCCGTTTGTAGTAAACTGTAAGTCTTAAAATGTTGTTTCCTATGGCAAGCAGCAAATGTAGACTGGCTTTACAGTCTGTCTGAAAAGCATTATCACATCTCAATATTACTAGCTTGTTGCATCAATATATTATGATACCTTGCTCATACATTTATTGTTTTAAAGCACTCTATTATGTTTTTCTTATCCTTTTCCTGTTCTGTCAAATGAAAGTAGGTTATGTTTCCCCCCCCCAAATGAGCAAACAAACAAACAAAAAATATAGTTCTGTAAGTAGCATTTAGGGGAAAAAACTTACTCTGTCCAAACGGATGTTTTAAAGGCTAACTTGGCAGTCCAGGAGAACCGTCTGAAAAACGCCATGCTAGATCTACAGAAAGCTCAGGCTGAGTTGGATGCCAAGCAAGCTGAGCTTGATGTTGTACAGGCTGAGTATGAGAAGGCGATGAGAGAGAAACAGGTGGGTTATTTTACAAGAGCTTTCCCTGGGGTTTGACAGATGGTGGCAACCATGTATAGGATGGGAACTTACTGTAGGAGTTACAACAGCCACATGCTAAAGATAATTGTTTATCCGGACGGTCCTGCTAGCGGAGGGGCGAGGAATACTTTCTGTATTTGTTGAGAAATCCAAGGATGGAAGGGAGGAGTGAGGAACACCTTACCCCTCCCTTTCAATCCACAGATTTCTCGACAAAGCCTTCACAGACTGATGACCAGCTGATCAAATGGTTATGCATGAGCTCATCCATGTTTGCTATCTTCATGCTTCCCTTAATCACATGAGAATCCACTGGAAATCCTCTGCATCATGGTTCCACTTCTTTCTCTGAGGATTCTATAATTAATTTGCCTATCAGTCTCCATAAGCATGTTGGTAGGTGCAAAAGTCTGTAACACGACTAAGATTGCCCATGTGTCATGAGCTGTCTAGCATTATGAATCATAACGACTCCTGTTATAGTTGATCTAATTGGTGTTCAATAAGTTTTCTTTAAAATCAAAGGGGAAAAAGAAAAGGAAGTGTGTGTGTGTGTGTGTGTGTGTGTGTGTGGAGAGAGAGAGAGAGAGAGAGAGAGAGAGAGAGAGAGAGAGAGAGAGAGAGAGAGAGAGAGATTTGAGAGAACATACTGATAACAAAGATTCCACTCTGTGAGATCACTTTTTTTTTCTATGTTTCTACATATTTTTTAGTGTGAACTTTTGTGGATCAAAACCCATTTCCTCAGACTGTTTACTTGACTTCTATTGGAATATAAAAATTGGTTCACCTCTTAGTAAAATTCAGAGCATATATGAAATCATATAGCATGTGGCACATGTACAGAGATGTTGCACATGTATAGAGTAGTTTCAGAGCAAAAGGGTCCCATACTGCTCTAGCATAGGGCTAAGCTTGTGATTAGAGATGGGCACGGATCGAAAAAAAATGACATTTCAGTTTTTCATTTTTCATTGTGGGTTCCATTTTGGTTCGTTTTCGTTTTTTACAATTTTTTTGAAAAAAATTTCATTTTTTTTTGTTTTTCATTTTTACCCACTTTTTGCATGATTTAAAGCATTTCTGCGCGCGGGCATCCCCCAACGCCCCAGAAAACACTAAAAAATTGATCCTGGCAGAGACACAGTATAGACTAGGTACGCAGGGAGGCTGCAAAGGCAGTGGCGGGTGTTGCCCAGGGCATAAGGCAGCTGCAGAGTGACTGCACTGCAGGGCAGGGGAGGGTATTCACAGAGAGGTACGCACGCACACAGGGAGGCTGCAAGAGAAATCTCTTCTTTCTCTCCCCTAAGAGCCAGGCTGCAGCCACCAGGAACACAGAGACGCACACCTGCCTGGCTGGCCTAAAGTAACGAGTTGCAGAGACAGCAATCCCACCCTAAATCCCACTGCAGACTGCAAGGAGGACGGGGGCTGCCAAAGCTTTTTATGCCCTCTGTGGCTGCCATACCTACCCAGTCTGCAACCTGGGCATGCTATTGGTTGAAATTGTCCAAGAATTTACATGATCCCATCACATGGCTTGCATCCATCTTGTGGCTGGAATCCATTTTGTGTCATCCTTAAAGGGAAAAGAAAAAATACATCGCGATGGGAGAAAGACAAAAACAAATGTTTTAAGGACCCCAACCCCCTGGTAGGTAATACTTTCAAATAATTATTGCTGCGTTTTTATGGATGTCCAGGGCATTTTAATACCCAAGAAATCAATATTAGGCATCTGGGAGCCATTTTGGGTCAATGTCCCCTAACTCCCCTTAAAGGAAAAAAAATACAGCGATCTGAGAAAAGACATAAATGCACGTTTTAAGGACCCCAAGCCCCCTGGTAGGTATTATCAGGCAGAATAAATAATTATCGCCGGGTTTTTATGGATATTCAGGATGTCTTTTAACATTTAAAAACAGCTCGTTTCATTGCGTGTTGCCATTAACGAAAACAAAACGCAACGAACCTAATTTTCGTGGTTCTGTTCAGTTCGTTCCAATTTCATCACAATTTTTGTTATTCATTTCGTTACGTAACAAAATGAATAACGAATTATGGAACAATTATTTTTTTCATTTCGTGCCCATCTCTACTTGTGATCCCTTTTCTCAGTAGTTTAAGAATTTTGTCCTGTTTGGAGAACCTTATCCACAGACATAAGAAATCCAAATAAATGCCCTTTAGATTTATATGTTTGCCAATGACAGTAAAAATTATGGGACAGTGATAGACAAAGTGGCAATGCTCCGTTAAAGCTGCACTCCTTATGTCTGAAGAAGTGCATTTTGATCAAAGCTCATATTGAAATAAATGTGTTAGTCTTTGAATTTCCATGATATCATGCTTTTCTGCCTCCCTCTTTCCTTTCCTTTCCTTTTTCTTCTTCAGTTTTGCCAGCAGGCTGAGACAGAATTATTTGCTTGTCGGTTTCGTATGATTTTCCTTCAATCAATTATTAATTCTCATATGTCTTTATTGTTTAAAAGAAAAGTGTGTGTGTGTGTGTGTGTGTGTGTGTGTGTGGCCAAATAATTTCAGGAGCAGCCTCTTCCAGATAGGGCAAACATTCTTTTCTCCTTTCTTCTGGTTGGTCCCTGTTTGTTGCAAAGGAGCTGACAGCCTAGATGGATTCACATTGAGACTAGGTCATATGGTCTATTTTCTTTAAATGAATATTGCAAATACAACATATTTTTTAAAAATGAGCTTTTTTGAACAGTGCCTCAAACTGCAACACTGCCTCAAACTGGGAGCTACAAATGATACACCCTTTAGGAACAAAGTCCCAGATATCTTTATCTCTCAAGGCAGGAGATCTCAGACACAAAGAAAACAGCTCCAGGTGTACACATTGAAAATCCCATAACAAAATGCAGCTTCAGATACAAATACATAATATCCACATGGGTTCCTCCTTTCAGTGCATCTCCTGCACAAGCATTGAAATTCTCTTATCTAAACCAAAGTGGTCTCTTTCATCCTCCAGTGAAATTGTAGCTCCCTTCATCTCTCTCTTTCCCAAATGAAATTTCAAATCCCACCCCTTTCCTGAGATTTTCCCGTCCACCGGGCTGAACCAAATAGTCCTTAGGGGTTAAAACTGAACTTTAAAAAATGCTCTTCTCTGGAAATCTTTTCTCCCCAAGAAAACACTGTAATCTTTTAAAAATCCCTTTAAAAATTAAGTAAACCAGTTCCCTACACATGCTTGTCTTCTAGAGCTATTGGTACTGAGATGAGTCTTGCATCATCTTGATGGCAGGAAAAATTCAGTACACAGTAAGGTACTTATCAGAGAACAAATCCTCAGAATAGTGTATTATTGAAATGTGACTTTTCAGTTTACTTATTCAGAAAGCATGTAAAACCACATATATATGTATGGCATACATGTCAATGAGTATGTAAAAACATACTAAAAACGATCACTATTTTTCATATCTGAACAGCATTTTTACTGGGGCCCTGTAATCAAAGCAATTCCAAATTCCCTGATGCACACGATGCTAGGGAAGGGTTAGGGTTAGGCAAGGTTCCAGACAATCTCCCACAATCCCGCAGGAAGAAAGAGAAAGCAACCCCCATCACTGGCTCATGTGACCTGCTCCAGTGCTCTTACTGCAAGACATTGCTAGTTGATCAAGGCAAAACTGACCAGAAATGGTTGCTCATCTTGCAAAACGCTCTTAAACCAAGGCACTCGTAAACCAAGGTATTACTGTATAGTGGGGATACTATGACTACTTAGTTGGGGGTCTTGCACTATTAGTGAAAGAATTTGGGTGAAGGTGCTTTGTCCTCTGATGCATTTTAATTTATTTCATTTTTAACAGACATTGCTTGAGGATGCGGAACGCTGTCGGCATAAAATGCAGACAGCCTCCAGTCTTATCAGTGGCCTGGCTGGTGAAAAAGAGAGGTGGACTGAACAAAGTAAAGAGTTTGCTGTGCAGACCAAGAGGCTTGTGGGTGAGAGAAATGTGCATATATTTTAGTGATTCATCAACTATTCAGCCAGACTGGCAAAATTTCAGCCCAGGTGGACTGAGAAGATACAAACTTGGTTCCTGTTTTCATGCTTGGGAAAAATTTTAAATGCTATTAAAATCAACAGAAAGCAACAAAAATGAGTTGTCAGGAGCATTCACAAGTTAGAACTGAGCTTACCCAATATATGGTTGAACAATAAATTTGACACCATACCTGCAGTGCTGGTACACTTATAGACTATTGCTAAACTTCATTTTTGAAGAGCAGAGCAAGAAATGGCCTCATGCACACCGCTTCTCTTCTTCTCTCCTTAGGTATAGAGTAGCATATTAAGGGGATGGAGGGTGAAACCTTTCTGTGGTCCGGGGAACAGTTTGAAAGCAGGAGATGCAGTCCTACTACTGTAACTAGGAATTAGGAAGACAGCTGAGCCTAAAGTGGATTGGATTTACAGCTTTTGGCTACTACCATAGGAGGCCAAGATGGAGCAAATGTTGGGAAACTGTCATATAAACCCTCCAAGAAATTTTACTAATTCTTCAAAATATATCTTGGAAAATTGGTGTGCATGTGTGTGTTTCTGATAGGGATGGGCACCTTACGAAAAACAACACACTTTCGCATCATTTCATAAGCTTACAAAATGTTACAAAATGAAACAAAATGGCAAACAACATTTGTCAATAAATGAAATGAAACACCATTTGGGGGGGGGGACAAAAGGTTTCATCCTAGTGGTGAGAGGCCTCTTGATCCAGTCATCTTGAGAACAGGAGTTTTATTTTTAAAGTGATTGTTTTCCTTCCCTCCCTATGCCTCAGCTATTGATAGCTAGCTTATCTCCAATCTTGATCTGCAGCCAGTCAGGAGCTGAGCAACGCTGCCTGTCTCTGGGCTGCAGACATGGCAGTTTTAGGACCACAAGACTGACTGAATTGTGTTTCCTTTCCCTTTCCCGTGCCTGTGCCTGCAAGGTGATTTAAACTGATTGTTTTCCTTTCCTGATCAGGTAGGACTGGAAGTTATTTTTGATGTTTTCCTTCCCTTCCCACGCTGATCAGCTGTTGAGCTTATATCTCTGATTTCATCGGAGCCATTAGGTTTTCTGCTTGTTTACAGAGGGTTCTTTGTTTTAAAGCAAATTAATTGGAAGGTTTAAGGAGGGTCTTTGATTTAAAGCTGTTTAAACTCAGGCAATGGAATAAAAAAGGAAAACTCCCCATTATTTATAGCCTTATGAATCATTTCATTTCATGATAAAAATTCTTTTAAAATTTGTTATTAATGTAATGAAATGAAATGAAGACTGAAATGAAAAGAAATGAAATGAAACACTATATTTCTATTTCCTGCCCATCTCATGCCGCTGATGATTCTTCACATTCACATTAACTCTCTCTGTGTTTATGTAGGGGATGTGCTGCTTGCCACAGCCTTTCTGTCCTATTCTGGCCCTTTTAACCAAGAATTCCGCAATCTCTTGTTAACTGGCTGGCAAAGGGAAATGAAAGCCCGGAAAATCCCATTTGGAAACAATCTCAACCTCACTGATATGCTGATCGATGCCCCCACTGTTAGTGAATGGAATCTACAAGGTCTGCCCAACGATGATCTCTCCATACAAAATGGCATCATTGTGACCAAAGCAGCTCGCTATCCTTTGCTGATTGACCCACAGACACAGGGCAAGATCTGGATTAAAAACAAGGAAGTGAGGAATGAACTGCAGGTGAATTAGATTCAACTTTCTCTATACTACTGCTCCATAGTAAAAATGTTTTGGAATGCATGAAAATACCCCCGCCAGAGTAGAATAGAATAGAATAGAATAGAATAGAATAGAATAGAATAGAATAGAATCTTTATCGTCATTGTCCCCTTGCAGGAACAATGAAATATCACGATTGCTATAGCAACTCAGATAAGACATTCCACAAACATTTGAAAACAGCTACAAAACTAATTAAAACAATACAGTACGACATAACACATAAAATGAGCTGACTTCAGGGTCCAGAGTTTCCATTTAAGGCCAAAATTGCTCTAAAGAAGAAGCTGTTCTTGAAACGGTTCATTCTCATCCTCCAAACTTTATATCTCTGTCCCAATGGCAGCAGCTCAAAGATGTGATGGATCTCTTAATATAGTATATCTAATGATTTACAATTGAAGCAAAACAATTCAAGGAGCCATGTAGCCATCACAAAAAACAAATACAGGAACAGGTGATACCTTTAGGCTACTATAAAAATAACAAAACATTGCTAATATTTCGAGGGCAAGCCCCCTTCCTCAAGAGCAGTACCAATAGGTAACAACATGGCAAAAGATGGATTTGCCAGGAATTATTTCTTAGGTGTTGAGTCCATGGCAAGATGGAAAAAAGCCAGGCAGTTTACTTCAGGCTTGGAGCTTTGATGTTCTCTGGGCTGCCTTCAAAGTGTGGGGAGGGAGGGAGGGAGATGCCTTTATTGTCCCAGTCGTTCCAAAGACATGTCACAGTGGCACCTGGTGGTATAAATTTATTCTAGGATGGGGAGTGAACAGCCCACAATACTCTTTGCTATTTTAATAATTCTGTGCAACACTATCCTATCCCAATGGGTGCAACTTCCTTACCATACACATAGACCGTAAGTAAGCATGCTCTCAATGGCACAATGATAGAAGGCAAGCAGCAACGTTTGCAGAAGATTATTTTTCCTTAAAGTTCCCAAAAAATATAGACTCTGCTGAGGCTTCTTCGCAATCCCCTTTGTGTTGACACTCCAGGACAGATTCTTCTGTAACTCAATGCCCAAAGATCTGAACCTTTTTAACCCTCTCCACACTAGTCCCATCAATCAGAAGTGGTTGAACATTGGTTTTCTGCCTCCTAAAATCCACCACAAGCTCCTTTGTTTTCTTTATATTTAGGTACAAGTTATTAATTCTACACCACTTTGTGAACTGCTCCACCACATCTCTGTAAGCCTTCTCACTCTCCTTATCAGAGATGAGCCCAATCACGGACATGTCATCTGCAAATTTAATAATCCTATTACTAGGATAGGCAGATACACAATCAAACATGTAAAGAATATAAAGGAGCAGGCTAAGCACACATCCCTGTGGTGTTCCTATATTAGTACTAAGCATCCTAGAGTATAAGGGCCCAACTGGACCCTCTGAGAGCGATCTGACAGAAAATCCAATATCCACCCACAAAGTGATGGCGGAGGCCCCAGACTTCCCAATTTAGACATCAAATGTCTCGATAGAATGGTGTTGAAAGCCGAGCTAAAATAAAACAAACAAACAAAAAAACAAAAAAAAACAATCTAGCATAGCCCCCCCCCGCACCGCTCCAAATGTTCAAGAACAGCGTGGAGAGCATACATCACAACATCCTGTGTTGACCTCTTCTTTTTATAGGCAAATTGAAATGTATCCGGTCCTTCTGGTAGCCAGGCAATAACATAATTCTGTACCAGCTTTTCAAAGCACTCCATTATTATAGGTATAAGTGGTACTGGATGAAAATCATTCAGATTTTCCAGATTAGGGTTTTTTTCTTTCTTAGATTTTCTTAGAGTCAGACTAAAACTCCCAGAAGCCCTGACAATGAGCTCTGCTGGCTAGGATTTCTGGAATCATTGAGCTAACTCCCTTTCAGCTTATAATTTAGAATTAGTATGACACTGAGGACAAAAACAGATGTGATCCCCCCGATCTATATCGTTGCCATACATGTTCATCTCCCAGGTTGTTAGTGTAGGGGCCATAGCCCACTTACCCTTTGAATCTTCAGTAGGCCCACCCCAAATTTCTTCTCCTCTAAGGTGACGTCCAATGATGGTTGAGCATTTTTACGTGCCTGATTCACCAGCATAGTACATAACTCTTTTCAGATCACCTCTCTAAATCACAAGTATTTCCGAAATCACTTGGAAGATAGCCTCTCCCTTGGAAGGCCCTTGTTAATCGAAGATGTTGGAGAAGAGCTGGATCCAGCTTTGGATAATGTGTTGGAACGAAACTTCATCAAAACAGGTTCTACCTACAAGGTGAGAGAAGTGAAATGTTCTCATTTCAAAAAAGCTTGTAACCTATTAACATCATACTGGTCCATATGTTCCAATCAACGTTTTGTCTCTTGGATTAATTTAGCAATGCACTTTCCTGATACTTTTAAATGTAAATGCACTGTAATATAATGGTTTCATTTTATTTCACCTCCCCTCTGGGAGCAGCATATTTTTCTTACCCCATGATTGTTAAATGAGAGAGTGGGTCAGTATTCTCTAGCTGGCATTTTTTCCATCCTGGAATAATAATAATAATAATAATAATAATAATAATAATAATAATAATAATAATAATAATAATAATAATAATAATAATAATAATATATTATTGGTCTCAGTTTGGTAGCACTTTCCACAGTGCATTTTTCTTTCCCCCCTTCTTCGGTGCTCTGTAAAAATGGAAGGCATGCTTGCAAAAATAATGTGAGATGCTTCCTACTCAGTATGCTCTTCATCTCATACTTTTATCTTCATAATCGGCATTGCTGTTTCATAGTTTTAAATTTTTGGTTAAATTTCTACAGCTGTGCAGCAGAAATGCAGGGATTCACAGAAGACAAGAGCTTCAAGTTCCCCAGAGTAGCCCATTCCTTTTCTCAATAACTGATATTTACAATCTTGATAACGCATTCTGAGACATTAGTAAGAGAAAGAATATAAGACTTTATTACTTACAATTGAACAGATCAAACAGCAAGCTGATAAACATGACTGCTTTGTGCAACAGACTTCAAGAGAGGGAAAAAGCACTGAGCAGAGAGGCACGCTTCTCTTTAAAAGGCAGGAAGGAACAATTGGTTACTGTTGGATAGATTGACAGTCACCCCAACAAAGAAAGATCCCTCCCAGCCACACCTTCTCCACACAGCATGTGAGGTTTTAAAACGCCAATAATTACAACAGCGTGTCAGCTGTGTTTTCTTCTATTTACACTGAAGAATGTGGGCAGGACAAAATACAGTAAAATCCAAAGCATTGGTTGTTGTTTCCTTGTATTAAGAATGTTTGCTTTCCAATATGAAAGGGAAATATACCTTTAATTAATTAATTAATTATATACCACCCGTCTTTAATCAGAACTCCAGGTGGCTTACAATATTACAGTAAAAATAACCAAATACAACAATATCAAAGCACCATAATAGATATTCAAAACACCAATAAGCACAGTAATAAAAACGCATTAATAACAATAAACGACAGGAAGTCTCATATTACTGGTTCCCCCTGAAAACCAAACTATTAATGGTCACCAAATGCCTCTCTAAAAAGCAGTGTTTTAACTGCTTTCTTAAAGGCAGGCAGGGACTCTGCAATATGTATGCTTCTTCCTATATCGTTGTGTTCATCTGCTTTATTATTAATTCATACAAAGTTACCTCATTTTATGACAATCCATTCTAAAGGCATCTTCGGAAGTCGATCAACTCGTAAGTTGAACAGTTGTTTCCCATAGGAATGCATTGAAAAATCAATTAATCCATTGTGGAGGGACTGTCCCTCAGTCAAGGGACAGCAGAAGGCTGCTTTTTGCATTCCCGCCAGACAGCTGACTTTGACAGGGCGGACCTGTCAAAATCAGCTCTGGGGGCTGAGGTTGTGGAGAGCAGCCTTTGGCTGCCCTTGATTGAGGGAGAAGCCCTGGTGCCTTGCAAGGGGAGTGCTTACCTCCAGGTAAAGTAAGCACTTCCTTTGCAAGGTGCCCAGGCTTCTCCCTCAATCAAGGGCAGCCAATGGCTGCACTCCTCAAACCACCCCCAGAGCTGATTTTGACAGGTCTGACCTGTCAAAGTCAGCTGTCTGGCAGAGCAGAGAGCAGCGTTCGTAAGTTGAATTCTTTGGTTGTCAAAGAAACCGTAAGTCGAGGTGCTACTGTACTTGTAAAAAGCAGCAAACTGCCTGTCCCCTTTTTTGGAATGATGATGAGACTCGCTGAATTAGTTTGAGGAACACATTACTTTCTAGACCAAGTTGCATTGTTACTTACATGGAAGTTATTGAAGATGTGACATTGGTTTATTTCATTAAAATACAGATCAGATTTACTGTAAATGACCAGTGGAGGTTTGAAGGAATACAGTGCACCCTTAGGCTTCCTTTTATGACTCTTCTAATTCTGTAATTGCTTTTCATAATTAGGTTAAAGTTGGGGATAAAGAAGTGGATGTAATGAATGGCTTCAAACTCTATATTACCACCAAACTTCCAAATCCGGCATACACCCCTGAGATTAGTGCTCGCACCTCTATCATTGATTTTACTGTCACTATGAAAGGGTTGGAAGATCAGCTTCTTGGGAGAGTCATTCTGACAGAAAAGCAGGTGAGTGGAAAAATCTTCAGTAACTATTTCATAACTGTTTATCCAGGTAGTTTTTCATTCTCTTATATTAGAAGAACGAGTTTTTCCAGCTCCCTATCACACAATGAAGACCATTCCAATTATTTGGTAAAATAATATGACATTAAAGTAAAATAGCCAGACTTTCACACACGTGTTGCCTCTTTCCTATGCTTCATGTTATTTCTGTGCTCGTATTGTACATTTCTAATGTTAAATACAAATACAGTAGGACCCCAGTATCCGCTGGGGATTGGTTCCAGGCCTTCCCGTGGATAACAAAAACCATGGATAAGAGAGAACACTAACCCCCTCCTAAAAGTGTTGTTTTGTGACAGTAGCTTGCTTTACGGCTGCTTAATTATTTATTTAATTGTTTCCTCTGCTAGCCATGGATAACTGAATGAGTGGTTGATGAATCAGTGGATACAGGGGTCCTACTGTATATGAAACTGCCTTATGGTGAGTGAATCCCACTGGATAACATGCAGATTGGCATAAGTGGATTTCTGATCACCTAACAGGACTTCTCCTTCCTCCCCCCTCCACTGCACTCCTGTGCCATGAGAACATATGGGATAGTACTTTATACTGAATTAAGCATTAGTTGCCACCACTACCAACAGAATCACATCAGCAGCACTTTGCTTACCTGGGAGATCTGATGTCAAGTTATGCTTGTGCTTGTGCTACGAACGTGATTTCAGACTTTAGTTAGAAATAGGTGACCTAAATTTATTTGTTAGTCCCAATTAGAGCAGAGCTGTTGAATCAACAGAATTTACATAATGCTAATTTACCAAGAGTCCATGGATTAAATATGTCCACTCTGTTTAGGACAAATTCAGGTTTGTTGTTTAAAGTGGGTTTCCTGTTCTGATTTAAAAAGGGCAACAGCCACAACTTGACAATTGGCATGCAAAATCAAACTTTGATTTTCCTTAATGAACAGGCTGTGATTTTATAGATCCTATTGGACTGCACTCCCATGACTGGTTAGTGTTTTGCTGATTGAGGCTGTCAATTGGTACGCAAATGACATACCAATTGGCAGCCCAACAACATCTGGAGGGCAAGAAATAGCCCATGCTTGCCCTGCCTAACCAGAAGTCAGGGGAACAGTTAGAGCAGTGTTTTTCAACCACTGTTCCGCGGCACACTAGTGTGCCGCGAGATGTTGCCTGGTGTGCCGTGGGAAAAATTGAAAAATTCTAAAGAAATTCAACCCAGGGCCGGCGGGCGGCCCACAGCTGGGAGGCGCTATAAATAGCGTCCAAGGGCCAGCTTGGCTCCTCCCCCCCGAGGCCCGCGGCGCTGGCGTCACTTCCTCCCCGGCCGGACCTGGCCCCGCTCATTCTCTTAGTGTTTGCCCTGTGCCTGCCGCCGCCACCGCAACTCGCTCGCTTCCCTCTCCCCCCCTCCTTTTTTTACCCTGGACCACCACCACCCCTTTCCTGGGAGCTACCAATGGACTGAGCCGCCTGACAGCCCGCCCGCCAACACGAGCCGGCCCGGGAGCCCCAGCCTAGAACAAACCACCAGGTGAGGGGAAGGGGAGGAGGGGCGCCCGGCTGCCCCACGAGCACTGCGGCAGGGCTGCGAGGAGGAGGGGATGGAGGAGGCCTCCGCCGGGCCTGGGCTGAGGAGGCGGGTGGGTGGGGGGGCTACTGGCACAGCTGGACGGCCGGACGGCCGGCCTTTAGGGTCCGGGAGGGGAAGAGCCGTCTCTGAGGGGCCCCGCGATGGGTTCCTTGAAGTCTTGCCCCTTTCTTTCTGTCTTGGGTTGCCCCTCTTCTATCTCTCTGTCTTTTCTTTCTTTTTTCCCCACCTCTCTCTTTCCATTCGTACCCTTTCCCCTCTTCATAGAAATGTGCTCATTTCTAGCCTGCATATGTGTATGTCCAGCAGCCTGCCTACTGTAATTAAAACTGTAAACTGCCCAGAGACTCCTTGAAGTGGTATGGGGCGGTATACAAACAGAACACTTTCTGCCTTCTTTCCTTCCTGCCTTCCTTCATCCTCCTCCCCTCCTGTCGCTGGACTTGCTGAAGGCATCTGCCTTGGCCACAGTGTGGAGAGCAAGATGGGCTTTTGGGTCTTATTTGTGTTCCTGGAGAGTCAGTGCCCCTTCTCAGGTCTCCACTGGAAACAGAAGTCCATGCAGGGCAAAATGTCTTTAAAAAAACAACACAGGTAAGTGGGAACTGGGTGCTAGAGAGCGGGCTGCCAAAATCTGTGGCCCCTCTGTCCTGCTTCTCCCTACACCAGCAATGGCGAACCTTTTAGAGACTGATATAGGCACAGAGTTAAATTTTTTAACATTTTCTAATGGTGGTGTGCCTCGTGATTTTTTTCATGAAACAAGTGTGCCTTTTCCCAAAAAAGGTTGAAAAACACTGAGTTAGAGGACATGATGGGCTAGGGAGTTTGAAGTGCACAACTAACAATCCAATTATCCTTTGGCTGTTCTGTTAATGTCAGACCATTGCATTTAACTGTACAGTAATTGCATTTTTGCACACGTTGGGGAAAAACTAGAGTGTGACATTAAATGCATCTTTGCAGTTAATACATACATAAAAATGAAATAACATCTGCTGATGTTAGTTTGTGACATAATAATTGCTATTTTAGTTGGGCAGGGAAGGGGATGTGTAGCCTTTTCCCTGCTGCTATGGTCTTGATGAAAGTCAACTAGCTGCAATTGCCATTAGGCGAATATCATGCCCCTAACACCGTACCTTTAAAGAAGAGATTATCATCAGGACCACCATAGGGGAAGAAAGAGTGGAACTCCTCCTTGCCATGATGGGCACAAATCACCAGTTTGGCAGACAACTGAACAGGTATTCAGTGCTTTGGTGCCCAGATGCCTCCACTGGGTGCCCACTCAGAGGCAGTTATCAGAGGAAGAAAATTGGTGTACTGCCTCTGAGTGGGTGCCCACCAGAGAGGGCAGGATGCTGAACCATGGAACACCAGTTTTGCCCTTTGCCAAATCAGCTGAACCACCAAACAAATGATTCTTGCCCATCTCTAGTTGGCACCCTTTCAAATGCCTCGAACAGCTGCTGTTTACAAATTTAATATATGCTTGTTAAATGCAACACTTTATTGGATGTTGGGATTTAATTGCCAGTTGCTGTTTGCACAAAAGCAACTCTATAATTCAGTTCATGTGCTGTTTTTTTGAATGCATGTAAGAGTGAAACAGCATGGATCCAGGTCACCCCTAAATACCTTCATTAACAGTTCAAATTGCTATGTCTGTAGTTGATTATCAGAATACCAATCCAACCAGAAACAGTACTTCTCTGAGGCTTTACTAAAGAGCACATCACTTTGGGTAATTTACATAAGAGGTTGCATCTGTGTTTCTAATTGTAATATTTTCCGCAAGTGTCTCAATTAGTACCATATGGTATAATACCCTGCTTAGGACAACTTCAATAAAAATGGCAATAGTTAGTGCATTTATCTTTGGAATATAGAAGGAAAATGTTTGACTGGATTAAATGTGCAAATGGGTGCTGTTGTCCAAATCGGCCACATCCTGTAAGATATAACCTTATAGGCGTAACATCACGTAATGGAACTCTGCAATTACGCCCGTTTGTATTCTAGAGAGAGCTTCTCTTTTCAACCTTTTCATCTTGAAATGGAAACTAATTAAAACAAATGGAATGAGCAAATGTTCCCTCATTTCTTTCTGGATTACCTTTTCATCCTTTTTGCTCCAAAGATATTTGCATTTTTAATGTTCAGATTTCTTATCACAGCATGTCCAAAGAAAACTCATAATTCTCATAAATTACTTTCACAATCCCCAATTATACTTCCTTTTGTTTCTACAGATTGTACATGCCATAGGACATTCTTTTATAGAGGAAGAGGTTTGGGGATTTTTTTTTTAGCTCGTTATGGTCAAGTCACTTTCTACAGAATGAGACCCACTTTTCAATCAGATGCAAATTAACTTTTGGGTAGTGCTAACAATATGAAATTAATCAATCTTGTCTATGGATTGGATATACTGGGGTACTTTAATCAGCCATAAATATAGCATCATATAAATTGCTTATATTAATGTTCTTTTCAGCATGGCATAGAAAACTCTGGAATGGTGCCACTCGGTAAAATTAATTGCTGTCTTCATTGCACTTTATCTTGTTAGGCCGTACCCTGTGGCATTTTCTATTTCTTTCACAGTGTTCAAGAACAGCTAGAACTAAAAATGCCCCCCAAATGTAACTCCAACTAGAATCTGTCTTGGATATCTGAATTCTGCTTATCACCTGAGATAGTATGTGTGTGTTTGGGTGGCGGCGGCACTGGTTTCATTGGTTCATTTTGTGTTCCTTGGGCACCACAGAGTGTGTTAAGGAGATGGGCCCACACAACATATGAAGGAATACCTAACTTTATCTCTTCCCAAACAGTTCCCCGGACATTTTGGCTTTTTAAAAATTACATTGAACATGTTCTAATCCTGTGATTTATAATTTTATTTTAAGAATTCCCCATTTTATTACCCTGACCTCCCATTTTGAGAATGGATGGCTGCAGAGCTATACTGAGTTGCTGGATTGTTGCTCAATAGGTCCCTGTCCTGTATAAACTTACATACAAATAATTATACCATACAAGTTGTTTGGAGAGAAAAGGCAACAACTTTATTGGTTACTGCAACAGTGACTGGGTAGCATTGGGAGAACTGGGAGAACTGGATCCAGTCAATCAAGAAGCCTGAATGCCCCCACCCCCCGTGCTAGCTACTATTCACTTCAGCAGTTGCTGAAGGTTCTACCAGGAGTGGCCAGCTTCAAGAGACCAAACATGCTTATGTGATTCCACAACACTACTATCAGCAGTCCCCCTCCTGCCCAAGTTACGTTAAACCATCCCACCAAGGTCCCCATAAAGGTGGATTCTATCACTAACCCAGGCTAACAAGCTCCTGCATTCTACCCTCATATTAGCTGAATCCAAGTCCAGTACCCCAAATTGCTACAATAGCTAGGCATTGCTTAGGTCCCACCAGAGAACTGAGGCTGCAACTGCAGCTTTTGCTATGGCACTGCTAACACAGTCACCCCCCCTGCCATTTTGCGGTTCAGGTACTGCGGTCCCACTACATCATGGGATCGCAGTACCTGCACCTCGGGGCCGTGGGGGGGGGGGCGGAGGGCAATCGCATCACTCTGTGCCGCCCCTCCGTGCTCCTCTGTGAAGCCTTGTGGCCGAGTGGGGGGTGGCGGGGGCGATCAGGTCGCTCTGTGCCACCCCCGCGCTCCTCCATGAAGCCTCAGGGCCACAGGGGGGGGGGGGGGCAATCGGGTCACTCCATGCCACCCCTGCGCTCCTCCAAGAAGCCTCAGGGCCGTGGGGGGGCCACGGGGGCGATCGGGTCACTCGGCACCACCTCCGTGCTCCTCCAAGAAGCCTCGAGGCCGCAGGGGGGGGCAATTGGGTCGCTCCACGCCGCCCCCGCACTCCTCCGAGAAGTCTCGGGGCCACATAGGGGGTAGCAGGGGGTGATCGGGTCGCTCTGCGCCACCCCCGCGCTCCTCCGAGAAGCCTCAGGCGGTGCAGGTGGGTGGCGGCGAGAGGTAAGATCCCACAACACCACCTGCACGCGCCGCCCCAAGACTTCTCGGACAGGTGCGCGACCGCCCCCTTCCCCCTGTCCCCAGTCTCCACCCCACCTGCTTCCACATATCATGGATTTTCATGCATCGCGGGTGGGGTGGGTCCCTAACCCCTGTGATCGGCGGGGGGTTACTGTATTCCGTAACCATATATCTTGCCCCCAGTCCAATAAGCGGAGTCCATCTGCCTGAAAGGAAGAGATCCAGGTGTTTAATCCAACTGTCATGGCAGAATGTCACCATCAGGGCAACTGCCCTAGTTACCTTCTTTCATGGATTTTACCATTTTATTTCCCTGAACATCCATTTTGAGAATGGATGGCTGGAAAGTAGAGATGGGCACGGAACAATTTTTTTATTCCTTTAGTTATTCATTATTCATTTTGCTATGTAACAAAATAAATAATGAACTGCCCCGTCAAAGGAAAACAAAACAAAACAAAACAAAATTTTTCATTTCATTCCGTTTCATTTTTTGTCCCCCCCCCCAATCCAGTGTCTTCTCCTACCTTATGCTGGGGAGGCCTCCCGGCCGCCCAGCGCTGCCACTGCCACCGAACAGCCCCCGCAGAAGGGGCTTCTTAAGCGGCAGGGAGGCCTCCCATAAAAAAGTGCCAATCAGCTGTAGCACAGCCAGCGCTTGTTAATTAAAAATCTTGACTCCCCCCCCCCAATTGGGTGCAGGAAAAGGGGGGATTTTAATTTTTTTTTGGCTGATCCCCAAGTGCTCATCAGCTGCAGCGTGGCCTTGGGGCAGCAAAAAAAAAGTTTTAAAATCCCTCCATTTCCTGCACCTGATCAGGTGGGGGAAAGGCAGGATTTTTATTTATTTATTTTGCTGAGCCCCAAGCGCCAATCAGCTGGAAAGTTTACATGTGCAATTGCTTTGTCTGTTTGAAAACGTGGATGGGGGAGAGGAAAATGAGTGATTTTTTAAACTCTTTTTTTTTGTCGGCCTGAAGCCAGCGCTACAGTGGATTGGTGTTTGGGGGCAAAAAAAAGGAGTTCAGTTTTCCTGTTCAGGTGGGGGAAAAGACGGGATTTTAATTTTTTATTATTATTTTTTATGTTTTTGCTGATCCTGCCTTTTCCCATGCCCGATCGGGTGCAGGAAGTTACACAAGTACCCCCCCCCCCCACACACACAGAGTACACAAACAAAAAATGAAAAAAATGAAAAATGAAACTTTTTTTTTTTTACAAAAAATTCATTTCAAATGAAATGAAATGAAATAGAACATAATGAAATGAAAAACGAATCGAAACGCTATTTTAGTTTTTCGTGCCCATCTCTACTGAAAAGCTGAACACAGTTCACCTTCCAGGTTTTCAAACAGGCGAAGGCAATTGCACATGTAAACTTTCTAGTCAGAGAAATATGTTCTTTTTAGAAATATAAAACAGGTATCATGTCATGTCAGTCTTAGTATTTTGGTATTAGCTGAAACATCAGAGCCGTTGCGTGTTAGCCTCTCTGCTTTACTGTATATGCCATTCTGTATAGCATATACATTAATGAGCCTGCTTCCAACTATGGATTCCATTGAAGAATGGCTTCTATGATGTGCTTTAACAGGAGCTGGAGAAAGAGAGAACTGATCTTATGGAAGATGTGACGACTAACAAAAGAAAGATGAAAGAACTGGAAGACAACTTGCTTTATCGGCTGACAAGCACACAAGGCTCTCTGGTGGAAGATGAGAGTCTCATCACTGTACTTAGCAACACAAAAAAGACAGCAGAAGAGGTGACACAGAAACTGCAGATTTCAGCTGAGACAGAAATACAGATTAATTCAGCTCGGGAAGAATATAGACCAGGTGCGTTGATTTTCTCTAATGACAGGATGTGAACATTTTGAGCCAATGCCACTCTTGAACTCCCTGGATGGATCTGAGGGACCTGTATTAGAACATGAAAGCATGAAACACAGCTACACAAATATAAGCCTTGATTCTAATTTAGCATGTATAACCTACAGGATACTGACTGATCTGTAGGAATTTTCAAACAATAAAATTCAAAAGCTTATTCACTAGTACTGAACTAAAAGCATGTCACATATCACAATAAGCCATTGAACAAAAGCTCCTGCTACTCATACAGAAAATACCCCAAATAACCAGAAATCAAAAGAGAATACCCCCGAAAGACCCTGAAACAAAAGCAATATGTTTTCCCCTTGCAAATCCCTATTTATAACTAGACTTGGGCACTTTGTGCTTTGTATGAAGCACAGTACTTACAGATGGGCCACCTACTGGGTTCTACATGCTGCTGGGGTCTTTTTTCAGTGGCAGCACCAATCCAGGCAGGAGGCTGGCCCTACCCTGCCTCCTTAAGTAGCTGACCAATCCAGTGAAGAAGAGGAATGGGGGAGTCTCCCTGTGTAGCCAGTGAGTGGTTGGCTGCTGGGGAGGTGGGGCAAGGCCAGCTGGGCTTCTGCCTGGAATGGAGTCCTGCTGTAGAAGAAAGATCCCAGTGGCACACAGATCTTGGGGAGGGGGTGTATGGGCCACAACAGCATCCGTGGTGCTGCACTTTGTGCTTTACACAAAGCACGAACTGACTGAGTCAATTTGTAATCTTTCCATTTTGGTGTCATTTGACCTTTGTAAGCACCTTGAGCATAATTGGGAATGATCTCTTGAAGTTATTCCAGCCTTGTGTTATTGGTACTGCCTACCCTGTGGGTCTGTTGGTCAACCTTTTACTCAAGTTTTGTTTTAGCCTTAGTTTAACTGTTTTATACATAATTAGTTTAACTCTAACTTCCAAGTTTTTTAAATAATTTGTAGGTTTAATTATGATCTTGAATTTTGTTCTGAAAGGATTATGTTGGATATATATATATATAATTTCACTTAAATTGCTCCAAGCTGCTCGGGATGAGAGACACTTCTGGAGCCTTGATTACCAGCAGTGGAAACTGTGGTGTAGTGATTTTTAAAAAATAATAATAATAATTGCAACACATTATATAATATTATAGTTTTGTAACAACAAGAAGAGACTGTGAGATCTACCAGAGTATCCAACTTCCTCAAAACCTAGATAATCTGAAATTGATACATTTATTTCCAGCTCTTTGGGCTGTCCAGTGCTCCCCTGTCATCTTCCTCAAATTGTTATTCAGTCTTGACAACCCATTTGGTGCAAGAAAATGAGGGGTCAGAATAAATGAGGCTGGAAGATTTAGGTCCCTGCCCTACAGAAGCAAGTATTTCACTTATTGATGCCATGCCGGATGAATGTTGTCAGTGATGATGACTCCAACAAGGAGGAGTCTTAAAGAGCTAAAAATGAAACATTAAGTCCTGTTGCTAGATGTGTGAACCAACAATGGGATGATACACCTCAGTCAGGATCTAAAAATGAGAATCAGTCAAGAAGACAAGCTGTGCCTAGACACACCAAATTGCATCTCCTTTCATCTCCTATACTAAACGGTAGCATTCAAGTACTTGGCTTTGTGGACTGAGAAGAAAACACAGAGCTTTACATTTCAGACAAAAGGGGAGATTAATTTCAAATGATAGCTTTTGAAATATCTCAATTGTTACAGTTGGTATGGGAAATTCACAACTGTGCAAAATTTGAACATGCTGTTCAAGTATATAAATGTTGGTTAATGTAGGCAATCATCCAAGAAACCATGAAACTGCTCATTCTTTCCCAGACTTCTCTTATTTTAAGATATGTCAAATAGCTCCTGGCTTTTCTGCCATTCTTAAAACAATGGCTGCCAAGTTCCTGCAGAATTAGGGTAAGAAGGGACTTGAGAACATTGTCATTGTCATTTCCAAAAATCGATGAAGAAAAAGTCTATTAAAAAGAGACATATCAACAGTAGAGATGGGCACGACCAGGGAAAATGACGTTTTCGAGTTGTCGTGTGTCGGAGCCGGCTCGTTTCGGCTCGTTTCTGTTTTTCGTGAAATTTTCCAAAAATGTGTCGTTTCGTTTGTCGGTTTTTCGTCTGTCGTTAGTACTGGTTTGGGGGGGGGAGCCGGCTCCTGGAGGCACCTCTCTGGGGTGGGTGCCTCCTCTGGCCCGCTATGAAGGGAAAGCAGGCTCCTGGAGGCACCTCTCTGGGGTGGGTGCCTCCTCTGGCTCACTACAAAATGGCATGCATAGCCAATTGGATATGCATACCAAGTTGAGACTCGAGGCACCTCTTTTTTGGGTGCCTCTCTGTTGACCACAGGCCCACTGCTAACTGCAGTGTCACAGTGTGCACACTGGGGGAAGGCTCCTCCTCAGTCTCAGCGCTCTGTGGTTCACCAAGAAGGGAACTGTACTTGCGTGTTTGCAATGCGAGTACAGATTTGGCTTAGGGTTAGGGGGGTTAGCGCAAGGGATAGGCTTAGGGTTGTTACGGGTAAGGTTAGGGTGAGTTCATGGGGTGCACCTCTGGGTGCCTCTCTGACCCACTAAGAAGGACAGTGTACTGGCGTATGGATTAGGGTTAGGGTTTGGGTTCGGGTTCGGGCTATGGTTAGTGGGCTTTTTATGCCCGACAGGCACATCCCAGAAGTCTCGGTCAAAACCTGGTCAAGTGGCCATGCAATTGGTGGAATGGCTCCAAAAATTTGCATGGTCCACTCCCATGGCCAGCCCATCATTGCACAGGTGTAAAAAAATAAAAATAAAAATAAAAATAAAATAAAATCAATTGAGACGTTTTGTTGCAAGAAAAACCCACTGCTGCTACTGTAAAAATTCAGGCAGTTTTAAAATAGCTATTTTCGCATGTTTCTGTGGTGCTTTGGTGTGTTTTTGGACCACCATGATTTCAAAATAAATAAATATTGCTTGCGGTCGCCCCATTTTGGATCCCCCGCCTGCACCGCATGGCATGGCGAGTTGGCGAGACGACGAGGAATGGATGCACAGCCCAGGAGAGGAGAGGGGGGAGGCCGGGGACCCCCCCCAGAAACCACCCCTCTGGTAGGTGCACTCACTCAGGCAGGCATATTTTTGCCTGCTTTTTTGGCCGGAAATCGGGTTTTTTTTAAAAACTTTTTTTCTGTGCCGCGCCGCTTGGCGAGTTGGCGAGACGACGAGGAATGGATGTGCATGCGCAGGCACTCGCAGCCCAGGAGAGGAGGGGGGAGGCCGGGGACCCTCCCCCCAGAGACCACCCCTCTGGTAGGTGCCCTCAGGCAGGCATATTTTCGCCTGCTTTTTTGGCCGGGAATCAGGGTTTTTTTTATTTTTAAAACTTTTTTCCTGTGCCGCTTGGCATTGCGCGATCGCTGCGATGCCGCCAGGAACGACCACGACAAATCAGACCCAATTTTTCTTTAGTCGGTTCGAGTTCGAGTTCTGGCGGAGTAATTGTCGTTCTTCGTTTTGTTACATAACGGAAACGAGGAATGGAAACAGAAACGAGGATTTTGCCGAGTCGTGCCCATGTCTAATCAACAGTTCTCTACACAGAATCCACCGTGTAGATCAGGGGTCCTCAAACTCCAGCCCGCGGGCTGGATACAGCCCTCCAGAGCCCTGAATCTGGCCTGCAGAAGCAACTGCAGACCAGTCACACACACACTGCTTTGAAAGCAAGTGAGTGAGCGAGTCTCTGCTGCTGCTTCTATTGGTGAAGCAGTTCAAAGCAGTGGTCAGTCAAAACAGTGGGCTGTGTTGCTTCCCCTGCTCCCCCCACCCAGATGACTGGTGCAGTGGCCGTCCATGGGGCAGTTTAAAATGGGATAGCCTCCTCTGCTCCCTCCATGGGACCAATTGCAGAACCCCCTCCCCCAGCTTTGAGGCAGGGGCAATGGAATAGGCTGGGCAAACCCCGGCAGGCCTCTCTTCAGCCTGGGGGGCACCGCCAGTGGAGTTGTGGGGCAACCCCTTGGTAGGCAATGCTCTGGCATGGACCTGTGGGCCGAGCATGGTGGCACTGATTGGGGGGGGAGAGAGGGGGGAGGAGGAGGAGGAGGAGGAGAACCAGCTAGATGCAGGGTGCAAATGGAAAGAGGCAAAGCGGACCTGACCCAGGCTGGATCAGTGTTGGGGGTAGTCCCCCACCCCCCCACACACAGTGAGCACCAGGCAGAGGAGTGCCTGGGAAGCCAGCAGTGCCCAAAATGGGGAGTGGAGCATGCTGTTGGGGGACAGAGCCCGCTGGGAGCTGCCGTGTGAGTCAGGAAGTCCCTCTGGGAACAAGGGGCACTGTGGATGGGGTGATGCAAACCTGCCCCCTGCTGCCCACTCACATGCTTTGCACCACAATGACTCAGTACCGCGGCTGTCTGCCAAGCTGGGAAAGGCCGTGCAGGTGGGACTTGGCTCAGTTTCACTGTGTCCATATGATCAATCAACATTGTCAAGAAATCTCCCCATCAGCCCACCTCTTTTGTCCTTCAACGTACTTTCCTGCTTAAAAATGTGTCTTGTATATTGTATTTCTTCCTCTCTCTTTGCTTTTCAACAGATTATTTTTTTAAAAAAATCTATAAATGTATCCCTTTAACATTTACAGTATATGCGACCATTACAGTATATGCAACCAATTTTCGACCATTACTGATGAAGAGAGCTATCAGGAAGGGCTCCTGTGAACTGTTGAAGACTGAAAGAGATTCCCAAACTTGAGAAGGGTCCGAATCAGATCCAAAATAGTTTCCACTGCTGGTGTTGGTTTCAAAAATCCAGTGCCATTCTGGATTCTGCTCCATCACTGGGATGCATTGGTATTTTTATGACATCCTGATCTGGCGGTATAGCTGGGGAATTCCACCTATGGCACAGCTATTTTTTTAAAAGTCAACATGTGGGGGACGTTTATTATTAAAAAAAATAAACATCTGGGTATTTATGATGAGAAATACATTGTGGCCAGTATGCTGACTTCTCTTTTTTTCAGCAGAGTGCTGTTGTTGTTGTGTACCTGGGATTGATCACATCCATTCTTCTTCTCCCCCCCCCACCCCAGTTGCAACAAGAGGCAGCATTCTCTATTTCCTGATAACTGAGATGAGCATGGTGAATGTCATGTATCAAACCTCACTTCGACAGTTCTTGGGACTCTTTGATCTTTCACTTGCCAGGTAATTTTGATTAAGTGCTGGTCTTTCACATCCCGGAGATTGGATTATCAAATAGACAGTTTTCAAATAACTGGACTGGAGTGATAGGGATGTCCTTGATCATAGCCTGGAAACTCATTTCTTTTGCCTCACAGTTCTGACTTATCAAGTGGCTTCTGCCTGGTTCCAGAGCATTAACACCCCTCTCCAACACCTTTCGAATCAGCTTGACTAGACATTGCAGCAGAACAGTGACAACAAAAGTGCTCCAACTGTGATCTGAAGTTGCTGAATTCAAGCTGTGTGCAGAACTACAGTATTCTGCACTGAAAGAACTGGGCATACAAGTGAAACTCAAAAAATAAGAATATTGGGCAAATGTTCATTTATTCCAGTAAGTCAACTCAAAAGGTGAAACTAATATATGAGATAGACTCATTACATGCTAAGCAAGATATGTCAAGCCTTATTGGTATAATTGTGATGATTATGGCATACAGTTTATGAAAACCCCAAATTCACAATCTCAGAAAATTAGAATAATGTGAATAGTTTCCCTATTCACAGTAGTTCATCAAGAGCCACCATGCACAGACGGATCCTAGACAGGGGCTTCAAATGTCGCATTCCTCTTGTCAAGCCGCTCCTGAACAACAAATAACGTCAGAAGCATCTTACATGGGCTACAGGGGGAAAAACTGGTCTGTTGCTCAGTGGTCCAAAGTCCTCTTTTCTGATGAGAGCAACTTTTGCATCTCATTTGAGAACCAAGGACCCAGAGTCTGGAGGAAGAATGGAGAGCCACAAAATGCATGATGCTTGAAGTCGAATATGAAGTTTCCACAGTCTGTGTGGATTTGGGGATCCATGTCACCTGCTGGTGTTGGTCCACTGTGTTTCATTAAGTCCAGGGTTAACACAGCCGTCTACCAGGAGATTTTGAAGCACTTCATGCTTCCTTCTACAGCCGAGCTATATGGGGATGCTGAGTACATATGCATGCTTAGACTTTTCAGAGGTCCAATATTGTTCTATTTCTAATCCTTGTATTATTGATGTCATGTAATATTCTAATTTTCTGAATTGGTTTTCCCCCCTAATTTTCTGAATTTGGGGGTTTTCATAAATGGTACACCATAATCATCACAATTATACCAAAGTAAGGCTTGACATATCTCACATGGCATGTAATGAGTCTATCTCATATATTAGTTTCACCTTTTCAGTTGACTTACTGAAATAAATGAACATTTGCACAATATTCTAATTTTTCGAGTTTGACCCGTATTTAGCCTCGAAAAAAAGAAAAAGAAAACTGAAGGCAGATAAGACAGCACTTTATAAATACTTTAATCATATAGAGGAAGGGCAGGATCTGTTCTTGGCCATCCAAAGCTACAGGAAGTCAGATTTAGACTGACTATAAGGAAAAACCTCTTAACTGTTAGTAATAACAGGGGGTGAGTGTTCCAGCACTGGAGACATTCAAGAGAAAATTAGACAACAATTACTCAGATATGTTTTGATCTGTATTCCTGCATTGATCAGAATGTTGGACTCAATGCCCTTATAGGTTCATTCCAATTCCATTATGCTATGGTTCTTGTCTAAACTAGTAGGTTTTGTTGAATTCACTTTTCGTAATTCCTTCAAGTTCTTCCTTGTTTTTGAATGAGCAAGGTGAGCTGGAAGAAGCTGACAGCAGTAAGGTAAAGAAGGATAATTCAACTTCAACTTATAGCAAGGGAGCTTAGTAGCAAGTAGTAAAGAGTAATGCAGAAGATAGCCTGATGGCCCAGATATTAAATATTTCAGTTTTACACCTTCCTTTTATACTGGCATATCCAATACTATTGTTAATGAGTTATACAATTGACTTGTGGACTGGGCTGATTATACTTGTTTGGATGAAGAACAACATCCTTGTTTTGAGCTGCTGCAGAGAGCCACCATGATATCATCAGTAGGAGAGAAACTACAGAAAACAGAAGGATATTATGTCATATCATGTTCTGTCTAATTTCACATTTACTGCTTACACATAGGAAATTGACCCAGACATATGACCCATGTAGCTAGCCTGTGCACTGTTACAAGGCAGAGTTCTACAGAATGTCCCTTTCTTTAAATGGAGATGTTTGGGACTTTACCCACAAGCACTGAATTCTTGGCTTTTTTTGCCACAGAATAATGCTATTTTGGACACCTTGCTCTTTTTGACATCTATTTTACACTAAATGATTATACTTGTAATGGCTGCAAAGCAAGCGGCCATCATTTTCTTTTTGTCTTGTTTGTTTGTATAGTGGCTTTGTGTTAATTACAATTGTGTCTTGAGAGCTTCTCACTTCTCTTGGAGTTTTACGAAATGAGACAGAATAAAGGCCAGGCAGGGATAAAGAGCAAGGGAACCAACTGAACGAGGCTCAAAACACTGTGCTTTTCAGTCCTTTAATAAGGTGGGTTAACTTCTAGCAGTTCAAATAGGTCTTGCTTGCTAAGAGCTCTGCTGGATCATATTGACTGAGCAGTATTTACTGTCATGTTGATTTGGTCTCTGCAACCCTGTTATCTTCTGTGCTGGCTCAGGATTTTTGAGTGCAGCTTTGAAAACACTTTCTTCTTTTTTTTAAGGGGGAGAGAACTTCACCCCCAAGACATATTTGATTAACCTTCCATTTACTCTTCTCCCCCGCTCCTCTTTTGAACAGGTCTGTCAAGAGCCCAATTACAAGCAAGAGAATAGCGAATATCATTGAGCATATGACCTATGAAGTGTACAAGTATGCTGCGCGAGGGCTTTATGAGGAGCACAAGTTTCTGTTTACCTTACTACTTACCTTGAAGATTGACTTGCAACGAGGCAGAGTCAAGCATGAAGAGTTCCTGATGCTGATTAAAGGTCATAGCCAGGGCATACAATGCAGTGCTTATTTGATTAATATTTTACTGCAGTGCAGACATTCACCTTGTTTAGAAGGTGGGGGATAAGGAAGATGCTAGCCTGACTTGCCTCACTCAGTATGTTCTGTCCCAGTGGTTCTCAACCTGTGGGTCCCCAGATGTTCCTGAAATACAACTGCCAGAAATCCCTTCCAGCACAGCGAGTGGTGGAGTCTTATGGGAGTTGCAGTCCAGGAACATCTGGGGACCCACAGGTTGAGAACCATTGCTCTATCCATTCTGTTCCCTCTTAACCCAATATAGCATGTTGGGCTTTGTCTACAAACTTATGTAATCCCTGTCTGCATGACCTCACTTTGACTCTGTGATGGGGCCAACTCTGCAGACCGGAAATCCAGTATGAGAATCATAGGTGGCTGTACTGTGGGCAGTTAGCAGCATAACTTGGGCAGAATATCTAACTGTTTTGTAAGCTTTAATAAGTCATTGCAACGAGGTGTTCATGCAGCATATCTTTCCAGGTGGTGCTTCTTTGGATCTGAAGGCATGTCCCCCTAAACCAGCAAAATGGATCTTGGATATGACTTGGCTGAACTTGGTGGAGCTCAGTAAACTCAGACAATTCTCAGATGTTCTTGACCAAGTATGTAACTGAGAGGAACTAAAGATGAAGCAGTGTGGCATGTTTAATTCTCCTAGCTTGGTTCTCTGGCTACCTTAATGTCAGGTGCTTTTTGCAATTCAGAACAATTGCTGATATGAACCTGCTTTGATGTATTGTTTTTTCAGATTGGTAGATACAGCATAGGCTGCTTCTAAGGTCAAATCTATGTGCTGAATAGACATTTCAAAAAGGAAGTTTCTGCTTCTGGTGTTCAAATGGAAAGGAGTTTCACAACTGTGTTTCTGCTGCTGGGCCATATTTTGTTAATATTACTTGTGATGATGATAGCAAACACCCAAAAATAAGGATTTGGGAAAAGGCATCTTTTTCAATATTCTGGATCGAAATATCTTTTAAATATTAAACCAACACTTTGCACTTAACTCAGAAATGACCTGCTTGCTGCTCAGTGAAGCTCATGTAGTGTAATTTGCTCTACAAGATTTGCCCAAAATAATACTATCATCTTGTGGAATAAAGTGAAATCTCCTTGTTGGCACCCAGGGTGATAATGATATCTTTCTTTGTTCATATCAGAGCACCGCACAATTAAAATTATGGATGTATATGAAATATAGCTAAAATTAAAAACAAATCAGAATGGTCAGATGAGGCTGCTTTTTGCTAGAAATGGGGTACAGTGGTACCTTGTATAAAGGAATTAATTCGTTCCAAATGAAATTATGTTAAGCAAATTTTCCTTTATACAAATTTCCCATAGGAATGCATTGAAAACAGAAGTAATCCCATTTTATGTTGTATGGATTCGCCCCATAGGTGATTATGTTAAGCAAATTTCCCCTATCTCCAGAATTTTTTATGTTGTACAGATTTTATGTTATACAAACCGTTTGTTATACAAGGGTCCACTGTACTTGGATAGTGTTATTGACCATTTGCTAGATCTTCTTTTGCACCAATGGTAGGGCATAAACTGCATGCTTTTAACTGCTGCATTGGTTGAATTTCTCCACTGTGACAGAGACACTGTTGAGATAGGAGGAGCCACCCCGAAGAGTAGAAAAGCATTGCGAGTACACTCACATGTTCCTTGGGCAATGGTGTAATGCTGGCCAAACTTTTTGTTTCCAAAAGAGTTGCACTGTAATCTTGCTGTTGAGCAAAATGACCCAATGGTCCTTTTTAAGATCAGAAATGACAATGATTTCTATTAATATGGAGGGCATCTTGTCATCTAAAGAGGAATAATGTTATAACAAGTACTTTATGGTAATCAAGCTAAGAAGTTATCAGAGCTTGAAGAATTTATCAGAGCTTGAATTTTTTAAAAAAGCTCTTAAAGAAAGGAACCTAGCTGGAGTGGTGTTAAATTATGTGAAACTAAAAATTCCTGCTGTATGTACAATACTGTATAATGAACATGTTTCCCATCCTTCTAACAGATCTCACGGACGGAGAAACAATGGAAGATTTGGTTTGACAGGGAGAAACCGGAAGAAGAACTTGTTCCCAGTGGTTATGACCAAGCACTAGATTGCTTTAGACGCCTCCTTCTTATAAGATCTTGGTGTCCTGACAGAACTATAGCTCAGGTAGGCTTCAATGTTTGACAGACACAAGTGCAAGTATAATACCACTAGATGACAGATACAGTCTGAAGTTACTTTAAATCTAACATTTAGATCTTTGCTTAGAATCTTTTTGGCAAAAGATCACCAAGAGTCCTAAATCCCTCTTTAATTAACCCATGAAGTAATGTGTATGTGGAAAGAAAGTCAGTTAATCAATGGTCAAAATCCTATTGCAAAATACAAGCCATGTGATGGATCCAGTTTTCACTATTGGCCTTCTGCTAGTTATATACCTGCTTGTGTAGCCAGTTGTATGCCACATGGTACTAGTAGAGGACTATGGTGTTGTAGCAGACAGCTGGCAATTCTCAGCTGCTGCTTGTGCAATTGCTGTTATATGACTGTGTAACACAATGAAGAATCACACTATTTGTGCCCTTTGTCCATAACTGTAAAATAATTGCTAAAGCATTTAATGCCCAAAGAATTATCAACTTTTTGGATTTGGACACCTTTGTAAAATGCATTCTCAATAATCCCCATGTATGTGAGGTTGTTGAAAATAAAAAATGGTGCTGATCTCTCTTTGTTTCTCACTAGGCTAGGAAGTACATTATGGATACCATGGGTGATAAATATATAGAAGGGGTCATCTTGGATTTGGAGAAGACTTGGGAAGAATCTGATCCACGCACACCTCTTATCTGCTTCCTTTCCATGGGATCTGACCCTACTGATTCTATCATTGCTCTGGGGAAACGGCTGAAAATTGAGACCCGCTATGTTTCCATGGGTCAAGGGCAGGAGGTCCATGCACGCAAACTTCTCCAGCAAACTATGGCACATGTAAGGCAAATGTTGTAATTTTTCCAGTCATTAACATAGGCTAGGCTTGACAAGAACCTACTGCTACTGATAGCTGATCTCTGCAGAACCAGTTCCTACTTTTTGTTCTACATGGATTATAAAATAACCATGTGCCATCCAAGTCAGTTCTGACTTATAGCCACCATTTTCAGAGTTGTCCATAAGTGGTTTACCATTCCCTGTTTCTAATGGTATCTGGAGACTGTACAACTTCCAACCACAAGCTCCTTGGTCATATACCTAACTCACTGAGCTACCTAGAAGGCTAAAATACAATTATTTCTGATCAGAAACATGCTACCAAACATTTTGTGGCAATCTTCAGAGTCACCTGTACCTTCTACTGAACTTGGGGCAAAATTGATTGTTAATTGGGAGCTTGAAAACAGAGCTTATACCCCAGTTAGTGTGCTCCAAATGGTGATCTGAAACATCTGGCAAGATGCTGATATGCTGTGAATCTGTGTATCTCACAATGGTAACCAGTGATTTGAGCCAAATAGATACTATGGGAAAGGGATTGGGAGTGATGTATATGATGCGGCAATATGGCAGTGGATGTTCTCCTCCTTTCAAGTTTCCCCCTTCCCAATCTTTTTCTCATTCTTTGTGTTTGGCCACTGAGTAGCATCTCTTCCAACTGCCCCATCCCCCATCCCTGGCCAATTCTGGCCAGTATTATAAATGACATTACATGAAACGAGCCAGTCGTACTTTGTGGGCTTGTGGGCAAATAGTAAAAACAACACATACAGAGAACAAAACAACCCTCCTCCAAAGGGAGCCGTGTCATAGATCTGTGATCCACTGAGTGTAACCATGCTTTGTTTCCAATCACCTTTGTCTAGTCAGTATGCAGCTGTCTAGAATCGGGAGGAGGACATTTGATGCTCCTCACTGGTCCATTCTAGAGCTCCAGTTACACATTGGGACAGAATGTATTATGCCAGCATTGTAGTAATATGTAACATCACAGGCGGACAAGAACAACACGGACGCTTGTGTTGACTTCCAAGGCAATGGGATCTAGCCATGTTTCTTCCATTATTTCCTTTCCTTTCCTTAGGGTGGATGGGCACTTCTGCAGAACTGCCATCTTGGTCTTGACTTTATGGATGAACTAATGGACACCGTTGTGGAAACAGAAACTGTTCATGAAGCTTTCCGATTGTGGATGACGACAGAGGTTCATAAGCACTTTCCCATTACCCTTCTCCAAATGTCTATTAAATTTACTAATGAGCCTCCACAAGGACTCAGAGCTGGCCTAAAGAGAACCTATGGAGGTGAGGAACTTACTCTCTTCTCAGCTACTTCTCACATACATTGTCCAGTAGATTTTGGTAGGACAGGATTATGCCTGAATTATATTAGAATATTCCCTTTAGGATGCTGGGGAATTTATTTTAGAAGACTAAATGCAAACATTTATGATTTGGAGTCTTTTAATGAGGTTTTGTAGGAAACCATCACATGTCCATACTCTGTAATAGTATAAATTTGTGTCTTTGTGATAGGTGTGAGTCAGGATCTATTGGATATTAGCAATATGGTACAGTGGAAGCCAATGCTGTATGCTGTAGCTTTCCTACACTCCACAGTCCAGGAAAGGAGGAAATTTGGACCTCTAGGATGGAACATTCCTTATGAATTCAATCAAGCTGATTTCAATGCCACAGTGCAATTTGTTCAGAACCATCTTGATGACATGGACATGAAAAAGGTACTTGAGACTACAGAATACAAACGTTTAACTGCTGTATGATACTTGAAATACGTAATATGGGCATCTGTGTTTCCCCCCCAACAAAATGCCATTTTCTTATATTTGCATATAATCAATCAATAAAATGAAGATTCATCAAGTTTAATGGGTGGAGGAGAGAGATGGAAGAAGGGGAAATGGCACCTTTCTCCACACCTGCCTTCCCATCCTACTCACTAACTTTCCTGATGGACACTAGAAAGCATAAAGTGAAGGTGAAGACTATGAAGTGGACCTAATCTGGTGGAAGGTCCAGGCTCATTTAAAATGAGCCAGGGAGGGATGTTCTCATGTTAACCTCTAGAACTCTTTCTGTTCTTAGAAATCTCAGTAACTAGCCTTTATATAGAGAACATCTGTGAATATTCATGAGGAGCATACTCAGCTGAAGAAAATTATGCCATTACTTTTTCCCCTCAGGGGGTGTCTTGGAATACCGTTCGTTACATGATCGGGGAGATTCAGTATGGTGGAAGAGTCACTGATGATTATGACAAGAGGCTGCTTAACACATTTGCTAAAGTGTGGTTTAGTGAAAACATGTTCAGCCAAGATTTCTCCTTTTACAAAGGCTACCGCATACCCAAATGCACCGCAGTGGAGCAATATCTTCAGTACATTCAGGTTTGCACCATTGTTTATTACATGTTGTTTTTACTAACTTGATTCCTATTCTGCTTTTCCACAATAAAAACTTAGATTCAAGGAGAATTACAATTTAAATAAAAACAAGTACAATTTGAAAACAACACATTATAAAGATTGTAGCATAATTATATTAATCATTGCACTCAAAGAGGACCAGTGTGGTGTAGTGGGTGGAATGATAGACTAGCACTCAAGAGACCTGGGTCCAATACTCAGTCATGGAAACTCACTGGGATGCTGCTGGCACTGGTAAAATCACTCCTTAGATATGTCTGTGAAGATTCTCAGTCATCCAGGTGAGTTTATCTGGAAGTTGAGTCATGGCTACTGGACTTCTTTTTTGAGAGATAGAAACGTTTCGCTGTTCATCCAAACAGCTTCATTGGTCTGAATACAGCTAGTGCAAGTACCCCATCTTATAGTACTTTGACCTCTTGTCACCCTGATCTGAATTAGGCTCATAAGATGAACAGTGGCCTGAACAGGCTCGTTAGGGAGACAATAGTATCCATAGCCTTAAGGTGAACAATGGCCTAAGGTGCTGAAACCCATCAAGAATGTGTCGTTAGCTATGGCCTTGGTGGTGAAGGCTTTTTGATTTGCCTGGGTACTTTGAAAAGCACAGCCTGATAAGTAGCAGATAGACTATGCCGGAGCCCACCACCTCTGTTGAGGGAGGGGTTTTCAATGCTCACATGAATGGCTTCCCTTACTCCTCTCTCAAACCACCTCTCTTCTTTGTCTAATATGTGTACATCCTCATCTTTGAAAGAGTGCCCTTTGTCCTTCAAATGGAGCAGAGAGCATCCCCACCTCCACAGAAGCCAAGAAGAAGGAAGACAGGCACCTGAAGACAGCACTTGAGGCCTGTGAATATCCAAAGTGAGCCTTCAACAGAGTAGTGGGCCATCCCAGAAGAACAAGGGATCAGTCTGAGACCCAGACCTGACGGAAGAACCTGGTCATTCCTTACATGGCTGGAGTGTCGGAGAAGCTTAAAAGGATTTTTGGCAAACACCACATCCCTGTTTATTTCAAACCCACAAACACACTAAGGCAGAGACTTGTCCACCCAAAGGATCCGATACCAAACCATACAAGGAGCAATATAGTGTATGCAGTCCAATGCGGTGAGGAGTGTTCAGACCTCTACATTGGAGAAACTAAACAGCCATTAAAAAGAAGGATGGCCCAACATAGGAGGGGTAACAGCTCAGTACCAGAATCAGCAGTACACCTCCATTTGAAGGACAAAGGGCACTCTTTCAAAGATGAGGATGTACACCTATTGGACAAAGAAGAGAGGTGGTTTGAGAGAGGAGTAAGGGAAGCCATTCATGTGAGCATTGAAAACCCCTCCCTCAACAGAGGTGGTGGGCTCCGGCATAGTCTATCTGCTACTTATCAGGCTGTGCTTTTCAAAGTACCCAGACAAATCAAAAGGCCATAGCTAATGACCCATTCTTGATAGGTTTCAGCACCTTAGACAATTGTTCACCTTAAGGCTATGGATACCGTTGTCTCCCTAACGAGCCTATTCAGGCCATTGTTCATCTTATGAGCCTAATTCAGATCAGGGTGACAAGAGGTCAAAGCTGACTATAAGATGGAGTACTTGCACTAGCTGTATTCAGACCAATGAAGCTGTTTGGATGAACAGCGAAACGTTTCTATCTCTCAAAAAAGAAGTCCAGTAGCCATGACTCAGCTTCCAGAAATTCCTTAGCTCACATAACTTGATTCCTAGCGATGCCATATGTCAAATTCAACTTAACATACCATACCATATTGAAACATATGATTAAAAACCCATTATGTAATCTCAGCTAGAATTAATAATTATGATCAAAAGTAGAAAAGTAGAACATGCCCTTGACCCCGGCACTCAGTCAGTTGCCAAAGGTCTGCCTAAACAGCATTTGCTAATTAGCAAATGAATCTAATGGAAAACTTTGGGTTTTCTGAGAAACGTGGAACTGACTAAACAAAAACTTCCTGCCTGCACAAGGTCAATGGATTTTTATAATTGCTTCTTTATTAGGCTTCCTGCTGGGAAATTAGAGAAAGGAAATCTGAATGGCTTCTCAAATGCACTGGGCTAGAAGGGTGAAGTTTGCTGGTAATCAGCAAAGATGAACCTACAGTATAGTTGTAGTTGCCTGTCATGTCTTGCATATTCAGAGTACTGGTCGAGTACAGTGTGGGTTTCTCCAAACCCAGACATGTGAAACTGCAACTCCAGTCATTCTCAGCTGGTGAGTTTGCTAAGTGGCAATGATGGGGTTCATAATCAAACAGAACTTGGCAGATGTCACATTAATGAAGGATAGTCTGGTAGCTAAACAATAGAGATGGACAAACCTGCCAGTTGTACTCCCCCCACCCCACATTCAGTTAAAAACAAGAACAACACAATTAAGTAATGCCTGTGCAATGCAAAAAGAACATATACAATTATGGTAATTCTCAGTCATCTGAACCAGACAAATTCAACCGGAGACTGCTTTTCCCAGTTTAGAGAGGACTATGTAATACCTACCTGTCGTATGGATATTACTAAAAGTTCACTTGGCAAGATGGATGCCAGGTGTCTTCTTGGAAGGCACAGGGCAACATGGTCCAGTGGGGCTGGACTTTACAGGCGAATTCAAACAAAGAGCAGCATGGTATGGGCACCTCCCTCTTGGTATGGGCACCAATCTCTCTGTTGGCGCTTTGAAGCATAGAGCTCCTGATTAGACATGGGCACGGAGCGGCGAAATTCTCATTTCCATTTTCGGTTCTCGTTATCGTTATGTAATGGGTAACGGTAACGAGAATTACTCCGCTCCAGCTTGAACCCGAACCGAAAAAGAAAAATTGGGTCTGATTTTTCGTTGTCGTTCCTGGCATCGCAGTGATTGCCTGGTGTCTTTCTTGCCCAATGAATTTTTAAGAACTCTCTCCTGGCAGGTTATATCCCTTGCCATGTTTGGACTTCTATAACTGCTTTGAAAAAGGGAGCTTGCTCCCGAAAGCTCAGCAAGTTTTAAGACTTTTCTTCTTGCAGCCTATGAAGGTATCACCCATAGTCTAGTTTTGCTTTTGTTTTAATGGCTGCACAGCTCCAAACCTCTTTTTTTTCCCCTATAGTCTGCTAGGATTCTGCCACATAAGAAGCTGATTTGAATGTTCATATACTATTGTTGGGTTTGCATATAAATATGTCTGATGACGTGACCTTGAAAACAAAACTGCTTGAATCATTCATTTATGCTTTGGTACGATAGGTCCTCTAGTTGTTCTAAAATGTTGCAATGGTAAGAAAGATCCTAACTCATTGCACAAAAAGGAGACAATTTATTTATAAATCTTTAATAATGTCCTCTCTGAGGGCAATATCCTTGTTCCATTTGAAATCTGCTTAAAATAGCCTTCTATTTCACCTTGCAAACGTATTCAAATGACTGATATTACTTCTGGCTGGATTTATTTATTTGTTTTCATCCAGCAATGCTACAATAGCAGACAGTTTTTAATCTGCCATATTTTTTGTACTCACCGGTGTAGGGCTTGCCTGCTTACGATACCCCTGAAGTATTTGGGCTGCATCCCAATGCAGACATTACTTATCAGAGCAAGCTTGCAAAAGATGTCCTGGACACCATTCTCAGCATCCAGCCAAAAGACAGCTCCAGTGGAGGGGGCGAGACCAGAGAGGCTGTGGTGGCAAGGCTGGCCGATGACATGCTGGAAAAGCTTCCTGCTGACTACATGCCATTTGAGGTGGGTGAAATTGTCACAACAGAAGAAGGAATGGGTGGCGAGCTCACTTTAGCAGCCCGTGGTCTGATTTTCAGTTCAGAGATTAGCCTGGGTTCCTGCACAGAGATGAAACACAAATTTGTGAAGCATTCCATGTTTTTGGAATATAGCTATTATTCATTACTATTATACATTAAGACATACAGTAATATGAAAATTAAGAAGGGATGGTTAAATGGGGATGTTTTCAGTGCTGTATCCCCTGTATTTTGCATTCTCATGAGCTTTTTTAATTCACTGAACTTAAACACTGATTCAATTTGTATATCAGTGCTGAGGTACAAAACAGAATCCCATTATCAGATGGAGAAAGGGTGGATCAGTGGGAGTACCTATTCACTTAGCATTTCTTCTGACTCTTAATTTTCTAGCAGAGATCAAAGCTTCATTCAGCTATCACTTCCTTTTGAACAATTCTATCCTCTCACCCTTTTCTGTAGCGAAAGAACTTTATTCCTTTCTGTAGAGATAGAATTTAGCATGCTAGTTAAGTCCACAGGGTGAAGGCTTTCTGTTCTTTATACTTTTTCGTCTCAGGTGAAGGAAAGGCTTCAGCAGATGGGTCCGTTCCAGCCGATGAATATCTTCCTCCGACAGGAGATCGATAGAATGCAGAGGATTATTGCCTTGGTGCGATACACTTTGACAGATCTAAAACTAGCCATTGATGGAACCATCATTATGAGTGAGAACCTCAGAGATGCTTTGGACTGTATGTATGATGCAAGGATTCCTGAGCGCTGGAGGAAGGTTTGTACTGTTTCTAATCAGCATTTCCAGCTATATATCTATATCTATCTATCTATCTATCTATCTATCTATCTATCTATCTATCTATCTATCTATCTATCTATCTATCTATCTATCTATCTATCTATCTATCTATCTATCTATCTATCTATCTATCTATATATATATATATATATACCCAAACATGCACAAAGGCTACTGGAAGAGTGATTCACTGTAGCTGAAGGCCAGCTTACTTACATGACCTGAATGGCACGGTCCTATTTAAAGTTCCTAAATCCACATGAAAAGGGTTTAAGATGTTTTTCCCCCTTACATCATTCCTATCTGATCAATGTGGATTGCCCATGGTGACGTTGAAATAAATTGCACTTCTCATATGAAAAGCCCAAGTGTCTAAATCCGCCTGTTACAATCTGCTTAGGCCTTGTTGTCATGAGCTGACAAGCTTATGTCTGATGTTTTCTCAATAGTTTCTGAACACATGGAAAACATTTTGCAGTGTTTAATCAATCATTCTTCTCATGAAGGCAGTGATAATGTTTGGGGTGGGAATTCCTGTCTTCATATTCAGATGAATTGTGTGCTGAACAGAGTTTTGCCATGGAAGTGCAGGTGGGGTGAACCAAATCCAGCTATTATTTATTTATAATTACTTAATATTATTGGGACTCTAGCTATGCGTGAAGGTTGCTCTCTGCTGATTCAGCCACCCCCAAGCTATGGTCATTATTGAAACCTTTAAAAGAGCCCCTTTTTGGGGCCTGAAGAGTGTCGTAATATATATTTTAAAAACACATTTAAACGTTGGGCCATTGCTCGAAAATTGTATAAAGCTAATGTGTTTTTTATTTTTAATTTTCCTCTCCCCATTCCCCCCCCCCATCCCCACTAGGCATCCTGGGCTTCCAGCACCCTTGGATTCTGGTTTACTGAACTTCTGGAAAGGAACAGGCAGTTTCACTGTTGGATTTTTGAGGGACGGCCAAACTGCTTTTGGATGACAGGGTTTTTCAACCCTCAAGGATTTTTAACCGCAATGAGACAGGTTAAAGAATGCTCTTAAAACATGTCTTCTATGCATTTCCTGCTTTCACTCACCCATCTGAAGTACATAGTTGAGGTGATGTTTTCTGTTCCTATCTAAATAACTGCCCTTCAGTTTTCTGTTATGAGAAAAGGGAGACCCTGCAGGACTTAGAATGTACTTTGGCTTCTACAGTATTAACTACCTCCTGCTTTTATTTTTTGTAGGCAAGGGCAGGGTGTAGAATAGTTATTTCTTCATCCTCTGGTTTTCTCATCTCTTAATTTAGCTTAAGTATTTCAGATACCTGCTCTCAGGCCTACAGGACCCATCAGACGTAGCTTTTTAAAAAGTTTCAGCGGCAATTAGCTGTTGTCCAAGAAAATACTGATGGTCTTAAAATCCTGGGACTTCCTTCACATTCTATCTTGACCATGTCTACCTGTATTGGCTGCTGGCTTCTGTGGCTAACTGTGTTTGATTAACTAAAAGACTACTTCCTGAATGTGAATTAGCCTTTTCATCAGCTGAGGAAATAGTCACTTTGATTAATTCCCAAGTTCTGCCAACTCCAATCATATAAGTTTATGGGATCATATTGAGAGTATGGAAACTTTCTTCCAAGTTGATTGGAGGGCAATGGACTGGTCTTCACATGATTGAAAGTGACCTATAGGTCCCCTTGTTTTCTTTTCCCCCCTATCAAGTGTGACTCCATTTGTTTATGAAATAAAAATGTCAAGCGTTGAGTGAATATGGCTAAGGAAGGATGATGATTTCTTTTTATTGTCCACCACCTACAGGAGCAACTGTAGACATCATTGTGGCTACCTTGATTTTGGATGCAGCAGTTCTAAACAACAAAGCCACGTTACTTCCAAACCAGGCACTAGTTCTCTTTAGCTAACAAATTATCCTCCTTCCTCTTCTTTTCCCATTCATTTTACTTGGACCAATAAGGTGTACTTTTTTTTACAGTTTCTATTTTTCAGTTTCACAAATTTCATACCCTCACAGCCTTATTTAAAAACTTTTCTGGCTATGACCCTACTTTTCATTCAGCAAAATTCCAAGCTGCTTGTATGCTGCAGAGTTCTGGATTTCTAGTAGAATTCTCTTTTTGCTACACAATAGAAGTACAGAGATCAACAAAGGAGAATAGCTGCAAGTTTTCCAGAGTCGACCCATTTCTCATTAACTGGTTCTTGAAGTGTCAGTAACTCACTCTGAGACATTTGTAGGGGAAAGAATGAAAATGCTTCTACTTACAATTGCTTGAAATTATAGACTTGTGTATATTGCTTTGTTTATGGCACACATCCTAGCAACCAACTGAACAGAACAATGTCAAAAAAGCCCCACTGATACCAATTGTTGAAAGAGAGGGATAGAACATTCAGCAAAGGGGTGGTGCTCTCTTTGAATCACAAAAGCTGGAAGCTGGTTGGTGCTAGATAGATAGACAGGCACCCCTGCTCAGCAAAGTCCTTTGAGTTAATTTACAAACAGTATGTAAAGTTATGAATAGAACTCATCATTATATCTGCCAATGTGCTGCAAACTTTCATTTTATATAGTTAACTGGATTTTTTTATCTGCATGCTGTGAGCATGTTTTTTTAAACATTCCTATTTAATTGTGCTTATTACATCATTGATTTAATTGGCCAATGTCAAAATTGTGGCCAGGACAGAGACTTTCCTGGTGTGGATATCTTCCAGGGGGTTAATGTCCTGATGGGTGGTGAAAATTCTTCCTGTCCAGTCCCTCCCCATTAATCTGAGCCACTCTTGACTCCTGAATGCTCCAGGGAATACTAAGACTCATAAGCCTTCACACTGAACTTGGAGACCAACCTTGCCAGGTGATCAAACCCCAAAGTTCCCACAAATACAATGGGACCTAGTAGTTGCCCGTGGTAAGACCTAGATTTAGTACGAACAAAAGTCTTAGCCAAAATGACTAAACTGCTGTGGAATTTTTACTATTATATGGAAGGTGTTGCAAAATAGACTAAAATAAAATAGAATAAAATAGAAATCAAAGTCTCAGGCAGTTTCAAAACTCAGTTCAGAATTTCCAAAGGCAATTTAAAAGAACTGTGAAGCCAATACATTTTCCAGAAGCTGAGAGACTGAATAGCAAAGAACACGTGTCTCCAAAGCTAAGCCCATGTAACTAATTTCCCTGTGCCATTTTTATATCCATCATTCACCTTTCCAGAACTTTCCAAGGTAGTCCACCAATCACATTCTCAGTTACCCCAAGCCCAAACCTTCTAGAAAGGAGTGATCTTTCTTCCAGTTAACTTCATTCATCTAGTTATCCCACCCCCTTCTATTCTGCTGAAGCCCTTTTCACTTGATTAAAGTACAGGCATAAAAGTGTTCTGAACTTGCTTCCCACCAGATAGCACTCAGCTGTAGAGATGGGCACGAATAGAAAAAAATGGAGTTTCGTTTGTCGTTTGTCATTTTTAGGGTCCGTTTCGGTTGGTTTCTTTTTTCGCGAATTTTTTGCAAAAAAATCATTTTCATTTTCGTTCGTTTCGTTACCGTTTCGTTGCCATTTATTTCAATTTTTTTAATTTTTTAGCATTTAAAGCAGTTTACTGTATTGCAGTAATGGAAACGAAACGCACGACAAGATTTCCAGTGTTTCTGTTCATTTCGTTTCATTTTGGGAACAAAATTCATTTGTCGTTTCATTATGTAACGAAATGAAAAAATGGAAACGGAAACGGAAAATTGTTTGTTTCGTGCCCATCTCTACTCAGCTGTGGCTTGTCTTCTAATTAATTGACAGTTGGACCTCCTTTGTTCTTCTGTCTGGCACAAATCAACAGGCTTATATTCTGCAAGGCACTTGAAACTTGTTAACCCTTGTTTTGCCAGTTTCTCAATGGGTAAATTTTGCTTTTCTGCACCCTCATCATTGTCAGGTAGTAATACTATATCATCTTCACAGACATATTACAAGATCATCTATACATCATCTATTGTTGAAGACATCTCCTTTGACAATCATACAATCAGCAGTTTAAATCACATCATTGAATCTAAAGATATTCTTGGGGTCCATATTGTAAAGGAGAAGTGACAATAATGCATGCCATGTTCTTCATATCATTTTGTGCTCTGCCATTTGATCTTCGGCTTTCATTGTAGCTTTGGTCGCTAGTGCAGGTTTCCATTGATACAAATATCTCTTGAATTAAACTTTTGCATACCAGCAACTCCGTCAGCTTGCCATGGTGGATGTTGTTAAAAAGGTTTTCTCAAAATCCCTTTGTCTACCCATTTCTCCTTTGTCTCTGTCTAATCCTAGTTTTTGGATGTTTTGTGTGATTTTCTGAATATGATGCCACCTTTATTATTCCATTATCATTTTTTCTTTCATTAGCTCTAATATGGCTTCTGTCAGCCACCCGCTTCCCTTTACAGCTCTGTTTTGAGATCATAGTCTTTTAATGCTTCCATCAATTTAAAGCAACTAGCATTTATGTTTCATCTTATCTAACTGCATGATCCTATCGGTCTTCATGAATCCCTCTCCTTAACACCCACATATGCATTTAGGGCACTTAGTTGTTTGTATTTATGCTTCCACTCTTTTTAGTCCTGGGAATTTTCTTTAATTTGAGGCAGATTACCACAGTGACTGGATAATGATCTGACTTTATGCCAGTTCTGGGAAATGTTTTCACTAACTTAATGCTGCTTTGATACCTCTAGAATATATTTTCTTTGGTTTCCTCACTAAATTTTGTTTGTGATGCCCTGAGGGGATTTCCATGTATTCACGGAAATGGACAGATGAGGAATGAGATAAAAATGGTTTATTGGAATGTGAACACTTTGGCATGCCACGGGGGTCAAAAAGAGAAATGTATGTGCATAAACAGAAATGTACTTCACTTCAGTTTATTCTGAAGTTATGTAAGGATTGGCTCTTTGCCTAATGGACTCCAGCTTTATGAACTTTAATTACTTCATTGCTTTGGACAGGAAATTACTCGAGCAAATAAAGGATGGGCCCTTGACAGTGTAGTTTTGTGCAACGAAGTCACCAAGTGGATGAAGGATGACATCACCACTCCTCCTTCTGAAGGTGTATACGTATATGGCCTCTATCTTGAAGGAGCTGGCTGGGACAAAAGAAACTTGAAACTCATAGAATCAAAACCTAAGGTGCTCTTCGAGCCAATGCCAGTGATAAGAATATATGCAGAAAACAACTGTAAGTATTGCATTGATCCATGATGGTTAGGTTATGGGTACACTTGAATGTATTAGCTGGCATGTATGAAAAATCTGATTTGATTTTGTAGCAAATTAGAAAATTAGAAACACCTCACCACGCAATGTAGTCATGTGACCCACATTTAGAAGCCGAAATCTAAGTTCAATAATGTCTTGATTGGATAACTAAAAATGGTGCAAACATGGTAAGGTTTCCTGCACTCAATCTTTACGCAGATGCTACAATAGTTGGGGGACTGAAGCAGCAGCAAAGAGTTCAAAAATATAATCAAATGCATAGAGTGTTGTCTTTTCAGTCTGATTGGCTTGCAAAATGGAGGTTGCAGGGTCAACAGAGGAAAAGATGTATCTTTTCCCAGTCTCTCCCTACTCTGTATACAATAGGCTCGCAAACCTTCCGGGAGATCTCTCCATTGCACTGATGAGATACACAAGCCTTGGATTGCCTTAGAGTGGAAGCATGGAAGCAACAGCAGTCTTTATGCTAGAATGGCAGGATTAAATTTGGGAATTTCACTGGGTGTTGCAAGTGATTCTGCCTACAGTCAGCTACTATACCAGAAAGAAAGAAAGAAAGAAAGAAAGAAAGAAAGAAAGAAAGAAAGAAAGAAAGAAAAGAAAGAAAGAAAGAAAGAAAGAGAAAGAAAGAAAGACATCAAAAAACACAAATGCAAAACTAGTCTACAGGGGATACCTTTATAGGACACTAATAAAAATAAAGATCATTACAAGCTTCCTCAGCTGCCTTCTATTTAAACCATATTAAGTCCATTTATAAGTTATGGAGCGCTTAAAAGCTCATTGCATTTGTAGTGTTTTGGAGTGATTCACAGATAAGAGCAAACACTGTTATCTGAGGTGTTGGGGGGGGAAGCTTTCACCCGACACCCTCCAAACATTTGCTGGCAGCAGTGGTGGCGAGGAAGGGAGAGAAAAAAAAGGGGGGGGGAATCAAAAAAGAAAACTTACTGATGCCGACGACCCCTCCTTGCCACTGGTCTCAGCGGTTGGCCTGCCGGGATGGTGGTGGTGGCAGCGAGGAGGGCTTGGCGTTGGTATTCTCCCTCCTCCCTTGCAGCCACAGCCGGCCTGTGGGGGTGGCGGCAGTGAGGAGGGAAAAAAAAAAAAAGAAAACGTACAGATGCCGAGCCCTCCTTGCCACATACCACCCACTCTCCAGAGGGGTCTGGTGGGGACTTAAGAGGACCTGTCTGGCCAACCAGGAGGGAAGTTCAAAGTTTATAATCCCAGCTGTCTTTCTCCCCCCACCCCCCATTGAGTTCAAGGTTGTGCATGTGCACATGGCTTTCCTGCCAAGTGTTGGCTGGCTAGCTAACACTAGAAATATATTAGTCAATAAACTGGAAGTTGGGGTGGGGTGGGGATAATGAATTACTATAACAATCTCTGATAGATCACAATTCCTGTGTGACTGGAAAAGCCCCTAATACACACCAAAATCTAGGGATAAGAAGGGAAAATTAAAAGTATTTGAAAACTGTACAAAGAGATCTATTTATTGTTACTTCATAGCTAATATTATCTCAGGTGATTTTTTTTATAAGATAGCTCACATGCCAGTCAGCTTCAAACTCAACTTTTTGCTACTGTTCAGAATGCAAAGGGTTTAGCCAGTGTGGGGAGGCTGCAAGTTGTAACTGGGCATGCCGGCACTCGTGTTGACAGTTAAATGTGCAAAGTTTGGATCTGCTTGAGCAAACAAGTCAAAAGATTGAAAGAGCAACTTTAAAAGTGAAAAGAAGGACCTCGAGGGCCCTTGAAAGAGGGAAGCAGCTGTCAAAATAGATTGTGGGCTGGAGAGATGGACACCAGAAGCATAGCCTGCTCTGCTGTGTGAAATTCAGCTTGTGCTGTCTGCTTGAAAACAGCCAGTTTTGTTTAAGGTCCCACAAGAAATAAATAAACAGGCTGTGAGAGAGAAAAATTGTAGCTTGTAATTCTAGTTTTATATTATTTTTGGTATAGCTGTTTCTATGGTTATGGCTGTTCAATTAGTTAAGAATCCCAGTATAAGAGAGAGATAAACAAACTGTTTGTGTCCCTGTATCTGAGGGGGCTGCATATTTCATGGACCCTTAATGGGGCCCCTTACAGTGGCTAATGGGCTAGTCATTTTCTGAATGGTACCTGTGATTCTCACTCCAGCCATGTTCCCAAGGGCTTCATTTTTTTCTCTTTTGCCACAGAGGCAAATTGCAGCCACATGGAGAGAAAGAAAGATATACTCAGGAGCATTATTGACAGTGTTATGTGAGGGGCAGAAACCTACTCTACTATGCTGGTTAGGCAGAAGAACCCACTGAAATTGGGAAAAGAGTCAATTTTCCCTTTCCACTGCACCCCCCCTGCACTCCAAAAACCTTCTCTTGTGAGATTGGAACTATTCTGGAGCCTGTTTTGGGCCAAATGATGGAGGGGAAAAAGCTGATTTATCAGACTGAAGCTGCAGTGTCTATGCCACACTGGATTCTGAGCAAAGATAGCAAGATAGGCAGCAGATATACATGGTTTGTGATAGCGGATGTGATGTATGGGTTTTAGCTTAATGGTTTAATCACGGCACATTTCCCTCAGACCTTTTCAGTATGATTAGAGGATCCGTCTATATTTTCTCATTTAACCACATAACTTTTATAAGGAACTACTCTGGATACTCTGTATCTGCCTTACTTGATGTCATTTGTGTTTCTGCCTTTCTTGAGGCTGGAAATGGTACTCATAGATCAACATCACCAGGGTGAGCAACTGTGGCTTTCCCAATATTTTACATTTACCGCTCCCATCAGCGCTACCCAATAAAAGCCAAGGTTGATGGGTTGCAGGATTGGCAAACAACAGCTAGGAAGCTACTCACCCCTGCTTCATCCAGCACTGATTATGACTTAAACCCACTGGAATCAGATGTCTTCAATGCTGAATGAGATCATTCTAAATGTAATTTAATAGTGGTGTTGTTAAGCATATTCCAAATAGAGCTAGGAGTTTGCTATACCCATCAATTTATCTGGACACACTTTATTGACTCCGGGGTCTACAAAATCTGTGGGTTATAATCTAGATAAACAGAATTTTAAAACACTTTTCTTGTACTGTACATAGGTTAGAAATAACTAAACATTCTGTTGGAAAAATAATTTGGGTCAGCATTACACCTTTTTTCCTACCCAATGGTTGAGGTTAGATTGGAAGCTCAGTGCCCTTCCTATTGCATCAAATGCTCAGATTTCTACTTAATTTGGAATTCCAACCCACAAGGCCATTTTTTAAATTTCATATCCTCTAGTATGATGTTTACTTTAGTTGCAATAACTCATTTCTTTATCTTTTCTTTCCCTCTTCTTAGCCTCAAGAGATCCGCGTCTATACTCATGTCCGATCTACAAAAAACCAGTCCGAACAGATCTGAATTACATTGCTGCAGTAGATCTACGGACCACCCAGCCTCCTGAACACTGGATATTACGTGGAGTTGCATTGCTGTGTGACGTCAAGTAATGCTAAAGGAACACTTCAGTTTATTTCAAGATGGATTTTTATTTCTCTTTCCTAGTCTTCACTTAGCACCCACATTATAAAGAATCTAGCTAGTTGATTGGTCAAAGGGATGCATGTGTGCAGGCATGCGTGTTTCAATAATCTTAAGAACATTCCTCTTTTACTGTATCTTGACATTCTCTCAAATGTTAATGGGCTAACAGTACAGAGAAACTGAATTTTCAGGTGCTAAAATCCTCCTGTATACACTCCCCCATTCATCTCTAGGGATTTACGTGTGTCTGGATGTCTCACAGAATCGTGCTTTGAAGCATCATGGAAAGTGACTTAGAATAGACAGGAAGACACTGTTTGTCAATGTGACCTCCCAGTGTAACAAATATGTGGCAATTTCTCCAGAGCAAAAGGGAAAATGGACCACAATCTTCCACATGAAATACAGGGTTACCCCCACAGTGGTTTAAAGCAAACTGGCAGCCTTGTTATGGCTGGTTTGCAATATTTCTTCAACCACTTGAAAGTACCGTATACAGTCGAGTATAAGCTGACCCAAATATAAGCCAAGGCACCTAATATTTCCCAAAAAACTGGGAAAACTTATTGACTCGAGTATAAGCCTAGGGTGCCTTCTCCAATGGGCAGGACTTGCCCTCCGCCACCCTCCCCAAGCTGGCTGAGTGCTCAGGAGGCGCCAGAATGGACAGGACTAGCCCTCTGCCACCTTCCCCATGCTCAACGAGCACTCGGGAGGCAGCGCAAGTGTGATAACTATATCCATTCAAATATAAGCCAAGGGTGGGTTTTTTTCCAGTCAAAAATAAGGGCTGAAAAACTCGGCTTATATTCAAGTATATATGGTAATTGGCTGCACTTCAGAGGAAGCGGTGTGTGCTGAGTTCCTTTTGAAATCAGTAGGAACTATGCACAACATTTTTTTCTCTTTTTTGGATTAAATTAACTCCGCTTGACTCAATTTTCGTGAGTAAAGTGTGTAAGCAAAGTTCTCGCACATTGTGCCAGAATTACTCATTGTACCAAGAGGAAGGGGAGGGAGATACCATTGGCTCTTTTTGCGTTGTTTTATTTTCATCCCTTTCCATTTCATCATTCTTGTCCCCTTCATCCTTCCTTTGATTTTCACACCTTTACAACAAACACAGTTAGCATTTCATGTTTGGAGTCAGCGGAAGAGAAATATAGACCAAGCCAGCCAATTCTGTCTTGTCACAGTTCATGTCAAGTCCCATTTCTCAGTTATAAGCCACTGGGTGAATACCGAGAATTTGCTTAAATGTAGCTGTCTAAAGCTCAGTCAGAAAAAAATAAAAATTTCATACATGTAGACAGCCACTGCTTGGCTTAAATTTATGTCCCCTGTTTTTCTTTAAAAAAAAAAAGAAGCAGTTTCCAAACAGTTAGTCTGTATGTTATTTGACCATGATTGTACCCTGTCACTGTAGAATCAAATGCTTCTCAACATTGAGCTCTGTTCTTAGAAACCCTGGTGTCCAACCCTGAAACGCCTAATGACAGAGCATATGATCTGCATGCAATTTCAAATACTTTTGCTTAATGAAGGATACCTTAAACCAAACTCCATCCACGTGCCTGCAATGCTGCTATTTGTGTTAACCTAGGGCCTTTTTTACACGAACCCTAAGATCCGCTGGTCCCTTAAATTCGGACCAGAGATATTGAGGGTTTGTCGCTCTCCCTGCGTTCCCACCCCCTCCACATTTCCTTGTTCTGTCTGCGTGAGGGGAGGGAGAAAAAAAGGGGAGAAAAGAATGCACTCTTACCTCCGGAGTGACGGTGGAAGTTGCTCCGACCCCCCGTCACTTCCTGGTTCCTCTTAAAGGGGCGGGAGGAAAAAAAACAAAAACAAAAAGAAGCGAGGAGAGCCCGGCACTCTCTGCATCAAAATTTTTCACTCTCCCAGAGCAGGTACTTGAAAGGCATGCTGGGTCGCGCTTAGGTGGGCGGGGTCGCACTTAATTTTCTGTTAGCTCCGGAGCTGGTGGGGAAACATTTTTAAGCTCTGGAGCTGGGAGCCATTTGCAGCGGAGCTTAGGGGTCGCGTATAAACGCCCCTAGATGCCACACATCCGAATCTAGATGTTAGCGTGCAAATCATATATGCTCTGCCATTGGTAGCTGGCTGCCTATCTTACTGACAGAAATTTTGAATGAAGAACGAAATTGAGGGTGCCTTCGTCATTGCAACGGATGATTCTTCAGAGAATACATGTTTTTTATATCCAATGATGCATGCTAGTAGAGATGAATAGGTTTACTAGTATGGAAGACACTTTTGTGTATAGAGGAAGAATAAGGGCTAGACTAAGAGTACTTGAAGAAAATGCTGCTTTCATATGAATGCAAATCACAATCATGAGCCACACAGTCACACTTTCCCCATATATATTGCATTTTCCAAACTGTATTGCAGTGTTTTTTTGTTAGCTGATCAAAGTATAATTCTACACATTAAACAGACAAACAGTGAAACGTGCTTCAGAATGCTTGATTGCTGTGGATGTGCTGATAGGGAATGAATTATTTGCTTAAATAAAGCACCAGCAGAGAATATGGCAGTGATGAAGTTGGAGCCCAGTTTTGCTAAGAATGTTGTAGCATACTGGAAGAAGATGGACTGATTTCGCTTCTTCTGGTAACAGGAGGTGTTGGAGATAATGTTTCTCTCCAAGTTCTGTTGCAAAAGACTCCATCAAAGCTATACCTTTTGATCAGTGGTTCTCAGCCTGTGGGTCCCCAGCTGAACTAGCCAGGATTTCTGGGAGTTGCAGTCCAGGAACATCTGGGGACCCACAGGTTGAGAACCGCTGCTTTTGATCCTGATGGGTCAGTTAAATTAGTTACTACCATCTAGTTCTGTGCGTATGATCAAAAATATAAAAAGAGAAGCCCCACTTCTTGGGGGCTTCATATATGATTCCTGGTTGTATTCACACGCATCCCTCCACTCCCCAATTTCTTCCTTTCCTTTAAGCACTGAGCTCCAAGTAAAGAGTTTCGAATTCAAAAATGAAAAAGAAAGATATGCTTGGTACCCTGAAATTGAAAAAGAATACCCTAAATCAATGGCAGTGTGCCACTGCTGTCCCTGTCATTCCCATTGCACAGGCAGACCCTGCCCAACAGGACTGTGGTCATTATTTCGGTTTGCCCCTTTTGCTTTTCTTTGTGGTCTTAAACACTATTTTAATTATCATTTTGAACCCAAAATGCATCCTCACAATTGAAAGGCAAGCTGGACCTCTGTGGGAAAATGTACCCCCTGTCATAGTAGAATATGGAATGTATAAAGGGTGAGACTTTTGACAAACTAATTCTTCTTCTGGTCAGTTGTGATGCAAACGTGTAGGTGGGTCAAAATGATGGAGACATATTTGCTATAGGTACCCTGAATATATGCCGAAAAATAATATAAAAAATCTACATGTCTGGTGGTCTTAGTCTGCTGTGGGAAATAGTATTTTTTTCTATGAGCAGTAGATATGAACAGAATCTGTTTTAGTTACATTTAAAACTACATGGCTTTAATGGGGGTGGGTTTACAATGCTTTCTGCCCCTCCCTCCAAATACTAAGATTATTATAAAAGAAGAAATAAAAGAGAAACACCTCTCCTTGATTACTAATAATAAATGATTAAATATTGGAGATCGTATTTTAATCAGGCACTTGTCCCTGCAGATTTCTAAAGTATGCAGCTTATATACAGTATTTTAGTTCTTAAAGCACTCTCTGGGTAGTTTAGAGTTTAACTATGCAGGCTACACATTGCCATCCACCTCAGTTAGTCAACCTTGGAAAGCTGGAAGGCTGAATTAACCTTGTGCTAGTTACCTGAGCCAACGGGCTCAAACTCAAGTTGTGAGCAAAGTCTTACCTGCAGTACTGCAGTTTCACCACGTTTAAAAAGTTCATCTGCCATTTTTGATGTGCATCAACGAAACAACTTTTCCTGTGTCCATAACCAGGGAGATGAGTTTAATGAGTGTCCACCACTACTTTGGAAACTGGTACAGGAAGGGGCAGAAGAGGGAAAGAGACCTGAGGCTTCTTGACATCTCCCCCACTTTGCTGTGTCTTTTCTGGGAGTCCATGACATTAGCTGCAAAATTATGGTAAGCGGCAGGTGATGGGGGAAGGGGGCTGTAGCCATGGCAATGTGCCCTTCTGTGCTATGGAGATTTTTACAGCTATTGCACCATTAACTTAAACATCCCTTCTTGCCTATTCAATATTGTATGTCCTATTGATCCTCTTCAGCACACCTTGGAGATTTGGAGTATACATTAAAACATGTCCTGCTTCTCATAGGGGTGGCTGAGTAGATGAAATTCTTCTGCTACAATTGTCCCCTGCCACATCCCGCCCCAAATAGCCCAATCCTGCTATAACATGGGATCTGCCACCCCCGCTGCTATGGTGATGACGGCTGAAGTGGAAAGCTCCGGACCTGGCTATGGAAGCCTCTGGCCCTTGTGGAGACTTCATGACCTCGTAGAGGTCCCAGCCATGGAGGCTTCTGGATCCGGCTGCAGCTGCAACAGAGACCTCTGGACCCGGCAGCATCTTCAGTAAAAGCCTCTTGACCCAGTTGCAGCCACATTGGAGGCCTCCAGATGCCAGGTCCAGAGACCTGGGATGTGGCTGCAGCCAGGTCTGGAAGTTTCTTCTGTGGTTGGGCCTTGAGGCCTCTGCAGCCAGGGCCTCTGCTGGATCTGGAGGCCCGACATGATATGTGGTCACTAGAGATGGGCATGAAACAAGCAATTTTTCATTTTCATTTTCGTTTTTTTCATTTCGTTACGTAACGAAATGAAAAATGAATTTTGTCTCCAAAATGAAATGAAACGAATCGAAACAACAGAAATTTTGTCGTGCGTTTCGATTTCGTTGCGGCAAATACATTGAACTGTAATGAATGCTAACGAAACAGCAATTTTTCATTTTCGTTTTCATTTTTTTTGTTTTGTTACATAACGAAACGAAAACGAATTTTTTTGCAAAAAATTCACAAAAAACGAAAACGAACCGGAACGGACCCCCTAAACAACAAACGACAAACGAAACACCATTTTTTTGAGTCGTGCCCATCTCTAGTGGTCACTGTGATGGTGTCTGCATGTAGCAGATTTTCATGTATTGCAAAGGTTAAGAAAACTAACGGAGGACTACTGTCTTTATTTCACATTGAGTGAAATAGTGCTAGTTTCCTTATAAAAGTTAAGGAAGAAAAAAAAACCAACCCCTTTGGGGAAGATGCCATTTAAGGGGCAATTAATTTTAATTCTCAGCTACACTGAACTGGAAGAAATGCAACAGGGAAAATCTAACAGGAAGAAGCTTTTAAATAACATTGGATGTGATCTTTGTGGAATGAGGCCTACGTATGAGAAATGTTATAGAAGAATTATTGCCAGATAATATAGTACTATGTAAGACATTTATTTGCTTGATATTCTTGCTTTCTTTTTAAACTGGACAGTTTATACCTAGATTAATTTAAAAAGTAGAGATAACAATCCCAAAACAATCCAAAAAGGTTTATAAGTAACCTCCAATTATAGAACACTTTTAGTTTTAAATTCTGTATTAGAGATGGGCACGAATAAAAAAATGGCATTTCGTTTGTCATTTGTTGTTTAGGGGGTCCATTTCGGTTCGTTTCCGTTTTCCGTGAATTTTTGCAAAAAAATTGTTTTTGTTTTCATTCATTTCGTTACCGTTTCGTTACCATTTATTTCAATTTTTTGTGATTTTTTTTAGCGTTCAAAGCAGTTCAATGTATTGCCGTAACGAAAACGAAACGGATGACAAAATTTCTGGTGTTTCTTTTCGTTTCGTTTCATTTTAGAGACAAAATTCATTTGTCATTTCGTTACGTAATGAAACAAAAAACCAAAATGAAAATGAAAAATTGTTCGTTTCGTGCCCATCTCTATTCTGTATCCACCTGACTTTAAGGTGGGAAAGTGTTTCTGAGGAGCAGGGTTGCTGTTCTTGATGACCTTAGATGAATGTTCTGCATAGTCATTACTCATAGTTCCTGTAATGGCCTCATTCAGGGGTTCAGGGATTTTATCAAGAATTTTCAAAGTTGCTTTTTAAAAATATATATAGGAGAATTCATTACCATTTAAATAGATGAACATAACACACTGTTAAAGCATTAGGAGGCTAGTAATATGTCAGCCATCATGCTGGGTAAACAATTTATGGAGAATGGCCTGAATCTATGAGTGGGAGAGGAATGCATCTGTGCTGGCTTTATCTCTCCTCTCTACATCTGCTACTTACTGTGCTCTGCTCCTGTGGTGGAGGGATTCACTTAAGCAGGATGCCTAAAAAAGGGGTCATTTGGGGACACCCAAGAAATTCCCTGTGAAATTAAGCTCCTGCTCCTTATGTCCCTTGACTGGTACTTTGACTATCACCCAGGTTTGGAAAAGGTCTGGATCTGAATTAACATAAATTCACACACACACACTCTCTCTCTCTTTCTCTCTCTCTCTATCTCAAAACAAACAAACATTCTTTAAGAATGCACATAGCAAGAGACAAAGAAAAGAAACAGTGGCCCAGCTACTCAATGGTGACTAAAATATGATAACAGAATTTTTTAAAAAAGCCAAAGTGCTCAATTCCTAATTTAGTTCAGATTTTCCCCCAAATACAGACTATATGAAGAGCAAGTGGAAGGGACAGGATTGAAGCTGGAGATTGATAAACAAATAGTAATGGAATACCTCATTACTTGATCATGTTCAGATCTTACAAAACCCCACCCTCAGATCCAGACCAATAGCCTAAACTGGTAAAGTTGCTGTGTGTCCTCAGTAAGGATGTGTTAAATGGTTTAAAAAAAAATAACAATAATCCCCAATTTTGAAAATTTGCAGATTCTTGTTTTGGGATTTCTCAGGGTATTATCTGACCATCTCCCCCCCCCCCCGGACAGTTTCTCTTTATTTTGTACCAAAGAAACACAGACCCCTAAGAAACTTGCCTGCATGCCAAAAATGGTGAAGTCTTTGATCTTCATATATGTGCTTTCCCCCAAAATCTAGTTATGGGAATCAAATAATTTATTTTAATAATGTCCAGACCAGTGTTAATGAGATGCCTGAGGACTCAGGGGAAAGTGGGACTAGCTTGGTGTCCTCAACTAAGCCTCAAACATTTATTTTTGTCAGCTTTAGAGACATTTTAGCACTTCCTCACATTTCCTGGTGGGCCGAAATTGCTGCTATCCTAGCTATAAACTGCTTTTCTTCAAAATAAGAGGCAATAAACCAGGGGTGTCCAAACTTTTTGCAAGAAGGTCTAGATCTGGTGAGGTGAAAATGTGTGGGGGCCAACCCTTCAGCTGCATTTGGCCCCCGGGCTGGACTTTGGACAAGCCCCTAGGACATGGAAGGAGGTGGGGGGGGAGGATGCAGCAATGGAGCTGGGGATGGGTAGGCTGGGCAGGTGGCTAGGGTGGTGGGATAGATGGAGACAGGAAGGGCAGGCAAACTGTAAAACTGTAAGCTGACTTCTCCATCCAGTATGGGGAGAAGCCAGCTGGTGGGAATGCATGACAGGCTGAACCGGAAGGGAGAAGAGGTTGCAGGCCACTCAAAATTTGAAAATGGGCCGCATTTGGCCCCTGGGCCTCACTTTGGACATGCCTGCAATAAACAATCTGCCCTTCACTATCCACTGTTATGCTAAATTTCTTTCACAGAAAGCAAGCACGCAAGTTATTTCAATGCGAGAAAGGTGGAGGTGGAACTTTTGGAGAGGAATTGTGGAAGAGAAGGAAATCTATTTTTCAGGCAGTTCATTCATCACTTGGGACCCACTAAGAATCCTGTGGCCCTCCTCTAAACAAGATTCACTTTTTAAAAACACCACCAACCATTAGGCATCCTTTTCATTGCGAATCCCTGTTTCCCCCCACCTTCTATTATATAAACAGAAAGGAATCTTAGAAATCTGTAGTTACCAGCTTTCTTTCTAGTTCTGTCAACTAGACTGCAGCACTCCTGGCTGTTAGCATAATATTGGCAGCATTCGCTAAGCAAGCACAAATGATTAGATAATCAGGAAACAGTGATGGCAGAAATCACTGCTCAGAGGAATGTTAGAGGATAATATATTCCCCAAACTACAGATCAGACAGGCCAAGAAGAATTTAATTTTCTGCCTACTTAAATGTACAGAGAAATCGCTCTTCTTCAGAGTGCTATTTCATTGGCCATCTAATTGACTAGTAAATAGAAACGTTGGTTTTCCCTGTCCTACGCTGCTTGAGTTTCTGTATTGATTTCTATAGAAGTATGCTTTGTGGGGCTTTGTTAATGGATTGTGAGCACAGCAGTGTGCCTCCTGCATACAGCGGCCAACTAATGTGTATTACAGTTACCTGGAAGAAGTAAAACATTAGCTTCAGGGCCTGTTAACCACTCATGAAATTGTTTCTTCTGGTATTGAAACCTAAAGGTACATGGGAATTGCTAAAACAAGTTGTAAATTCCTTTGCAGAGTGTGAATAGTGTATGCATTACGTTATCAAAGTAGCTCCCATACTGTATGCTAGGACATACCCAAGAAGAACTGCTAGGATGCCAAATGAAATAAACAATTAAAGGTCCCTGTGGCTCTACTATACCCAATCCTCCTCATGTTGCCCAGTTTCTACCTCCTTCCAATAAGCCTCTGCTAGAGCTGGGCATTCTTTGCTGCCTACCTACAGAAAGTATGATTGATCATTCACTTAATCGCTTTTCATTTAGAGACATGACAGAATTACCTGCCTTCACAGGAGGCATGCCCAGAGTAAGGATTCATGCAGAGTTCTTTTTTGCTTCTTCTTTGAGGTGATTTGAGGTTGGAAACATTCCAAAATAAGGGAGTGGTTTTTTACCTGAGGTGAGTAGAAATACATAGGTACCTTGGTACCATCTCCTTGTACCCTAACACTGGCCAGAACTTTTCTATGCTTGCCCAGTGTTCATGGCAATTGATCCTACACTCATTGCACTTGGAGGACAAATCTAAGCACAACAAAACACAGCCAAACAGCAGCACAGCAAGGTTTTGGAGCACCTGGGGACAAAGTTGTTTTTGTACCCCTCTGACCCTCCCCAACCCCATTGCATCCACCCAGCAAAGGGGGGCAATCCTGTGGGTGTGGGGTGGATGGGCACATGTGTGTGTGTGTGTGTGTGTGTGTGTGTGTGTGTGTGTGTGTGCACGTGTGTGCGTGTGTGCGTGCCTGCGTGCATGCATGGAGAAGGATGAGGCCGTCACAGCCACCATGATCCCTGCACGCCTGCCCGTCTGCCTGCTTGCATTGCCGCTTGCCTGGCACATGGCAGAGGTGGCTGCAGTAGACTGGGTCCCACCACCAAGCTTTAGCCCAGGGAAAGGAGAATTGCTGATGGGAGGGTGCACAGCTTCCTCCTGCTGCTCCCCCTCCAGGCACCTCCCAGATTGCTGCACCCAGAGCAAATGCACCCTTCTGCACCCCCCCCCCCAGATATGCCCTTGCGGCCAAGCAGCCCAAAAAACACACAACAGCTCACAACAGCTAACACCGGACGTCTGTTGAAAGCAGCTGGAGAAACAAACTGGTTGTGCATCTGTTTGAAATGCAACCAGAAGTGGGCGAAAGCATAACAGAGCAGAGAAAAGGAGGCAGCTGGCCTGCTTGGGTCTCTAAAGAGCTCTGAAAATGGTTTGGGCACAGAGGACAAAAGGCTCTGATAATTATTCAGGGTGAAAGCATACTTCAGTTATCAAAATTTTGGGCAATTCTGGCTTTTTAAAAAATCATACCTGAATTCTGAGTCTTCAAAAATGAGATGGGAAAAAATGTTTAACAAGGCAACTGTTGCCTTGTAGCAGCAGACCAGAGTGCACTTGATAATAGAGACGGGCACGACTTGAAAAAATTTTTTTTCGAGTTGTCGTTAGTCGGGCCGGTCCCGTTTGGGTCGTTTCCGGTTTTTGCGAAAATTCGCAAAAATTAGTCGGTTCGTTTTTTTCGTTTTTTCGTTGTCGTTAGTCTCTGTGGGGTGGGTGCCTCCTCTGGCCCGCTATAAAGGGAAAGTGGGCTCCTGGAGGCACCCGTGGGTGCCTCCTGCCACTAGGAAGGGTAAGCAAAAGAGCTGCTGAAATGCAATAGCCATATGGATATTGCATAACATAATGTGCAGACAGTGAGACCAGTGTGAGAGTGATAGCGTCATGCCTTCCCTGCACAAGGCTCCCGCACCACCATGTCTCACACAGAAGGGAATTGTACTTGCTGCATGTAGTGCAATGCAAGCAAGTAGATCTGGCTTTAAGGTGGCTTAGTGCAATGGCTAGGGTTAGGCTAGTGACGGGTAAGGTTACGGTGGGCTAGTGGGTTGCACCTCTGGGTGCCTCTCTGACCCACTAAGAAAAGTCTGTGACGATGTACGGAGTCAAGGGTTAGGGTTAGGGTTAAGGCAGGTTTTAGGGGGCTTTTTGGCACATCCCAGAAGTCTCCATGGCCAAGTGGCCATGCGACTGGTGGGATGGCTCCAAAAATTTGCATGGTTGTCCACTCCCACATGGCTGGCCACTCGGCCAGCCCATCATTGCGCAATGCGCAGGTGTAAATAAAATAAAATAAAATAAAATCAATGGAGGACAGAGGAGGAGAGGAGAGACATTTTGTTGCAAGAAAAAACCCACTTACTTTGAAAAATCTGGCAGTTTATAAATTTTCGCGTGTTTCTGTTGTGCTTGTGTGTTTTTGGACCACGATTTCAAAAACAATATTGCGTTTGCCGCCCCATTTTGGATCCCCCGCCCGCACCGCATGGCATGGCGAAATGGCAACTCGAGTCCGGCTGCCCAGGACGGGGGGGAGGCGGGACCCCCCTCCAGAAACCACCCCTCCGGTAGGTGCCCTGCGCCCTTAGTCAAGCAGGCAGCCTGCTTTTTTTTGGCCCGGGAATGGGTGGGGGGAGAGTTTAAAAGTTTTTTCCTGTGCCGTCCGTGCCGCTTGCTTGCGCTTTAATTGCGGCGGCCGGCGGCGAGACTGGGCTTTTTGCTGGCTGCGAGCCTGCGGCGAGTCCCACCAGAGCAGCCCAGGACGGGGGATGAGGGGGGAGGCCGGGGACTTCCAGAAACAACCCCTCTCTGGTAGGTGCCCTGGGCACGGCAGGCATTTTTCCGCCTGCTTTTTGGCCGGGAACCGGGTTTTTTTAACTTTTAAAAACTTTTTTTCTGTGCCGCTTGGCATTGCGTGATCGCCGCGATGCAAGGAACGAGCACGACAAATCAGACCAAAATTGTTCGTTCGTCTGTTCGAGCTCGAAGTCTGGCGGAGTAATTCTCGTTACCGTTTCCGTAGAGTAACGGAACCGAGTAACGGAAACGGAAACGGGAATACCGCTAAGTCGTGCCCATCTCTACTTGATAAGCATTTTCTTTGTGGGAGCAGCCAGTGAGAATAGCTACCGGACAGCTGAAAGAAGAGCACTGAGGACTGTGGTCCTTCCTGTTTTATTATTTTGCCCTCAGCATTTGGTATCTTTAAAGACATTGTCTTTGAATATGGAAGCTGACTGGCCTCCATGCCATGATTTTTAAAAATCCCTTTAAAAAGCTTTGTTTTTGGCTGTTGCTACCTCTAGTGACAGTGAATTTTGGAAGTTGTTTTCATGTTTACACAAATATTTCTTCCAACTAATCACTAGGGATGGATAGGTCATATGCGTTGGGATCCGTGTGGAACTGGGGTGGAACTCATTCACACATCCATTTTATCTTGTTCCCACCTTTATTAACAGATTTCCTCATAGAAATTCATAGCTATTGCTATACATTTATGTTAAAAATAATATTATTATATGTTAATTTTATACATTACCCAGTAAAACACACAATTATATTTTGTTATTTATTTCAAAGCCCAAAACTGGGCCCACAAAATACAGAGAAGTATAGAATTGGAATAACTGTCTTTTGATTCATGTGTGACATGAAGAGATGCAAAAGAGGTCAACTTGCATCTATCTGCAGACTTAGCCAAATGCTTGAGTATCCATACTAAACACCAAAAAGGCAGAATGGTTTTTGCATTCGGAGTAGTAGGCCATTGGTTTTAGTATAAGGTAGGAGTGTACTTTAGATGGTACAGGATCTAATTTGCTGCCCCAGAAACCACTAAAGGCCATTGCAGTCCCAGAAATAAGGAAAATAGGCACATAAAGCTTCTTTAATTCTGCTTGTGTTGAGATATTTTGGAGCAGTGGCTTGGGGACTTTATTTTACAGCATGATCCCCACCAGTCCTGGAGGCTTCCTGGAACAAAAATAACAAAAACCATTTTCCAGTTCTTTTTTTCAGCTGGAGAAATAGGAGGGTTGGATGGGCACAAATTAGACATGGGGGACACATTATGCTCCACATTTGGAGTAAGCCGTGTGTGTGTGTGTGTGTGTGTGTGTGTGTGTGTGTGTGTGTGTGTCCGTCCATGCCCATGATTGCCTCAAGAGAAGATTGTATGAGTTTTTCAGATAGATGGATATGTCATCTCCTGTGATAACTGCAGAACATTCTTAATGCATTGCCATTTTAATTCTTTTGATATGTTGCCTTTCTGATTCAGCAATGTGTTTCGCTATGGATGGGCATTGTTTTAATAATGCTTTTACTCGATTCTAAACACAGAGAATCAGGAGAAAGGAAAGGAATCTTGAGTCAGATTGAGACTATAGGGAGTCAAGAGCAGTTGACTCACAGTGTTGTCCCACTGCCCATTTGAATCGATTCTGGTTTTTTAAATATTGATTTAACATTGATCGATTCTGATTTTTAAAATGTTGGTATTAAGTCCTGTGTTATATAAATTGATAGCCACATTCACTTTGACTTTAATTTGACTTATTTGGCTATGGAGATGAAATTGACCCATTTCCCTTCCGTTGTTCATTCACATTTGGAATTTATTTAAAAATAAGTGATAATATCACTAAATCAATGGATGCATTCATCAGAGAAAGTACTCTAAATATCAATGAGCTGCAAGCTAGTGTCACATGGTGTGGAGAATGAAAGGGGGGAAGCACCACAGAGGAAACCATACATTACAATAATATTTTGTCACCAGAAAAAAAATGAAGTGGGATAGTTGTAATATAGAACATACTGATGAGATGATGTTGTGTTACATTTTCAACAATGCAACCCCCAACTCTTGAGGTCACAGTGCACTAACACACACACACACACACACACACACACACACACACACACACACACACACACACACACACACACAGATAGATAGATAGATAGATAGATAGATAGATAGATAGATAGAGAGAGAGAGAGAGAGAGAGAGAGAGAGAGATTGACAAAAAAACTAGTGCCAATCACTCTCAAAATCAACAAAGGCACAAACTAAAATGACAGTAGTGTTCACAACTACCAACCCAAATTGAAATAAAGCCCTGGCTGGCCACTTCGAAATTACTCTGCAGCCCAAATAAACCAGTTCCACTCATTTATTATGTGCCTGGGAATTTATAAATAAATCTAAATAATGCTTAAACTGATATAACTGCTGTTCTTCTTGCCAGTGGAGCCGTTTCTGCAGAAAAGCAAAGTTTTCCAAATATATTTCTTCCCATGTGTTCTGATTATTAGGCGCACGTTGGGGAAAATATGTTACTCAAATGATGGGTTGTGTATTCCTTACTTGGATGGAATGAGGTGGCTATGCTACAGCCTGGTATACTAGAAATATAAAGTTGCTTTCCCCCTTTTTTTTTAGTTTTAAAAGTAAAATGTTTCCTAGCATTCTTTCATCTCATCCATACAGACTGCAGCTCATTTGCAGCCCAGTTCCAGTATAGAACAGCAGTTCCCTCTGATTTCCTCAGCATGGTTCTCAATAACATAATAAGCATGTGTAGTATATTGCCATTTAGAACAAATATTTGAAGCAGAGCCTCATACCTTGACTTGTCAGCTAAGCCATTATTTCAGCTGTGAACTCGTATCGCGTCCTAATGTTACCAAATGGGTCCTATATATTCTTGTGTGGCAAAATGTCAACAAGGGTGAATGAGATTTTTTTTTGAGATGCTATTATTATTTTAATGTAAAAGCTTCCAGGAAAGAAGGAGGGAAAGGCAATAGGGGGAGGATACAGGTTTTCAGGCTGGAAAAGAGGTCAAACAAAAGGCTGCCTTTTGATTTAGAGGGCTTCTGGTGTAATAAAAAATGATCAGGATTTTATTTGTTCATGTATTTGCTACACCACACGGCCATGTTGAAAAGCAACATACAGCTCTGAAAGGAAATGTAATTTTGGGGAGAACATAATATGGAATGTACTTTTCTATTCTCACTCTGTCCGTTTCACTCCCTTCATTTTCTTCGTTGGACCTATGCCATTTTTATAAAATATTTATTTTAGGATTTAATATACTGTCAGTTATTTCATTCAGTGGCATGACTGGGGTGTAGTTTTGATCATCAGAAGCTTTGATCAACAGGATATGCCATAAATGGCTTGCATGGCAAAGAAGCCATGTAAAATGCTTTCTCAGAGATGAAGAGTTTGTAGGCTTCAGTGTTGTGAGGTTCACCCATACCAAATAAAGTCATAATAACTCCCATCTCTGCCTTGCCTTTTGTTTATCATGGTTGCCCTCTCAATGCTGTGGTGACTTTGTTTGTATTTTTATTTTTATTTTTTTGTCACAAAATGGGCCTCAGAGCCAACAGGTATTCTTTCTATTGTGGAACGTAAACATCTGTTGGAGGGGAAGGGAGAGATTTCCAACTCATTCATTTAAGGAATTTCTCCAAAATCAAAGACAAAGAGATATGGATGGAGAGGATTTGCAATGAAGAGTCCAAACTATGACCTCTGCCATTTGAAAAAATTTAACCCCAAAATGAACTAAGTTAAATATTTCTAAGTTTAGGCCTGTCTTACCTGGTGCTTGGAGGTGTCCCTCCTCCCACATTTACCTCAGAAATATGCAGGGTAAGTAATCATAAGAGGGCAATGCTGATATCTTTAAGGCACACAGAAAACCAGAAATATAGTTTTCCATAATGCTTGAGCTCCATATTCTCCAGAACGCCTACATTTTGCAGGCCTACAAATGCCAAGGATAATGTGGTTACAGCACATAAGTGACAGAAAGAGAGGAAGGGAAGCTTCATATTTCTAAGCAAAAAGCAAAGCAAAATGTGCTGCTCTCTGGGTGGTTTACAAGTACTTATGCAGCCCTAAGCACATCCAATCTCACCTGATTTCGGAAGCTAAGCAGGGTCAGCCCTTGTTAGTACTTGGATGGGAGACCACCAGGGAATACCAGGTGCTGTAGGCACCCAGAGTAGCAACTGGCATGCCACTCCAGTATTCCTGCCATGGACGTGGAGTCACGAAGAGACGGTCATGACTGTAATAACAAAACACACACACACACACACACACACACACACACACACACACACACACACACACACACACACACACACACACACACACACACACACACAGGCTTCATATTGCCTTGCCCCCTCCCCAAATGAGCTGGGTATCCATTTTACCAACCTCAGAAGGATGGAAGGCTGAGTGAACCTTGAGCCACTTACCTGGAAATTGAACCCCAGGTCAGGAGCACAATTACTGCTGCAATACAGCAGTTTAACCATTGCACCAGGAGGCTCTTCTACTTACACACCTTATTATTCCTTTATTATTACTAAGTTAAATTTGAGGAAAGGCAGAAGTCATGGAGCACAGTTTGTGACTGGATGCTCCACACACCTGGACTCTTCTGGTGATATCATATATATATATATATATATCACTTTCCCTCTTTGGGTGGTGGGAATACTTCATTTTGCTTAGCTCATTCCCAAACCAAGTCAAGGGCAGCCTGGCCAATGAAAACAGACCGCTGAGAGGCTGATCAGCAGCTCTTATTCCTGACTCATTGACTTTACCACACAAAATTTTGGTAGCGGCAGACTCATGTTAAGATTCTTCTCAAGTGCATTTGCCCTGCTATACCTTGCCTGTTTCTGAGCCTGTTTCTGCCCAACGTAATAAAATAAATTCCAACTCTCCTGGTGAGTTTGTTCATGACAGGAAAAAAATTACTGGGGTAAAATTATACCCATTTGGCTGTTAAATAATAATTCAATATCCAAGTGGGACCAGTAGGAGAAAATGATGACACATACAGCTGAGGCTTATTGATGGCATTTCATACCTGTCAGTCTCAGCTCATAAAATAGCGTCAAACATCTGCTGGGTATCTTGTTAATGAATATTGTCTACCAGGAATAAATGAGGACTAAAAATAAACATTCCATGGGAGGGGGAAGACTTGCTATGGGACATGTTTTCATACCAGGTTATAACACTAATATTGATAGTTTATAGTATCATTGTTCCTTACCAAACCTTGTGTGATTGACATTGGTTCAGACTTAACATAATTTTATTTTATTTCTTTCTCATTCTTTACGAGCAGTTGTTGACAGCAATATTAGTAGAGGGAAAGTACTGCAGCACAATATTTTATATGTGCTGTATGTGAATTTTATAATTCAGCCTTAATTTTAAAAATTAGCACCTTCAGATTTTAAAATCTAGGCTATAAATCTAAGAAAATTCTCTCCTACAGGTGAAGTACAAATTCAAGGACCTTGTTATCTATCTGAGAATCTCTCCCACAAAACATCTACCTGACCCATGCTTATATGGGTGGCCACTCCAGGTGAGGCCTGGAAGTCCTCCATTCATAATCTGGCCTTCTCTGAGGTGACCACCTCAACCTGGAATTCCCCTCCTCTGGAGGAAAGGCTAGTACCATCCCTCCTCGGTTTCAGGGAGCAATCAAAGGCCTGGTTGTTCTCCCAAGCCTTTCTCTAATCATGCCCACCTGTCATGAATTTCTTGGCCAGCATTCTCTCTCTCTCTCTTTCCCCCTGATGTTTTCTTTAAATTATTTTCTTTCTATTTTTGTGTGTGCCGCCTAGGATAGTAGCTTTGCTACTAGTTAGGTGGGATGAAAATGTAAATAAATAAATAAACATTTGTAATAGTAAAAACGGAAAACAATTGTAGCTTAAAGAGATGTCCCAATGAAATAAGTGGCAGTTATACAGATTGCTCTGTGTTTGGACATCAGATGATTCCTGGAGGCACCTGATGTAAGTCTCTTTCAGGTGTGGGACTGGGACAGGTACTAACTGGGCCAGGTTTAAAGGGCTCCAGCCATTGACAGCTCGGCAGGAGCCCTTTAAAAATGGCTCCCGGAGTCCCGGGCACCAAATATGGTGCCACTAGGACCCAGGGGAGCCATTTTGTTTCATTTCATTTTGTTTCATTGGAAAATTTAAAAAAATTGTAATAAACAAAACAAAACAAAACGAGTGAGCACGAAACGAAACAAAATGAAACATTATTTTTCTGGTTCGTGCCCATCCCTAATTTTGTTTTTAAAGTAGTGCATTCAGTTGCATGATCCTCCACTGGTATGCTGAAGTGACCCAGATCATACACCAATTTCCAAATGGAGGACGTGGGTTCTCTTCCTTTTCTCCCCGCTTCCCTGGCCAAACAGGAACATGTATGTTCCAAAGAAGGATCAAATGGAGAGGAGGTGTGTGTGTATGACCTCTGCCCCCTTGTTTGAAGGACAGGGATGGGAAACCTAATCCTCTGGTTCAGATACTGCTTTGCAACAACAGCCCTGATGCTTCCTGCCTCATATAAGACAGAAATGCCTGGTGAAATTCATCTAGCCAAGACCTTTACATCTAAGATTAACCTCCTGGCAAATCCCACCTTTGCAGGGTTAGACTTTGGGTACTTGCCTTGAAGAAGTGGAATTTATTCACAAAAGCTCAAAATTTCCACAAGAATTTTTATTTTTTTGTCAGTGGCCTATAAAGGTATCACCTATATAACCTATTCTGAAGACTGACCACTTGGTGGCAGCAAAATCAAGCAATGCTGAAACATCACTTATTTGAGGCCAGATACTTGCTAAACTAACAGGTTGCAGAAACCTTTCAGCAGTGTAGATATTTATTGTGATTTAATGTAAAGATAATCAAGCAAAGCTAATGATTCTTTTACACTAGTATCTGCTTTGAATCCCTGCCTCAAGCACATCCAGTCGTGTCACGATAGAAGGGGAAAAAACTCCAGGTTTTAGTATATTTGGGGAAACGTTTGGATTCAGAGTAAGAAATCATACTCCTTTTCTTATCATGAAGATTTGTTTCTGTAGATGGGAAACATTTTTTGGACCAAGATTCCCAGAACACTTTAGCCAGCATGGCCAAAAAAAGTCACATTTCCTATCTCATAATCCTTTTCAAGGAAAAATTCATTTTGTCCTTCCATAAGTGGCCTTTCTTCCAAATATCTCAACCATGTGCCAGTTTCTTTAAGACGTTTTGTAAAATAAATATGCCTTCCTCTTTTAGTTTGAATTCTGAGGAGCTCAGCTTGACTTTGGAAGCACATACCTTGATAACGAAGTCAGGATGGCAATGATGCCAGGGAAAGAGTTCATTTAAAAATACTTTTAATTTATTTCTACAACTCAGTGACACGCTTATCTCCCTTCTCGTATATCAGATTTTTTGGTCGTCCCCCCCAAGAAAGCAGCCTCTAGACGTATTTGTACAAGAATTTCATGCTTTCGAAAACAGATAGAAAATCGGAGAAGTTTTTTCTTGTGTCACCAGTCAACACTCACCATTCATAACATTATGGAGTACAGTGGTACCTTGTATAAAGGAATTAATTCATTCTAAATGAAATAATGTTGAACAAACTTTTCTTTATACAAATTTCCCATAGGAATGCATTGAAAACTGACCCATTTTTATGTTGTACGGATTTGCCCCATAGGCAATTCTGTTAAGCAAATTTCCCCTATCTCTGGAATTTTTTATGTTGTACAGATTTTATGTTATACAAACTGTTTGTTATACCAGGGTCCACTGTAGAGGGAAATTTCTTGCAAAGGTTAGGGAAATCAATAAGACTTGAATAGCAGGAGAATCCTTTTTATATGGCCAGCCTTCATTCCATGAGATGAGATGTTGTGACAAACCCGGCAGACAGGAGTGATGAATATACAAATCATCAGCCAATCCCAGCAGGAGGGCGGGGAATGGTATGATATAAAAAGGGTGGAGCCTATGCAGTTGAGGCAGTTCAGTGAGTTAAGTTAAGTTGAGAGTGAGTGCTGGGAGACAGCACTGTTCTCTGAGAGTTCTGTCAGGCAGTGAGGGCTATACTGTTTACTAGCTATTTAAGACAGGGAGGCTTGTGGAGCTGATCAAATCTGTTACAGTATATGTTAAAGGCAACGCATACCATCCTCAGATATTGTTATCGTTATTATCTTCTCAATAAACTTTGTCATTATTTTTATATTATATATCTCTGAGTCAGTCCCAATTCATGAGGCGACGAGTGTAAAAGGTGGCAGCATTCTTAAGTGGATAAAAGGTGGCAGCGGTACCATTTCCATCACAGAATTCAGTGTGTAAAAGTGAGGTGTCGTCACAATTTAGTGGCACAGCAGTGGGATGTCGAAATAAACCCGGCTGTGCCTCTGAAACTCAGTCTGGGAAAGGGGAATGTCACAGATGTCACTGAACGTTCATGTAGAAGCCTTAAGAACAGACTGTGTTCTTAAACTAGAATAATGAGGGTTCAGAAGTTTAGAAAGCAGTGAGTCAACCTCCCAAGCATAATCAAGATGACATGTTGGGCCCCGGGCCCGTGGTACCACTCTTCTTGACCTTAAGGCAGCAAATCTAAAGGGGAAAAAAATAGGCAAGACAAATGTCAGCCTTTAACAAGCTCTGCAGAAAAGCAATCTTCTGTCAATACAATGTCATATTTCATGATATGGCACCACATGGTCTGGCTAGAGCTTGAAGGATATTAAGGAAGGTTCTGGCCTATGAGCCAAAAGCAAAAATGTTCATGATGATGCAATCATGACGAAGCCCAGGAGTTTGGATATGTGACCATCACTTTGAAACCAAACTGAACATCACTATGAGCAGGTGCTCACAGAAAGTCCACATATTAAGAGCATCTCCTGGCTGTAATAAAGAAATCAAAGAAAAGCAAATAACTCCATTGCATAATATTTTATATAATTTCAGTTTAAATACAATCAATCCATGAACGAGTCTAAGCAGGCATTTTGCAACCTATTTTATTTGATTTCTAAACAGATATGTAGTTTTATTTTTTCTTGTCCGTGCATTCTGCCAGCTTTTTCCCACCTTATTTATACATTCTACCTTTGCTTGCTCATATGTACTAAAGAAATTTAACTGATCATGAAACACAGCGCTCTCAAGTAGAACCGTATTCTCCAGAATCCTAATCCATCACTCTGTTCTTTGCACTATGCTGAGAATCCCTGAAACCAACATGACAGCACACAGCAATAAATAGAATAGGATGTCAACAGATGTGTTCAGTCTGCAATATACTTTATCACTGGACCTTTTCCCATGGACTTTCTGGACAGTGTTTCTTCAAGGAGTACAGTGTGCATGTTTCTCTGTTAAGCCAGCCAAAATTCCCAAGAAATAATAGCTGGTTCTTACATGATTTGCAAAGTCATAGGAATGTGTGGCAGATAGAGAGGGCATGAAATGAACTTTTGGTTCGTTTCATTAATTGTTATCCATTTTGTTATGTAATGAAACAAGTAACGAACTGCTGCCTCTAAGAGAAAAGAAACAAAACGAAACAGAAATTTCTGTTTTGTTTCAATTAATTTCATTCGCCGGTATCTCCTACTTGAGTTGTGGAGTCGTCCTCTTCCTGGTCTGGTCCTCCTGGCTGTAGGTAGGGGGCGTCCTGGAAAAAAAAAGCCAACCGGCCATGCTACAGCTGGTAGGCGGCCGTGGTCAGCAGGAAAAAAAAACACACACACACACACACAATAAAAATAAAATAAAATAAAATAAAAGATCTGGCCCGCGGGCCCGGTACCGGCCCATGGGTCGCCGAACCAGCCCGCAGGCTGGCATTTTTTTTTTTTAAAAAAAGCCCACTGGCCCATGCTACACAGCCACGTGGTTGGCAGTAAAAAATAAAATAAAATATAAATAAATAATAATAATAAAAAAGGAGCACTGACCTGGCCCCAGGGGCTGCACGGTTAGTGCTTGAGAAGAAAAAATAAATAATGAATCAAAACAAACCAACAAAATGAATATTCCAAAAAGACTGTTAAAAATGAAACAAAAAAAATCTGAACCTTAAAACAAACCAAACCAAAATGAATTGCCATTTTTTCGGTTTGTGCCCATCTCTAGTGGCAAGAGAGAGAGAGAGAGAGAGAGAGAGAGAGAGAGAGAGAGAGAGAGAGAGAGAGAGAGAGAGAGAGAGAGAGAGAACAAATTTCTATTTTGCTTCTGCATAGATTAAAGTAGATTTTACTGATCCCTGTTTTGTTAACCATATATTCATAGCTTTCATCACCACTCTCCCTCTAAGGTTAATAAGATCATCTAACCAAGTTTCCTCAAAAAGAAATTAATTATTCATAGCACACTTATTATGTAAATCATCTCCTTATGAGGAGAGCTAAGGTCTGTCACTTGCTTTTTAACCCCTTGCACATCCAGTTTGTCTAGATCTGTGACCAATATTTGAACTTTGAAGGTGGTCAATACCTCCTGATAAGATTGTGTGGTCCCCACTGCTTTGGAGAAAGCAGTGTTGGGATAGTTGAAGAAATCAAATATAGTGGGGGATTTTTGAGGGGACTAATTTATCACATAGAGATAAGAGAAGGGTGGCCTTTTCTTTCTGGTTATGAGTCTCTTCAAAACAATCCTTTTGCCATTTGGCACAGTGGTTAAATGCGTGTACTGCAGCTAAAAACTGTGCTCACAATCTGGGGTTCAATCCCAGGTCGCCGGCTCACAGTTGACTCAGCCTTCCATCCTTCCCAGATCGGTAAATTGAGTACCCAGCTTGCTGGCGGGGCAATGTGTAGCCTGCATACTGTAATTAAACTGTAAACCACCCAGAGACTACTTGAAGTGGTATGGGGTGGTATAGAAGCAGAACACATGTAGTGCGTAACCACCCTATGGATTCAACATTTTGCCATTGCTCCTCCCAGTTACTGATTTGAAGATGAAGCAAGTTGGATATTGACCTGTTGAAATGAGTGAGGTTTCCTCAAGAGCAAGGTGGAAGTGAATACCTCCATTCCCAAATGGAAGATTAAAAACAAGAACAGCCTTGCTCACAATAGGCTGTTTTTAGCACCAACGGACATTTAAAAAACAGCCCAACACATAGTGCAAGGGGTTGGTGATGGTGTTGCTTGGGAAGACCACACAGGAAATCTTCCCTGACCCTCTCCTATAGGGTTGAAAGGAAGGCTGAATAGACCTGTTTAATCCATTGCTGAATGTTGGGTCAACAAATACATAAATCCTCAATGCATGTGCTGTATCCTGAACTGTCAATTGAATATAGACCCATAAAACACTATATACGTATGTATTCTCATTACCACATACAGTATGTGCATATAAACATATGAATGATGGATTTTGGTTGTAGATAGCTAGGGAGGAAAAAAAGGTAGTGAAACAGAAAACAAACTACTTTATTACGGTCAGTGACCAGCAATAGAATACGGTATATAAATAGTAGTAAAATAGATAAGATATAAAATATAGAATATAAAATATATATATATAATATAATATAAAAACTGCCCACAAATCCATCCTGACCATCACGAAGCTATACCTTATTAGTATCTGAGGAATTAGTGATGTCAACGAGCCATAGAGGAAGATCAAGATAGATATATACAAAAGACATCAGAGTACATACTGTATATACATACTGTTCCATACACATAAGACATCCCACATTTGTTTGTTAAACAAGAGTTGTTGATACTTAGGAGCTATGTATCATAAGTGGTACTTTTGGTTAATTGATGACGCTGGTCATTGTCCTGCGGATTTTGATCGCTGCGGCGCAGAACCTGGCCACACTATATGTTATAGAAAAATTCATATCTGATAGAAGTAATTGAGTATAATAATGACCAGAGCGTCCTGGATATTTATAGATTATTGGAGATATGAGCTTAGCCCGGGTGTCTTTATAAAAGGAACAGTGAAGAAGTACATGTTCTGTTGACTCAATATCGCCAGATTCACAGGGACATAGCCTCTCCAAATAGGGAGATCTCCGATATCGTCCCTCAAGAACAGCAGAAGGGAGGGCATGACATCGGGCCAAGGTAAAGGCCCTCCGGTGGGTGGGTATCTCAAGCTTGTCTAAGTATCTCATTGGGAAAGATAGATACCTGCAGGAGTCATTAACAATAAAGGCAGGGGAGCTAGCTAGATCCAGTTGTCGTTCTGAGTCGGTAACCCGCTGCTTAATAACTGCTTTGGCCTGATCATACTTCATGGTAAAAAGGATGTCTTGGGACAGACCTAAGGATAGGATTTTAGATATTATAGCCCCTTCCCATTTGGATTTAAAGTCATCTTTTCTAATAAGGGGGGCTAAACCCTTAGGGAAGAAATGCAGTCTAATCCAATAGGTAAGAATAGCCACCCAAGCTCTAGCCTCCACTTTCATGAGGCCTAACTCTAATCGGAGAGTAACATTTGGGACACATTTGGGAACTTGTAAGGCTGATCTTACAAATTTAGATTGTACCCGTTCCAGTGGAGCGTAATTGGAAAGGGGACCTAATTGGGCACCATATAGAAGTTGGGAAATTGACTTGGCTTGGAATAATTTAAGTGCTGCAGGAATATATTGGCCGCCAGCTGTCTTGAGATATTTAAGAATGGCTAGAGAACTTCTTTGAGCAATGTTGGTAACATAATCTCCATGGGCTTTTCTGCTACCATTAGCCTGAAGAACTACTCCCAAATATTTAAAGGAGGAAACCTGCTCAATTTTGTGCCCATTGATGCTCCAAGAGTGAATCTTGGGTCTTTTAGCAAAGGCCACAATTTTAGTTTTCTGATAATTGAGCTTTAATTGCTCTTCCTCACAGAATTGTGATAGTGCATTCAGAGCTCTTCTAAGACCTACAGGTGTTCTAGAGAGGATTGCTGCATCATCGGCATAAAGCAAGACAGAGATATGCCTTCCAGCCAGTTTTGGAGGGTGGAAGGTCCCATGGTCAAGATAGGGCACTATGGAGTTAATATAGAAGTTGAAGAGAAGAGGGGCCAGAATACATCCCTGTTTAACACCTTTATCAGTGGCAACAGGATTGGTGAGTTGACCCTGGGGATTACATCTGATCTTAAGTTTGGTTCCTTCGTGGAGCATGCGTATTAAATGAAATAAACGTCTGTCTATTGTTGAAGCCTCCAGTTTCTCCCATAACCTAGTTCGTGATATTGAATCAAATGCTGCCTTAAAATCTATAAAGGCAGCATAAAGGGAGGAAATATTGTAGGGAGAGTATTTTTCAATAAGATGTTGGAGCACCAAACATTGATCTATAGTCGATCTGCCTTCTCTGAAGCCGGCTTGCTCTTCCGCAAGTATGTTTTCTTGTTCCAGCCAGTCTTGCAATTTCCATTGTAGGTGTCTAGCATAAAGTTTGCTGATTGTATTAAGAAGACTGATTGGTCTATAGTTGGCGGGGTCATCCTTTTTGCCTTTCTTATATATAGGTATAATAATAGCCAGCCCCCAGTCTTCAGGGATTCGTCCGTATCTATCGATACAGGTAAAGAGTGAAGCTAGTAAGGGAGACCAAAAGTCCAAGTTGTTTTTGATGACCTCTGCTGGAATTAGGTCTTCTCCTGGAGCTTTCCCTTCTTTCAGTAAGGTAATCAAGCTCTTAATTTCTGACTGAGGCACAGGAGGCCACTGTGGGAGTTTACTTAGGTCTTGGATGTAAGATCCCTTTCCAGCAGATGGATCTGAGTATAGCTCTTGGAAGTATGCTTCCCAGATCTCTGAAGAAATGTGACAATCAGGCACAGGCCTATCAAGGCTGCGGATGCAAGATGTGAGATGCCAAAAGGTAGTGGAGTCATTAGTTTTAGCTGCTTGTATTAGCCGTGCCCAATTATTTTGGGTAGCAATCTTTTTCTTATGTGTTAAAAGTTGTTTATATTTTTTCTTTTGCAAAAGAAGATCCTGTGCAGCCGATGGAGCTCTACTAGATAGGTAGAGTTGATAAGTAGCAGTTAGACCCTTTTTAGCATCTATACACTCCTTGTCAAACCAAGGTTTGGAGTGGAAATGATGTCGCTTCCAAGATGCGGTTCTATTAGCTTTAAATTCTTTATTTAGTTCTTGAATCAAGATGTTATAATTCTCCAAAGATTCCTCTGGTGTCTTTGCTGATAGCAAGTTAAGGCGCAGTCCCAATAGATGATCAGATGCCAACATTTCAGAGATTCTTTGGTTCCAGACAGAGGACCATTTGATATGCTGATAAGTTCTTCCTGAAGGAGTTATGTTTAGAGATGGGCATGACTTAGCGGTATTCCCGTTTCCGTTTCCATTACTCGTATCCGTTACTCTACGGAAACGGAAACGGGAATTACTCCACCAGAATTCGAGCTCAAACCGACGAACGAACAATTTGGTCTGATTTGTCGTGCTCGTTACTTGCATCGCGCAATGCCAAGCGGCACAGAAAAAAAGTTTTTAAAAGTTAAAAAAACCCCGATTCCCGGCCCTAAAAGTAGGCGAAAACTGTCTGAGGGCACCTACCAGGCCAGAAGGGTGTTTTATTTGGGGGGGGTTTCCCCGCCCCCCTCTCCTTGGCTATTGCTACTGCTGCGCTGCTGGTACCAGCCTGGGAGGGCGCATCCATTTGCCATGCAGTGCGGGGGATCCAAAATGGCGACCGCAATATTTTTTTTGAAATCGTTGCCCAAAACCCCACCAAAGCACCACAGAAACATGCGAAAATTAGCTATTTTAAATGCTTGAATTTTTACAGTAGCAGCAGTGGGTTTTTCTTGCAAAAAAAGTCTCCGTTGATTTTATTTTATTTTATTTTATTTTATTTTATTTTTTTACACCTGCGCATTCGCAATGATGGGCTCGCCCATGGGAGTGGACCATGCAAAGTTTTGGAGCCATTCCACCAATCGCATGGCCAGTTTTTGCTGACTGTACCAGGCTGGGAGGGCACATCCATTTGCCATGCAGTGCGGGGGATCCAAAATGGCGACTGCAATATTTTTTTTGAAATCGTTGCCCAAAACCCCACCAAAGCACCACAGAAACATGTGAAAATTAGCTATTTTAAATGCTTGAATTTTTACAGTAGCAGCAGTGGGTTTTTCTTGCAAAAAAAGTCTCCGTTGATTTTATTTTATTTTATTTTTTTACACCTGCACATTTGCAATGATGGGCTCGCCCATGGGAGTAGACTATGCAAATTTTCCACCAATCGCATGGCCACTTGGCCAGGTTGACCACAGAGACTTCTGGGATGTGCCAATCGGGCATAAACAGCCCACTAATCATAGCCCAAACCCGAACCCTAAGCCTAACCCATATGCCAGTACACTGTCCTTCTAAGTGGGTCAGAGAGGCACCCAGAGGTGCACCCCAATACTCACCCTAACCTCACCCATAACTAGCCTAACCCTAGCCGTTCCGCTAACCCGTCTTAACCCTAAGCCAGATCTACTTGCATTGCACTACATGCAAGTACGTGAGACACAGCGGGTGCAAAGAGTCTGCCAGTCCGTCACTTGTGGCTCTGGCTGACTCCTGCAGCTCCCTCCAGGAGCCCGCTACCCCCTCCCCAAACCAGTACTAACGACAACGAAAAAACGAAAAAACGAACTGACTAATTTTTGCAAATTTTCGCGAAAAACGGAAACGAGCCGAAACGGAACCGGCCCGACTAACGACAACTCGAAAAAAATTTTTTTAAAGTCGTGCCCATCTCTAGTTATGTTAGGTTGATAGTGAGTGACAGTGCGCACTTCCTGAGTAAAAGCATTTAGGAGAAGCAAAATGGGGAGATGATCACTGTCGAATTTAGGAAGTACTTGTAAGTTTTTAACATAGGGAAGAAGATCCATGGAAACACATACATAATCAATAGTGCTCATTTTGGATCCAGATATGTAGGTAAATTCAGCTGGATAGTCACCTGTAGAAATACCATTTAGGATGAAGAGATTAGATCTATATGTTAGCTGGGCCAAAGAAAGGCCTGCAAAGTTGAATTTCTGATCCTTAAAAAGACAGGGGAGAAGGGAGCCAGTATATTCATGATCGGGGGGAATGCATTTGTAGGCTGTATATAGAGTGTGATCGTCAGAACCCAGCCTCGCATTGAAGTCTCCTCCCAGAACTACTGATGCATTAGGGTTTTGAGTTATAAGATCCCCAACATATGATTCTAGCTCAGCCCAGAGAGTTCTAAGCTGGGCAATCTTCCTAATGGGTGGCATATAAACATTAATTAGAATCAAGGAGTGCTGCTTGAATTGAACTAGTACTGCCATGGCACATGAATTCAATGAGGGGAGAGGCCTTGAAATGGCATGTAGCATCGTGGAAACAAAGATCCCCAAACCACCTTTTGCTCTTCCATATTTGGCGCCAGGCACTGCCCCCAATGAGAAGGCAGTAAATCCATTCAGAATTAGTTCATCAGCAGTCCATGTTTCTTGGATCAGTACAATGTCATGGTGAAGCAAATAGTCTCCGATGGAAGGATCCCTAATTAAAGAGAACCACCCAGCCACGTTCCAAGTTAAAAGGGAGACTATATGGTGGTCCTCCGACTGTCATGAACTGTGAGCTAGTAAGTGAGAGGATGATCTTGGAGGGGATTTTGTGATATCCTGATGATTAAGTGACTGTATTGGTATTTCCTCCATCAAAGGGGAGGATGCTGAGTACTCTGGTCCTAGCTCGTTTTCCTCAGTTGTTGGTTTGTCCAACAGAGGCCTGAAATTGAAGGTGGCACGTTGGTCCTGTGTATCAGAAGTAGAGGCTGAGTGAATCAATGCCACATGAGAGACAAAATGAGGATCATTGGCAAGTAAGGATTCAGTAGGGTTATCCAGTTTGGTAGAAGACTGAATGTCCCAGCACGGATTTATTGAAGTTTGAGTTGGATTAACAGCCTTTAAGGATGGCAAATATTTAAGCTGCTCAAAACTGGGAGATGTCCTCTCAGAGGCAATGGCTAGCCTTTTAATACTTGGAGTTGTGTTCTCATACGAGGCATTGACAGAGCAAAAAGGAAAAGTAGAGACAGGGTCAGGTCCCATGTGAATCTCAGCTAAGATTGACTGTTTCCTGGGATGTTCCCTTCTATGCTCTTGAAAGGGGGCTATACACTCCATGGGACATTTGGATTGAGAGGACCCATTTAGTTTCAATAATTCTTGTCGGAGCAGCTCAATCCTTCTGAGAATAGATTGTCGCTTTTGGTCAGAGAGTGCTCTTAGGGTTGTAAGATCTTCCTGTGATAAGACCTCATTGTCAAGATCCAATTGTAAGTTGATTTCCCAGGGGGATGGATCAGCAGAATCATGTTGTCTTAGAGCTGCTGCCAGGGGTTGAACAGTGAGTGAGAGTATATCAGCTCTCTCATGTGGTGAAGGTTCACATGCAGGAGACTGAACTTATGTCTAAAGGGAGCTCTTCCATTATTATCTCTGAAGATGGCTTTGTTGGGTTATTGATTTCAAAAGGGGAAATGGAGGAATCTAATGGATCCTGTGCTGAGCAGACGTTTTGGGATCCCAGAGGTGTGGGAGCTGTTGAGATATCTGATTTTAACTTCTTAGGGGGCCTAGGCAAGATTTCAATTTGTTGGAGGGATTTTCCAAGGCAAGATGTTAGTTCCTTAAGATTAATTTGAGCAATCAAGCTTCTGTTTGCACCTGACTGGTTGAGCTTAGCTGAAGGATGGTAGTCCCAGAGGAGTGAGTGACTAGTAGGATTGAGTTGTGGATGCTTCCCTTTAGGAAGGGAGCTACCAGCCTGTGCCTGTGCAAGCAGTCCTTCAGTTGAATCGAGTGGTTCTTGCATGACCTCATGCTCTGGAGTAGAAAATACTCTTTTGGGGGCTATAGAGAATTTGTTAAGAAATTTTTTCATCCGAAATAACATGAGAGGGATGGTTGGCTTATGGAAGTCCAGTTTTATCTTGGTCAGCCTCTGTGAACCTTGAAGATATTTTATGTAGTTTAAATCAATTTGTCCTATCTCTGTTTGTAATAGTTTGCTTAAAGATGTAAGTTTCCTCTGTTTACTGGACCAATTCCCCTTATTTATGTTGTTGTTGGCAACCTCTAAGATGATTTGAGTCACTATTAGTTGTTGTGAGTATTGTCTGCTCAAGATATTACTCACAGGCTCTCCAGTTAGCTCCAAGTGCTCCCTTCTGTGGGAGGTTTCTTTAAGGGAACAGGAAGACTGAGTACAGTGGGGAGTGAATTTAGTTTTTGTGAGGGATTCTTCCAGAATGGCAACTTGGTCAGCTATCTGTTCCAGCTTCTGGAATATAGCCAACACAGTTCTCCCAGTAATTATAGCCAGTTCACTCATCAAGGACATCATGTGGCTCTCAGCTATCTCCAGGTTTGTGTTAGTTATCCCGGCTGTGGTGGTAGTAGAATTAGATACTGGAGGAATTGGCTGGGATGGGGGGAAGTACTGTGCTGGGGGTTGGGTTGATTGAGAAGCAGGAATCTCCACATCACTACTATCCAGACCTAGGTTAGTCTTATTATCTGAAGCTAGTATAGCATATCTGTTTGGTGAAGCATTTTGTATCAGCGTACTCACAGCTTCTTCTAGATTTGGGGTTAGCATATCATCGAGACGTAGTTGTTTGGAATTCTTGGCGTTTCTTTCTTGGGCAGGAGAATTTGAAGGAATTCTTTGGCGTTTCTTCCTCCTAGGCATCCTATCTCAACAGGCAGACGTCTGGAGGTCAGGGTTAAAAATGTTATCACAGTTTCTTCCACGCAACTGCTCCCGGTCGTTAATTGTTAGCAATAAAAACTGTAAGATTTGTGAGCAAGGTAAGCTTTGAAGGTTAAAAGGTTAAAAGGAGTGAATTTAAAAGATATATTAAAAGGGAGTGGAGAGAGCACAACAGAGTGCCTCCTAACCCAACAGGAACCGGAAGCCTAGTCCAAAAAGGGAGTGCAAACATCAGCCAGGTTTGGTTAGAAACCAAGCTTTGCTTAACAATCCTTACTGTTGTCAAATACAGCAGACACAGCAAACAAAACTCTTTGAGTGTGACATTGCTTGGTTAAAGATGCTTTAGACAGAGCACGACTAAGGGCCCATTAAGGGTGCGGAAAAGCAAAGTCATATGTTCCACTAGAAAGGACATGCTTTGGAAAAACAAAACACTAAAATGTGAACGCGGCTTGAGAGAGAACAGCTTAATTTCACAAGCAGGATCTGCTGCCCCAAGCTAGGTGATATGTTGTGGGAACTAGATGACTCAAATGGCACAAAACTACAATAAGTAAAATTGTAGACATAAGAATCAAGGTGTGACTGGGTTCAGTCCTCCTCCTTTCTCTGATATTTCATAACCAAAACCCAAACAACTGTTTCTAGACAAATTTACTCTGGAAATAGGTACAGTGGTACCTTGTATAAAGGAATTAATTCATTCTAGATGAAATTCTGTTAAGCAAACTTTCTTTTATACAAATTTCCCATAGGAATGCACTGAAAATGGAGTAATCCCTAATTACGACCATTTTTATGTTGTACAGATTTGCTCCATAGGCGATTCTGTTAAGCAAATTTCCCCTATCTCCAGAATTTTTTATGTTGTACAGATTTTTTATAAAAACCATTTGTTATACAAGGGTCCACTGTAGGGAGGGAATCTAGCTAAATGACCAAAGCTGTTAAAAAGGGATATATAATAATGGCTGGTGATTTCAATATGGTATTAGATAGAATTAAAGATTAATCAGTCCATAAGAAGGATGACTGGAGGGTTAGATATACAGCATTAACAAAATTTATTAATAATACAGGAATGAAGGATGTTTGGAGAGATCTTAAAGGAGATGAAAACTCTTATCCACAGTTTTCATTATCCACGGGAAGGCCTGGAACCAATCCCCAGTGGATACCGGGGTCCTACTGTATTTTCATGAAGTCTTAAAATAGGTAATATATTTTAAGAATAAGTACTCTTTTATGATACTGTGTAGACAAAATAACATCACTGGTTTTATAAAGGAGTTGACTGATAATTAATTTTGAATGTGGAGGTAACGTAATGGCACATACTCTGTTTTATTTTTCAGATCAAACAAGTAGGGATGGGCATGAAAGGGAAAAATAGCATTTCATTTTGTTTCTAGAGTAGTTTTATTTCATCACAAAACAAATTTAAAAGTAGTTTCATTACAAAATGAAACATAATGGAACAAAACACTATGCTCCACAGGGTCCTAAAGGACCCAAGGGAGCAAGCGATTTTAGGTAACCCGCTGGAATTTGGAAAGTTTTGGAGGTCACAGACATGAGTTATGAAGCTCCAAAGGGGGTGCTCCTAGGAAAAAAACCTTTCTAATTGGAATAGGAAGCTGATCAGGTGAGCAACAGTGCTGCTACGCCTTCCCATTGATCCCAACCAGAATTTTTTCCCTAGGGACACCTCCGTTTGGAGCTTCATAACTCCATTCCCTGAACCCCAAAACTTTCCAAATTTCAAGGGGTTCCCTAAAATCACTTGCAGAAGGTACCCCTGCCATTCACGCGCCTCAGATAAGTAATTTTCCATTGCATGTAATTGCTTGCAGAAGGTACCACTGCCAGTCGCATGCCTCAGATCAGTAAATTTCCATTGCATAATGGAAAATTAATAATAACTATATTTTAATAATAATAACTTTATTTTTATGCCACCTTTCTCCCCAAAGGGAGAAAGAAAATTACTGATCTGAGGCACGTGAATGGCAGGGGTACTTTCCACAAGCGATTTTGGAAAGGTTTGGGGTTCAGGGAATGGAGTTATTAAGCTCCTAACCCTAACCCTAACCCCCCCACACACACCTCCTTTGGAGCTTAATAACTCCATCCCCTGAAACCCAAACCTTTCCAAATTTCAAGGGGTTACAGGGAGAGCTTGAGGAAGTTACCCTGCCATTTCCTCTAGAACAAATTATTTCTTTTAAAAGGGGGAAAATGGTGTTTTGCTTTGTTCTGTAATGAAATGCTGGCTGGCATTTCATTTCATTTTGAAACGCTTCATAACCTTACGACACTATGAAACAGCATTTCATTTTTCGTAACGAGCCCATCCCTACAAACAAGCTTTATCAGATATCAAGTTTTGATGGGTTTTTCTGATCAATATATTTAAGAATGCAGATTGAAACAATTTATTTACTTTACAGTCGTCCCCCACTATATTATGGTAATATACTATGGTCCCGGTATATCGTGGGACTGTAGTATATGAAGATAAGGACTCCTGGGCAAGCTGCATGGGCCTGTTTCGGGACTCCTACACTTACCCCAGACCTTGTGCTATCCTGAGTGGGCCTCTGCTGGGCTTGCTGGGCCTGTTGGAGGCCCCAGAAGTGGTTTCTGGTGAACTGGGACTGACTTTTGGTTCACTGGAAACCATGTCTGGGGCCTCCAACAGGCCCAGGAATCCTGCTAGAGGCCCATTTGGGGCAGCGCCAGGCCTTGGGTAAGTGCAGGAGGCCCCAAACAGCCCCTCTAGTCCTGACCCAATCTGGCATCCGCATAATGAGGATTTCCCTTTACCGCAGGTTGGGTCGGGTCCCTAACCCCCGCAATAAATGGAGGATTACTGTATAGCTGTGTTCATCACTGATTTTTGTCTTGCAAACACAACGAAGTCATCAGTAACATACGGGTAATGGCCAAGAAGCCTAACATGGACACATACAATTATGTTCAAAGTGCGATAAGGCAACAAAGTCAATGTATTCAAGAGAAAATTGGAAAATTACACCATTTGTATGAATGTTTGCTCTCTGCAATGGGTTAAGATAATAGAAATAAACCTAAAGAGAGAAGAGGAAGTGATTCAAAGAAGCACCCATGAAAAAGGAGTAGGACAGAAGCTACTAAATTGCAAGTAATTGTAGCCTGGTAGGGACCACTGCTAAATATCCTTCCTCTTCCTCTTTTGCTTTGGAAGAACCAAATACTTGGTTATTCTGTGTACTTCTGCAGTTTGTGTGTTTTGATGTGCCCACGTCTTGTTCACCTGTGAAGGAGGCTTGTTATATTTTTAAAATTGTACTGCTGCCTTGAACTTTCAGGTGCTTTGTGAATAAAGAATAATAATGCACCATTTCTTCTACACTCTCGCTGTTTTAGCAGAATTTTCCACACATTACAGAGCAAGAGATACATCTTTGCACTGCATATCAAGAGGTGAAGTGAAAGGTCTGCCCCTCTGGATCAGTGAAATAAAACATAATAGCTCAGTACTTTTTCTTGCTAGCCCAAGTTTTCTCAATTTGGTGAGAAAATGATGATATTTCAGGCCCTGAGATTTTTCCCCACTCCTTGGAAGGAAAGACAAGGAGTGCTCATTTCTTTGCTTGTCAGTGTCTCACTAATTTGTGCAAAACTTCTCTGTGCAAAATTAGTGTCCTTTCCCTTTGAGTTTTAAAGAGCACGCATACGCAGGCACACACATCTGGCTGGTTGTTTAAAATGTAGCATTGCAAGCTTCCTCCCCTGAGCTTCTAATTTTTAAAAGTTCATGCAACTATTATCATTGTGTGACATTTGTATTAAAATGTTGCTTTGGGCAACTTTGTTTAATCAATGCAGCTAGTTAGTTAGTTAGCTAGCTAGATCATTCTCTTTCTTCTTTTTGTGAGTGCCATGAAATATCTCTCCGATTCATAGGGTGGGGAGATTAATTATATGGTTCCTTGTCATTAGATGCAAGGATGAAGCAAGTGAGGATTTATACCCCAGTGCTGGCTGTTGCTAAGCACATCCGATCTTGCTTGATTTCGGAAGCTAAGCAGGGTCGGCCCTGGTTAGTACTTGGATGGGCGACCACCAGGGAATACCAGGTGCTGTAGGTGCCTGGAGTAGGAACTGGCAAGCCACTCCAGTACTCCTGCCAAGAAAACTCCATGGACATGGAGTCACATAGAGTCGGTCACAACTGTAACAACACAACACACACACACGCTGGCTGTTGCTAGAGAATGCAGTGTAGCCAGTGGAGATGGAATTGCAATCCACCAATTCTGGAAAGGCTGTAGTTTCTCCACTCGTGATGTATATGTTCACTGGAGGCACAGCCAACATGATTCACTCATATCCTCCCCCCGAACATGTATTTGCTATTTGTAGGTGTAGCATTTTCAGGTGCTTACTATGCAACCATAGTTGCCCTTAGGTCTTCTAAGGCAGAGCTTCTGAATCACCAGGTAATACTTTCCTTTCATGCATTTTGGTGCATTTAGTTAGCTTTGAGTTTTTCCAGGAAGTCTTTGAAGTCTGATATGCCAATTAACTGCAGTTGTCTCATCTGTGAGAGGCTGTTCTCTGACATCCATACAAACCTCTATATGTTGTCTAAAAGAGTTGTCCTTCATACTTAAAGTACCAGTTTTACCCCTGGAAGTAGCTGCTGCAGTGAACCCCTCCAAAGAGGAAAGAATATGAGTTACTGTACTTAGTGCAAAGTAGCATTAATATATGCTCTTTCAGTGGATTGTAGACCACAGGGAATGTTAAATTCAGTGCTATACATGATTTAGTAGCTTCTCTCCCTTTGAATCTTTCAGTTTGTAACTGCTTATTTTAAATAAACATTTTTATTTCAGCTTGTTTCCACTGCAATATTTAAAAAATATTTTAGTTTTCTTTTTTGAGGACCTATGCAATCATGCATGAATTAATTATATGACTAATACACACAGCTGTCAGGAACAGAAACATGGATTTCAGTTTGAGTCTCCATCCCCTTTCCTGGTTTTTGTCTTCCATAAAGGATTCATGTAACATGGTAATGACTTTTAAAAGAACCTTTCTAGTTCTTAAGGTATATAGTGCTCAGAGGTGTTGTACTATTAAATTATTTTGGATTTGGAGCCAGGTCCTCCAGCTGTGCAGTAATTTGGGGGGTTCATTAATACCTTGGTTTAAGAGTACCTTGGTTTAAGAGTGTTTTACAAGACAAACAAAGTCTTGATATACAGGCACTGGAGCAGGTCACATGATCACAGGTGAGCCAGTGGTCTCTTTCCCCTCCCCTTGCTGGATTGTAAGTGATTGTCCAGAATTTTCCATCTCAGTCAGTCAGCCTCCAAAGTGGGGGGAAGTGAGAAAAAGGGAGGTTATCCCTTGCACCAGCTAGGATTGTTTTCAAAGAGGAATGCAGGTTAGGGTTTTATCTTTCTTTATATTTACATTTCTATTTAATTTGTTTCCAACATCCTGTCTTAATTTTTCAAACCATTTGTAGTCACGGGGCAGCTAGTCAAGTGTGTGCTGTGTTGTGACCGACCCTTCGTGACCCCATGTCCATGGAGTTTTCTTGGCAGGAATACTGGAGTGGCTTGCCAGTTCCTACTCCAGGCGCCCACAGCACCTGGTATTCCCTGGTGGTCTCCCATCCAAGTACTGACCAGGGCCAACCCTTATAGGGCTACAAATTGCACTTTTTAATTGTCACATTAAAAGTGCAGAGTAAAATCCAGTTGTTAGTCCAAAGCAGAACAGATTCCATGGCTAGATGCCTAAACCATGGTGTGGATGAAGACTTCTAGTAAACTGTGTACAGTATGTGGTCTATGGGACCCCATAACGAATCATCTGAGTTTCTATCATTTCTTATGGGAAAATTTGTTTTGATATAAGAGTGTTTTGGTTTACAAGCATGTTTCCAGAACGAATTATGCTCATAAGCCCCAATGTATTAATGTATGCTCAAAGTGGCAACTTTGGATGGCTGGATGGTTTTTGCCTTGAACAGGATGGTGTTCTTGATTGCTTTTAGCCAGTCTTGGGGGGAGGGAAATGGGTGTAATCTTGATGAAAATGGCTTCAGCATCTATGAGAGCTAGGATGGCATTTTCAGTGGATTGTGGTTGCCTGGGGAAATTCCATAAGTTGTGGAATGTCATTGGCATGTAATCCCATCCAAGGAATGGGAAACTATATAGCCAAGCTACACTTACACTCTTCCCTCCCCCAAGCCAGCTGCCCCACTAACCTGCTTTCATGAGTCAGTCAGGTGGTCCATCCGGGCTGGCTGCCTGGGCTGGGCCAGAGACCAGGCATCTTCCCACCTCTTCTGAAAGCCGGCCAGTCAGACAAGGTGGCATGGAGTGAGAGACTGTCTTCCTGAGTAATCTGTGGCTGGCTGCCAGAGGAGGTGGGAAAGGGAAGCCTGGGCTCCCTTTCCCACCTTCTCTGGTGGGATGACAGCTGATGCATTAATGCAAGTTATTGGGGCAGGCAACCAGGGGTAGGGGACAGCATATGTGCATCACCTGGGGAGCTGAGCCTATGGGGGTTTGTCACATCAGGCTGAATCAATTTGTGTCCCTCTCTGGTGCTGAACACTGTCTAGTCCAGGCCTGTCCAACAGGTAGACCGGGGTTCAAAAGTAGCCCGCCAGCCATCAATAAAAAATGTGAGGAGATAAGTTCTCCACCTCTACCTCCCCCAACCAAAGGACCACCACTGCCCCAGCAAAGTTCTGGGTCTGCCAGCCCACTGTCTCAGCCAATCAGGGCAGTTCAAGGGCCATGGCACAGTCCCCTGCTCTCCCTACTGGCCAGATGCTCAGAACAGATAAAATTCATAAGTAGAGGTTTTAGTGTAGTAGCCCTCAGGCACTTTCGTCCAGAAAAAGTAGACCTCGGCCCGTTCAAAGTTGGACAGCCCTGGTCTAGTCTGTGTTTCGGGAGGAGCACACAAAAGTTTGAACAGAGCAACTTGGTTCTTGCTCTTGTTCCCAGCAACTGGTGTACAGCACTACACAATCCTTGACATTATGCAAGGAATATTCAGTCATTACGAATAGCCTCTAAGAGGAGGGACTAAATGTATTACTGACTCTTGCAAAAAATAAAAATAAAAATAAAAACCCAACCCAACAGCAACAGCAACAGCAACAAAACAGGGAGAGGAACACATTTCATTTTACTTTTAATTGGAACCTTCCTTTATAACGGCAAGAAACTTGAACATTAATTTGCAAACAATGTCATCAGTTTTTAGATACAGTGGTGATATGCATCACTTACAGGTGAAAAATTGTGAGTCCAATCAGTTCATGTTCTATTTGGTGATTTGTTGTTGAGAAGCACATCATATGTCCTTTCTGTGGTGTCAATTTTTCTTTTGACCTGACTGTTCCTTTTGGACCAACCCTACATGAATGGGTAGTTGTAGGACTCCCCACAGATTTGAGTCTCACCCTTGCCCTGAAAGACCTACTATGGAAGAGAGTGTCATTACCAACCAGCCTGCTGGAGCTGCAGACAGCTGCTTTCCAGGTTAGTTTTCCTTTGAGAATGCATTGAGGTGCCTGCAAAGGTAACTAGCTGATGTTGCTCACTGGTTTCCATGGTTACCACCTGGCATTCAACAGCCCATTGTGACACAAGTGCAGTCCTGTTTCTTACTAATGACATAAATATTCACGACTTTGGCGCAATTGATAACAGCCTGTATTTTCATCTGGAATAATTTTGTAGCACTTGATGACTTTCTCTGCAGGGTGGCGTCATGTACCTATATAGTTTCTTGCACAGAGCCAAGTAATATTAATTTTTCAAGGCCTGGGCAGAAGGTGACCTTGAGAGAAGGAAGGAAGAAGGAGGCCTTTTTGGTATTGTTGTCCTGATAATGTGTGTGTGTGTGTGTGTGTGTGTGTGTGTGTGTGTGTGTGTGTTGGGGGGGAGGGAGGGAATCATCTGGCAAATGATTTCATCTTCTATACTGTTCAAGTAAAAGCCAGGAAAAGGACAGTCTGAATTGCTTCCTGAGTAAAAGGGCATATGGGCTTAATGCTTTTGCTCAAACTCCTGGGTATGCATTTGGTCTGTGGATCATAGAACTCAGTTGTTGTGATCCAGTCATCAGTGGGTTCAAGTGGGGCAGGGAGACCAAAGGAAAGTGAAGCCAAAGTCAACAAAAAGTGGGGCTAAATGATTTTGGCATTCTTCCTCTGTTCTAGAGACACTGAAGTTCAACTCCTTACCCTTTAACATTGCACTGAACCAGAGGCAGCCTCTTATCTTGGTACGCTAGGTATTCACACTAACATACACAATTCTGTGCTTCAACTAGACAGACATATGGAGAGAGAGAGAGAGAGAGAGAGAGAGAGAGAGAGAGAGAGAGAGAGAGAGAGAGAGAGAGAGAGATGTATCTGTAACTGTGCATATTGATGTGCTGTTCTTCTCTTAGTTGCCTATGAGATCATGTCATGCAAGTAGGTGATTCCTTCATGAAGTCTTGTCTGACCTATGGAGAGGAATGGTGGCAGCTGCAAGAAATGGTCCCTTACTGACTTATATTTGGGATTAGAGATGGGCACGACTTGAAAAATTTTTTTTTCGAGTTGTCGTTAGTCGGGCCGGTTCCGTTTCGGCTCGTTTCCGTTTTTCGCGAAAATTTGCAAAAATTAGTCGGTTCGTTTTTTTGTTTTTTCGTTGTCGTTAGTACTGGTTTGGGGAGGGGGTAGCGGGCTCCTGGAGGGAGCTGCAGGAGTCAGCCAGAGCCACAAGTGACGGACTGGCAGACTCTTTGCACCCGCTGTGTCTCACGTACTTGCATGTAGTGCAATGCAAGTAGATCTGGCTTAGGGTTAAGACGGATTAGCGGAACGGCTAGGGTTAGGCTAGTTACGGGTGAGGTTAGGGTGAGTATTGGGGTGCATCTGGGTGCCTCTCTGACCCACTTAGAAGGACAGTGTACTGGCGTATGGGTTAGGCTTAGGGTTCGGGTTTGGGCTACGATTAGTGGGCTGTTTATGCCCAATTGGCACATCCCAGAAGTCTCTGTGGTCAACCTGGCCAAGTGGCCATGCGATTGGTGGAAAATTTGCATGGTCTACTCCCATGGGCGAGCCCATCATTGCAAATGTGCAGGTATAATAAAATAAAATAAAATAAAATAAAATAAAATAAAATAAAATAAAATAAAATCAACGGAGACTTTTTTTTGCAAGAAAAACCCACTGCTGCTACTGTAAAAATTCAAGCATTTAAAATAGCTAATTTTCGCATGTTTCTGTGGTGCTTTGGTGGAGTTTTGGGCAACGATTTCAAAAAAAATATTGCGGTCGCCATTTTGGATCCCCCCCCACCGCATGGCAAATGGATGCGCCCTCCCAGCCTGGTACAGTCAGCAAAACCTGGCCATGCGATTGGTGGAATGGCTCCAAAACTTTGCATGGTCCACTCCCATGGGCGAGCCCATCATTGCGAATGCGCAGGTGTAAAAAAATAAAAATAAAATAAAATAAAATAAAATAAAATCAACGGAGACTTTTTTTGCAAGAAAAACCCACTGCTGCTACTGTAAAAATTCAAGCATTTAAAATAGCTAATTTTCGCATGTTTCTGTGGTGCTTTGGTGGGGTTTTGGGCAACGATTTCAAAAAAAATATTGCGGTCGCCATTTTGGATCCCCCCCACCGCATGGCAAATGGATGCGCCCTCCCAGCCTGGTACAGTCAGCAAAACCTGGCCATGCGATTGGTGGAATGGCTCCAAAACTTTGCATGGTCCACTCCCATGGGTGAGCCCATCATTGCGAATGCGCAGGTGTAAAAAAATAAAATAAAATAAAATAAAATAAAATCAACGGAGACTTTTTTTGCAAGGAAAACCCACTGCTGCTACTGTAAAAATTCAAGCATTTAAAATAGCTAATTTCCGCATGTTTCTGTGGTGCTTTGGTGGGGTTTTGGGCAACGATTTCAAAAAAAATATTGCGGTCGCCATTTTGGATCCCCCCCACCGCATGGCAAATGGATGCGCCCTCCCAGCCTGGTACAGTCAGCAAAACCTGGCCATGCGATTGGTGGAATGGCTCCAAAACTTTGCATGGTCCACTCCCATGGGTGAGCCCATCATTGCGAATGCGCAGGTGTAAAAAAATAAAATAAAATAAAATAAAATAAAATCAACGGAGACTTTTTTTGCAAGGAAAACCCACTGCTGCTACTGTAAAAATTCAAGCATTTAAAATAGCTAATTTCCGCATGTTTCTGTGGTGCTTTGGTGGGGTTTTGGGCAACGATTTCAAAAAAAATATTGCGGTCGCCATTTTGGATCCCCCGCACTGCATGGCAAATGGATGCACCCTCCCAGGCTGGTACCAGCAGCGCAGCAGTAGCAATAGCCAAGGAGAGGGGGGCAGGGAACCCCCCCCCCCAAATAAAACACCCTTCTGGCCTGGTAGGTGCCCTCAGACAGTTTTCGCCTACTTTTAGGGCCGGGAATCGGGTTTTTTTTAACTTTTAAAAACTTTTTTTCTGTGCCTTGGCTTGGCATTGCGCGATGCAAGTAACGAGCACGACAAATCAGACCAAATTGTTTGTTCGTCGGTTCGAGCTGGAAGTCTGGCGGAGTAATTCCCGTTTCCGTTTCCGTAGAGTAACGGATACGAGTAACGGAAACGGAAACGGGAATACCGCTAAGTCGTGCCCATCTCTATTTGGGATCTTCTCCTACACACTAGTAGATACCATGTGCAGGTGTGCCCTCTGGGCCAACCACAGGAGGAATGAACTTTTCATGTTCCATTAAAGCTACCAGATAAAGCCTAGGGAAAGATTACTAGCCTGGGGCATGATAAGTTACATTTTAAAAGTAAGTATAGTTAGTATAGTTAGAAGTTAGTATAGTTCTGTGATTCCCCCACAGCTGGTTGCAATGACAGTTTTCTTTTTCTTTAGAAAAGTAACACTCTGGTTCTTTTTCTGTTTTTTAGAATGCCATTTCTAATCCTCACTTTTAATAGCATTAGAAAAAATCGAAGCAAGCAGCACAAGATAAAGTCAAACTAGTAACTGAGCCATCTGATATTTCATTAAGGGGAAACATACCTCTGTAGCTATAACAGTTGAAGCTATAACCCAGAATCTTATTGGGAGTGTAAGTGCAATTTTGTAAATCAGAATGGCAGACTCATGCTAATTAGTGAACTGTGTAAGTTGCATAACTGATGCTTGACCAAGAAAGTGAATGACACCTTATTGAGTAGTGACAATTTGCTGCTGTGATTCACAAAGTTACTTATTTTAGTCTAAATTCCCAATAGAGCTCTGGCCATAATTAAGCAAAATTATCCCAGGTTAAGTTATAGATATAATGTAACTAGAGATGAGCATGAAATGAATTTTTAATTCATTTTGTTATTCATTATTCATTTCATTCCCTAACAAAATGAATAATGAACCCCACTCTGGAAGAGAAATGAAACGAAATGAAACAGAAATTTCTGTTTTGTTCCGTTCCATTCCGTTTCTCCATAGGAATGCATTAGCTTTTTTTAAAAAGCCCTGATCAGTTGTAGTGCAGGCCCCCTGCTGGGCTTGCCGGAAAATAAAAATAAAAATATTTTTTTAAAAAAAGCACTGAGCATGGGGCGCCTTAGAGCTGGCCGTCACTTTTTTTAAAAAGCCCCAGTCAGCTGTAGTGTGGCCCCCCTGCTGGGCTTTCAGGGAAAAAAGAAAAAAGAAAATAAAAATAAATTTAAAAATAAATTTTAAAAAAATGTGGCGAGCACAGGGCGCCCTAGAGCTGGTCGGGGCTTTTTTTTAAAAAGCCCCGATCAGCTGTAGTGTGGCCCCCCTGCTGGGTGCTTGCAGTAATAAAAAATAAAAATAAAAATAATAGAAATCAGAAAAGCACCAATGGGGCCCTGGTAAGTCCAAAAAACAAAAAATAAATAAAAAAATGAAATGAAATGAATTACGAAATGAATGTGTTTTAAAACATTAATTTTGTAATAAATGAAATGAATTGGGGTGAGGAGAAACGAAAAATGAACAAAACACCATTTTGGTGTTTCGTGCCCATCTCTAAATGTAATTTGGCTATGCCTTTTGTACTGGAAATATTGGAACCAATTATAAGTAGCTTACTATTAGTAGATTGTTACTTTCAAACTATGCTACCGCAGAGTTACAACCAGAGTTCTCAAATATATAGGTTCCAAGCATGGAAAGTTACTTTGAGGAAGAGTGAATATTATATAAGCCATTCATAAATGGGTAGTGATAGGTTCAGTGTACTTGGGGACTCAGCTAATGGTAGTGTATCCAGTAAGAAAAAGCTGTAAGCAACATACTTTTCAGTCAGACTTGCTACGTCCGACCTAAAGTTACAGGAAGCCAGATTTCAGATGATTATCAGGAAGAACTTCTTAGCATGATAATGGAACCAATGACCTTGGGAGATGATGAGCGCTCCAGTGTTGCAGGCAACCATGTACCAGATCTACTTTGATTTTGATTCCTGCATCAAGCAGGGGTTGGAGTTGATGGGTTTATCCTTCCAACTCCATTATTCTATGATTCTGTGGTAGTTTGAGATCAAATAGAAATGGAATTCTAAGAAGGAAAGGGAGAAGGGATGGGGGCAGGAGAGGCAGGTAACCTTGTAAAATACGCACAAAGCCTTGATGCTAAGAAAATAACATGAGTTTAATTTTGATGATGCAAAAGCTATGCAAAGGCTGTTGAAATAAAAAAATAAAAATCTAGCTCAAATTCTCAATACAGTATGTTCCAGCAAAACAACATTAGCCTTGGCCTTGTTATAAACCAGCACCCAGCTGTCCAATAAATATTAATTGTTGCTCATCCACTGCACAGCATCCAGTCATCTTTCATGGAGAGACTTCAGGGCCAACACATTCTCCTGTTGCTGAGAAAATTGCATCATTTTCCACTCTGTAGGGACACTGCAATTTGAGGCTTCAGTGGGGTTGGATAGAACCAGTGATATACTCACACTGTGGAACCAAAACAGGCAAATGAGAGGTCCACATGAATCACAACTGCCTTCCATCAAGGGGTAGAAGGCAGAAGCTCCTTGTTGTATCCCTTCAAACTACAGTACTGCCTTTAGAGTTTAGTTGGATCTTGTCCTGAGATGAGCAAACTTCTCTAATCTTCCAGATGGACCATGGCTCCCAAAAGCCCCAGTAAGAATGAACAATGGAATGGGAAGTTGTTGTCCCGATTGGTCCACCTGAAAGGTCCAAAGTTCCCCAGCACTATGAATGCTGCCAAATGCTGGGTTTGCTTTTTGTGTAAAACTCTCTATGGTGCTCCTGTCTGGATTTCCTAAGAGCATAGTATTATTCAGTACTGCACCAGGGAGCCAAGCCGAGAGGAAAAGGATGTGTTGACATATTTATAAAGATTGCTCTCTTAGGCCAAGATAACGTCCATTCAAAGGAAAGGGATATTTTCAGTCTAAGATCAATGTTCCCAAGGGACAATGCACTGGAAAAGGTGGCACTGCTAGGTTACATTGATGTCTAACCTCTGTGCAGTGTTTATGCTTATTTCCCCTGTTAGCCTAATTGAAATTGTACTTCTTTCTTAAGAAAGAGATCGACCTTTAGAATGAAACAAGCATATTTTATTAATGATTGTCCCAATCCCTTAATGCATCCATATGATTTCATTAGTTTCAAAGTGTAAAGTAGGAATTGGCTTTCTACAGTCTGGTGACCAAATCCCCCACCTACCCAAAAGAGAGAAATAAAACAGTCTTTTAACAAGGAAATGTCTTTCATACTGAGTAGATCATTGCAGATATTCAGTCTGTAGATTCTGGTTCCACTGCAGGGATGTTTTGTTTGTTTTCAGTACAAAAATGTAAAGACCATCATTAAGAGAAAAGATACACATGTCCTTGGATTCTGTGTATTCATCCTATGAAGGCTGCATTCTGGAGTTGGAAGGGTCCATTGAGAATAATAATAATTATTAGTAAAATAAAATTTGAGATCTGAATTTGAGATCTGAAAGGGATCCTTTGGATAATTTTTAAGGAGGTACAGATGCTATTAAGGTGCCTCATGTAATATGCCAGCAAATTAGGAAAACTCTGCAGTGGCCAGAGGATTGGAAAATATCAGTGTATCTACATCCCAATCCCAAAGAAGGGCAATGCTCCAACTACCATACAATTGCACTCATTTCACATGCTAGCAAGGTTATGCTCAAAATTCTACAAGGAAGGCTTTAGCAGTATGTGGGCAGAGAACTCCCAGAAGTACAAGCTGGATTTTGAACAGGCAGAGGAGCTAGAAATTAAATTGCCAACATGCGCTGGATTATGGAGAAAGATAGAGAGTTCCAGAAAAACATCTACTTATGCTTCATTGACTATGCCAAAGCCTTTGATTGTGTGGAGTCAGTTCTTATAGGAATGGGAGTGTCTGACCACCTTATCTGTCTCTTGAGAAATCTATATGTGGGACAAGCAGCAACAGTCTGAACTGGATATGGAACAATATGGAGCAATTTTGACTGGTTCAAAATTGGGAGAGGAGCACGACAAAGTTGTATACTGTCACATGATGTGTTAACTTATATTTAATGTGCATCATGCAAAAAGGCAGGACTGGATGAATCACAAGCCAGAATTAAGATTGCTGGAAGAAATATCAACAACTTCAGATACACAGATGATACTATAATATCAGAAAGTGAGAAGGAATTAAAAAAAGTTTAATAATAGTGAAAGAGGAGAGTGCAAAAATGGGTTGAAGCTCAACATAAAAAAACCTAAGATCATCGCTACCCGTCCCATCAACTCCTGGCAATCAGAACGAGAAGAAATGGAGGCAGTGGCAGAGTTTACTTTCTTGGGTTCTATGATCACTGCATATGGTGACTGCAGCAACAAAATCAAAAGACACTTGCTTCTTGAGAGGAAAGTGATGACAAACCTCAGCAGCATCTTAAAAAGCAGAGACATCATCTTACCAACAAAGGTCCAGATAGTCAAAGCTATGGTTTTTCCAGTAGTGATGTATGGAAGTGAGAGCTGGACCATAAAGTAGGCTGATTGATGTAGAATTAGACAACTTTGAGCTGTGGTGCTGGAGTTAACTCCCGAGAGTCCCCTGGACTGCAAGGAGATCAGACTTCTCTATCTTGGAAGAAGTCAACCCTGAATGTTCATTGGAAGCACATATTTTGAAGCTGAAGCTCTAATACTTTGGACACCTTGTGAGGAGAAAGAACTCCTTGGAAAAGTCCCTGACCTTGGGAAAGATTGAAGGCAAAAGGAGAAGGGGGACAACAGAAAATTAGATGGTTGGACAGTGTCATCAGTGCAACTAACATGAACCTGACCAGTCTCCGGGAGATAGTGGAACACAGGAGGGCCTGGCATGATCTGATCCATAGAGTCAACAAGAGTTGGTCACAACCTAAGCACTGAACAAGGCAACAATGAGGAACTGAACTCCCAACCTCTGGCCCCACAGCTAGACACTTAAATCACTGGATCATATCTGGAGGGGGAATGGTGTGACATTTCCTGCCAGGGATTCCTCTCCAAAATGGTCTCTTCCAAATGACATGTCTCTCACAGGGGAAAAGTTGGGAGAACTTAAACTATACAACTTGTCAGTGCATTTCTAGGCAGTAATTGGAAGGTGGTGCAGCATTGCAATTAAGGCTCTATTTCTGGCATCTTTAGGTGCAGAAATAGTGGTTTCTGTAAAGCGGCCTTAGGTCATTTCGAAGAGAAAGGTGGGATAGAAATATTTTTAAATAAATGGTCCCTTTCAGTCCAAGGTGTGTTTTTCTGTATTGGTTACCTGGGATCATCTTCTTAGGTAAGAGTCACAATCATGTGGATGGTCTTGCAGTATGAATTCTGGTTTATAACAGTATCATTTTTGTGTCCACTCTTGAATGAACCCATTTCAGCCCCTGTGTATAGCTTAATCTATCTTTCTTCCTGTGTAGATAGAGCTGCCCATTTCGTGCCCCAAACTTTGGCTGCCTTTGTATTTACCAGTAGTTGTACCAGTTCTGTTACTTCACTGTTCAAATGTGTGAAGGGATTATGAGACCAACTCCTTAATATCTCCTTTGTGGCATTCCACAGTTGGGGAAGAAGATTAGCTCTATCAAAGATGAGTGAAGAAACACAATTGCATTCGAGAATTGCATGTAATCACCTCCTTCTGAATCTGGAAAAAGAAAGTAGAGTAAATGCAAGATCATGTGATACTGTGTCTATGCGTTTGATGACTCTACATTTGATGACTAGCATTTGAAGGCTTGAATGGTTCCTTCAGTAGAAAAGCATTTCCTTATGAGGTGAGGCGAGAGAAACATGCCAAATAAAAGAGATGGCAAATCTATTAGAGACCGAGTGCCCAAACTGCGATTCATAACCCACTAATTTTTCTCAAAGTCCCAATACAGCAATTTAACCTGAATACAGGTGGCTGTGACGGGGTAATGTTGGGTGCCCACAGAAAGGGCTCTGAGTACCACCTTTGGCACCCATGCCATAGTTTGGACAACACTGTTATAGAATCTTTGATCTGTAGTAGCCCAATCAGACCTAAAAGCCATCACTCATTGGGAGCTGAAGTAAGGAAGCAATGAAGTTTCTTGGGAGAATCAGCTCTCAGTGTTAGTTGGATTTACTGCATAACATTTATTTATTTATTTATTTATTTATTATTTATTTATTTATTTATTTATTTATTATACCACCCATCTGGGTACCATATAGAGTCCATGAGGTGTATTTCTGCAATGATGCTTCTCTGCACTGTATTTTCCAAAATTAATGCCACTGCACTGTCTTCTTATGCAAAAAATCACTCAGGGAGATCTTTCCAAAGGCCAGCTTGTTTAGATTGTAACTGTCACTGTTTGCATATGTAATTCAAATAGCATAGGAGAATAAGCAGCTATAACAATGAACTGAAAAGGATCCTAGCTGGCTCATCAAAATTGCACCTATCTTATAATGGAAACTTTGCAGGAGTTTTTATGGAAGTAGACACTGAGGACCTATATTCTGTTTATGAAATGCAGCCACACTGTGAAAATCTCCATACAGGGCAACTGAAGAATATATATAAATAAGAAACAAAATGTTTCCTTAGACAAATATAAAATAGAACTCAGAAGAACTTCACATTTTGTTGCATAATCTTAGTAATAATATCAATAAGAAAACAGTTCTACAGATTATAAGCTTTTATGAAAGAGACACTTCTCTTTCTGCTGTAATCCAAGTTGTTCCGCATTTTGTTATTCCATTAACAAAGATCTGAAGTTCAATATGCCTTCCTGTCAACCACATGGTCCCCTCTTGTTCTGTGGGAATTTAAATACTGTCTCCAAATATATTCCACTTGTGAACCATCTTTGGTCAAGCCCTTTCACCCACTATGAGCAAACAGAGAGCATCCTTCCCAGTGTAGAGAGTTCCCAGTTCTAGATTCCGGCCATCCCATTCTACTTACTTACTCCCTGGGTTATTATAATCAGCTTTGAACTGCTGAGCTGGAAGTGACCTTGAGGATCATGGAGTCAAGCCCTCCTCAAGAAGACACAGTGGGAAATTGGACTCCCAACCTAGGGCTGTGCAACCAGAGACCTCAGCCGCTGAACCAATCTGTGCCTCCACAACTGTCATCACATCCACTGACCCTGCTTAGCCCTGTTTGGACTGATTTTTAGAGAAGACTCCCTCTTCCATGAGTTGACTGTTACCTACCTCTCTTGTATCTGTGTTGTGATTTTGGATTTTTAAGGACAAACAGCTGGAGAACTGAGATTGCTTCTAGTATTTAATCTTAGCAAGAGGATTATTTATCATTTAAAATTCATAAAAGAAACAGAAATATGTTAGCACTGTTCAAATACTTGAAAGGCTATCTATCATCCAGAGGAGGGGTAGGATCTGTTCTCGATCATTCCAGAGAGCAAGAGAGGCACTGGCCAAGGGGTTGGACTTGATGGCCTTATAGGTCCCTTCCAACTCTATTATTCTGTGATTCTATGAATCCTGAATGGATATTTGGCATCAAAGCATCTATCTATATAATCTATAGGTCTACACTGTTTGTACACATTGTTTAAAGTTGGTTTCAAAAGCTGAAATAGAGAATCAAAATGCTTGAGCTTTTTTTCTTGCTATTCTTCCTTCTAGCTGATAGTTGAGACAGAAACGTTGCCATATAGGACAGCTGAAAAATTTCTCTGTTCCTTATGTTTTTTTGAGGGTGGCTGTTGATTTTGTAGCAAGCAAAAGATGGCAAATGTGTCAGTCCATATGTTGTTGGATTACAGCTTCCGCCTACCCCAGAAGCACAGAGGAGTGTAATCCATGGCAGTTGTTTTAACTCTGCAGTGCCACACAGTCACCATTTTGGCAAAGTAGTTCATGCAGAGGCCAATCCCAGTATGACTACTGGTGGCTGTACAGTGAACCTGTCCATGCACAAAGCATCCTTCACAAAGCATTTTTTGTTTCCATGGAGACTGGGACTACAGCATTATGATGTAAGAAATGGGAAGCAAAAGAACCAGAAGACAGACAACAGCTAGCTGGAAAAATCTGCCCTGTTGGTTCTTAGGTGTATAGTGCTACAAATGCTGTGGCAGAATGGGAAAACCTAAAAGGAAGAAGTGGTGTTGCAAGAAAAGAAATAAATCATGCCTTGTAGAAGAGTCAAAAGGCTACAGAAGGCCTTGGTTTTGATCATCATTTGTCACTAGGCATACGAAGATAAGATCCATGGCATCTGGAGAAAGGGTTGGGTGGATACAGGAACTTCAATGACCGATTAGTTATATTTTGGGAAACCAGTGCCCCATCTGGAAGATCCCTACGTCAAAGACAATCTGAAATATTTTACAGAGAGCTTAGAAGTAATTAGTCATATGGTATGCCTGTGGCTGGATAGATCCGTGAGTTGGGTATCTGGTGGCAGAGCCACAGTTTGGAATTTCAATGCCCCACTGTACTTCCAGAGAGAAGACCAGCCTGTGTGGCCGTGAGCAAGTTACACAGTCCCAGAGTGCCCCACAGAAGAAGGAAAAAGTAAACTACCTCTGAGAACTTTATGCCTTGAAAACCCTGAGAAGGATTGCAATAAGCTGGAATTCATACACTCACCCACACACCCTTGCTGCTATCTCACCTGGGGGGAAATGAAAGTCCGGCTTTTCTTCTTTCTTGGTCACATGACTGAAGATGTGGGATCTTCATTCCCATGTACATTTTTTTTTAAAAAAAGTGCCGTTCACCCCACGGCCAGCAGGTGGTGCTAGGAGAAAAGAAAAATAATTTAAAAAACAGTGCTGACAGCCCGAAGGCCAGCTGATCAGCGCTGGGGGAAGGGGAATTTTTTTTTTTTAAAAAGCACCAACCAGCCCCAGGAGCTGGTGGAGCTAGGGAAAAAAATGAAAACAAACAAAAAAACCAGCCTTGACAGCCCGAAGGCCAGCTGATCAGTGCTGGGGGGGGGGGATTTTCTTTTTAAAGTGCCAGCCAGCCCCAAGACAAGCTGGTTGAGGCTAGGAGAAAAAAAAATCAGAAAACTGGAAAAATGGATCATATGCAAGTTCCCATGGACTTCTGGCTCACATTTTTTACCAGAGCAAAAAATTCCCAATTTCTCCGGTAGGTCACGGAAAACTTGCTAATGGGGGCATAACCAGTTTTTTTTTAAAGCCTGGTGGCTTTGGGGCCAATATTTTTGGAAACGCTATATCTTGAAATTTAATCAGCATTTAAAGGACGTGTGATAGAGCTTAGTCTAATAGCAACCCTTTCCAGAGTTTTCTAGGCAGAGAGTACTCAGAAGTAGTTTACTTCATAGATTACAAAGCAATGACTGAAACCAATTATTAAGTCATAACTAGAGTAGTCCCATTGAATCAGTGCAATGCACATAGCAGTTGAATTACCAAATCCACACTGAGTCAGTGGGCCTACTCTAGTTGTGGTTAAACTATTGGTCAGGATATCTGTTGCCCATATAGACCTGTAATTGTGATTTAAACTGCTAGCAGCTTTATCCCGCATCTAGAGACTGAACATCTTCATTTATATGAAGAAGCATGATTAGGTACACAAAAGCTTGTGAAAGCCAAAAACTAGTTAGCTTTATAAGTGATAAATTACTGTTTCTGGTATAAATTCTTATCCAACAGACTAACAAGGCTACCTGCTACTTTACCTTGTCTGCTTCGAATATCTGCCAGAAAGCAGAAACATGCAACCAGAAAACTTATCAATGCATGTATTAAGCTTTAGCAGTGTTGGTGAACCTATGGTATGGATGCCAGAGGTGGCACTTGGAGCCCTTTCTGTGAGCACCCGACATCGCCCCTTCACAGCCACCTGTATTCAGGTTTTGAATCACAGTTTGGGCACTCGGTCTCTAAAAGGTTCCCCATCACTGGTCTATAATGTGATAGTGGGTGACATCTGTGTGTGTGTGGGGGGGGGGAGACTGTGAGGGAAGGTTGCGCTAAGATAGCTAAGAATTAAGTCGATATTACTGTATTAATGATATCAGTGGCCTTGATGCCAGATGAGCTGTATAAAAATCTAATAAGTGAATAAATAAAATAATAATAAATCAATAAAATTTATTAATGAAATTAATAAAAACAGTAAGGAGAGCCATACAAGCTAATAAGATAATAAAAAGTATTTCTGTATGACATAATAAATTAATTAAATTGCGTTTAAAGAAGTTAGGTTTGTTTTCCAGTTTAAACACACCTATTTTGGGGTGTGTGTGTCACCAGCCTATTGTTTGGTGACACCTAAAAGCCAACGTTATAAACTCTTACATAAACAATGTTAAATCTGGTGAAGAGCCAGTGGGAGAAGAGTATAGATTAACAAGTTTTCATGTGCCTAATCACACTTCTTCAGACTACACACTGCTGGTAACATCACAGTCATACAGGGCTACATCCTCACCCAATCTTTTTTTTTTTATTTAAAGCTCTGAGGTGAGTCTTTTGTCCTCTATGGCTGCTGTTTCATGTTGATTTTCTTTTCTTTTCTTTTTTGTGAGGTGGATATTTTACGATCTCTTAGAAGGAAGCAAAATACAGTGGTATCTTGTATAAAGAAATTAATTCGTTCTAAATGAAATTATGTTAAGCAAATTTCCTTTATACAAGTTTCCCATAGGAATGCATTGAAAACAGAGTAATCCCTAATCACAACCATTTTTTTGTTGTATGGATTCACCCCATAGACAATTCTGTTAAGCACATTTCCCCTATCTCCAGAATTTTTTATGTTGTACAGATTTTATGTTATACAAACTGTTATATGAGGATCCACTGTAGTAACGATTTGTGCCTCTGTTTGGTATGCATATTTGTAGGACACAGTGGCCTTGTGTTGAGCTTCTACCTATTGAATAGTCATCACCCTGGAGGTTTGCAGTTTAGGAAACATCAAGGAAACAATTCACTATTTCTGTTGGAAGAAATTTGTTTCTAGACTAGATAGTGCAGGAGAAAAAATATGGCGAAACTCCTGAAGGAGAAATGGGTAAACATATTTACAGATGCCCCAATAGCTGGCTTCCATGCTTAAAAGTCAGCTGGCAGCCTCCAGTAAGAAGCCATGTGTGTTTGTTTCCCTCTGTATTTTACCCTCACATTGAGTTGCAACTTGCCACACATTCAAGGGAAAAGGGCAGCCAGTGATGGGACCCAGGGTAACTGTAACCGTCTCTCTCCTCAAAACCCACTAAAGTGACCCATTTTGATTCAACATGTTGCTACTGCTATTCCTGTAATACAGATCTCGGATTAAACTGAAAACTCTTGCCCAAGATTGTATACCAACTACTGATTACTTGGGAGGGGATTTGAATGGGCTGCTTTCTAATTTGGATTAAATATTAGTTTCCCCTTATTGGGCACAGAGTAATGTTTATAGAGTGGAAGTACAACCTGTAATGAAGAGGATGTAGGTGGAGTAATGTGATTGCTCACTATGATTAGCAATCAGGTCTAAGTTGATTGTGGGGCTTGGTCATTTATATTTATAAAGAAAATATGCACAGCATGGTAACACTTTTGGTGTGAATGATTGTTTTACTGCCTCTCTATGTACTGTAGTTAAAGCCTCTGTGATTAAAGATAATTTGCTTCTTCTCTGTCCCTTTTTTTCTTTCTTTCTTTCTTTCTTTCTTTCTTTCTTTCTTTCTTTCTTTCTTTCTTTCTTTCTTTCTTTCTTTCTTTCTTTCTTTCAAGGCCTGCAGCTAATCATGTGCGGTTGAATAAATTCAGACTGATGGCTACCCTTTTCAAGGTTTTCTTTGTAGAGAATACTCAGAAGTAATTTACTGTCCCCTCCTTCTGGGGGTGCCCTGGCAGTGTGTAGCTTATCCCTGGCCACACAGGCTGGCATTACTCATAGGAGGCACAGTGGGGAATCAGACTATCAACCTCTGACTCCATAACCATATACCCAAACGACTGAGCTATCTGGCTAGTGTTTGAAGCATAGATCAGTTAGTCTTGCATTAATCAATGAAAAGCAACTGTCAACAACCAAGTCTTTCTATTCTGTTTAAAAGAAATCAACAAGAAAGGCTCCCTTGGGTCTTTTTTATGGAGAAAAAAAATTAAATAAGTAACATTTTGAATGAAGCTGGGTTGCTTCTATGGATACCCTAAGCACATCTGATCTTGCCTGATTTCGGAAGCTAAGCAGAGTCAGCCTTGGTTACTATTGGATGGGAGACCACCAGAGAATACCAGGTGCTGTAGGCGCCTGGAGTGGGAACTGGCAAACCACTCCAGTATTCCTGCCAAGAAAATTCCATGGACATGGGGTCATGAAGAGTCGGTCATGTCTGTAATGACACACACACACACACACACACACACACACACACACACACACACACACACACACACACACACACACACACACACACAGAGGTTCACTTTTCCTAGGGATGAGTTTATCTCTTGTTGAGACACAACAAAAACATAGTGGCCAGCTCTTGAGCAGAATCTATGTGACTGATCTTGGGGATGAGACTGGTTCACAGAAGCGTAGGCATTCCTTTTATGGGCACAGAACTAGTTGTGCTGAGTCATCAAAAGTTTTATGCACGACACTGCAGGTGCTGCATGTTCCCTCCTCTTCCCCACTCACTAGGTGCACGTGCTGCCTGGGTCTCCCTTGTCAGGAAAATGACTAGGCCAGTCAGAAGCATGGACTTCCCTTCTCCACTTCCTTTGGTAGCCCTCAATCAGATGTGGAGTAGGCCTGAGGGGAGAGAATGTGCAGCATCCGTGTTGCACGTTCAGTTTTTGACAATTTGGAACAATGTGCTTCATGCCCATCTCTACCTTTAAGACACTTTGCTTCTGGATTATCCCTGTCTACCACATGTCTGTCTCACCCTTCCTTCCAGAACCCAGAAGAGCACACTCTGGTTTTTTCAGTCTTCTGCTTGATCTGGAAGAGAACAGCTGCTCAATGTTTTCTATTTGGAGCCTTCCAAATCAAACCCTTATTTTATCTGGGCTTTCATAACAACTATAATCTGTAGGAACAGGCATTTGATGGTAAAATTAAATGACAAATCTAGCAGGATGTGAGAGCAATATTTTAGAAATCAATCCCTACAAATATTACTTTTTCATTAAACTTTGAATGCTCCCAGACCAGCCAGAACAGAACAGAGGGGACTGAAGGGCAACCTTTGAACAGGATAAAACAACCAAATTCATGACACATTTAATTAGACAGGGCTGATGCAATAAGCCAGTCAAGATGTCCAAGAACCAAATTTCATTTCAGCATGGAAAATCAATATTCTACAGAACAGTTTGGAAGTTACCATTCTGCACTCTTTTGCAGAACATTGATTTTTTTTCTCCTCTGAAACCAGTACTAGAATATATTGGCATTGTTGTTTGTTGCCTTAGTATTCTCAAGTGTGTAGGGACAGGTAAATTTTGATGGGTCATCCTTCTCAGAGATTGCCCTTCTGGGCTACTTTGCAGGATATCCCACCCACAGGAGGTACTTGAATGTGGCACCAGGTGACATTTTGGGACTTGTTGCACCTGTCTTTTCTAGTCTGTTGAGATAGGTGGATTGGATGTACTTTTTGGAAGTTCACATTTGGGACTGTATTGTAGAACACTGATTTCCTGCCCTAAACTTCTATTGGAATATGGTTCTTGGACAGGTTTTGTTACTTTCTGCATCATTCCAGTCCAGTTACATGTGAGCTGTAAATTTTGCTAGTTTATCATACTTGCAGATTGCCATTCCTGGCAATTCTGTTCTCTTCTGACTGGTTTGGGACATCAAAGGGTTAATGAAAGAGTAATATTTGACAAGTTTGATTTCTAAAACATTGTTCAGACATGTATCCACCTAACCACACTAATTTTGGTACCAGTTTTGATTATCAAGTGCTCCTTCCACCTCAATATTTCAGGTCTTACCTAGTCCACATTATGGCATCCCACATTGGTATAACTATAGCTCAAACATTAGTTATTAAAACATGTACAATAACATCCTAAACAGCCTGACTCATGGTGTAAGCATCCATCCTACTGCTATCTCTGTTAATTATTTTATTAATAATTCAAAAAGCTTCAGAGAGGGATATGCAATGAAATAACATGCTTATGTGGTGGCTCAGTGGACTAAGGCTCCAAAAACTGTTGGCTGCAAAGTTGGCAGCCCGGAAGTTCAAATCCCGGATGCCACACAGAGCAGCGAACTCCCACTGATAACCCCAACTCCTGCCAACCTAGCAGTTTGAAAGCATTTGAATGCAAGTAGATAAATAGGTACTGCCATAAAAAGCAGGAAGGTAAAACAGTGTTTCCTTGCAGCCATGCCGGCCATGTGGCTATGGACTTGCACAACACTGGCTCTTTGGCTTGAATACAGATATGAGCACCACCTCTAGAGTCGGAAATGACTAGCACACGTGTGTGGGGAACCTTTACCTTTGCCTTTAACATGCTTATCTTGTTGACAACAATACCTCGGACATCATACACAGAACAGCAAATGTTGACTCTGTCAAGAAAAGATGAAACTGTGTCACACTTTATCTGTGAACATCCAAAGAGTGCACAAAAGAAATTACAAAATTAGACATGATAGTGGCAAAATCAGTGCACTGGTCATTATGAAAAATAAATAATGTGTTAGCATCCCAAAACCCATGGGAACACCAAGAAGAGATGGTGTCAGAAAATGACAAAGTCAAGATGTTGTGGGATTTCTGGATGCAAACTGATAGACACCTTGAACATAACATACCAGGAATAATATTAATAGAATGAGGAAATGTTTGGATAATTGACATTGCAATTCCAGGGGATGCCAGAGTGAAGATAAATAATTGGAAAAACTAATAGCGTACAGAGATGTGGCAGTTTATGGGCTTTGCTTATGAATGAAACAGGATTCAGTGGTCCCTGTAGTCACTGAGACTTTGTGAACAACATCAAAAAACTTCATACAATATTATAAGCAGTTGCAGGTCTCAGAAACAACACTATCAGAACTACAAAAATGGCAATATTGGGAACAGCAAACATGCTGTACCAATGTTTAACAGATACATACGTTTTTGCTCAAAACCTGTATCGGTTACAGTATATAATACCATTTAATACTGGGGTGTGGTGGCTCAGCAGACTAAGGCTCCAAAAACTGTTGGCTGCGAAGTTGGAAGCTTGGCACTTTGAATCCCGGGTGCCACGCAGCAGAGTGAGCTCCCGCTAATAACCCCAGCTCCTGCCAACCTAGCAGTTCGAAAGCAAGTAAATGCAAGTAAATAAATAGGTACCACCATAAAAAGTGGGAAGCTAAAACAGTGTTTCCTTGCAGCCATGCCGGCCACATGGCCATGGACTTGCACAACATTGGCTCTTCAGCTTGAATACAGAGATGAGTGCCACCCCTAGAGTAAGACACGACTAGCATGCATGTGTGTGTGGGACCTTTATCTTTTAATGTTTTTATAATTTTGATTTACTCTGCCTGGTAGTTTTGAATTGAATTGTAACTTAGAAATCCCCATGCTCTGAAGGCTGTGGGTTATTATATTGGACTCCTTGAGTGTTCTCCCAAGCCTAACCTACTTCTCTTGGGGGATTAGGCTTGGGTATTTTTTCTGTGCCATCTTTTCTCATTTTGCTCTGAAAACATAACATTAAATCAGGTTCTTCTTCTTCAGTATGTCTCTTCCAAACCACTTTGCACAACAGGGCAGTGGAAATTTATAATGTCTAGATACAGTGCTTCAAGGTTAATGTGGCTGGAGTTTGACAGCCCTGCTCCAGAAAAATAATAGGTCAGCATACAGAAGAACAGCTGTGCTACTGCATGCACATCAAACATTCCAGCTGGTTCAAGACAAACAGTTTTGTTTGGGGTTCCTTTTCTTTTTGTGTATTAGTTCCTTTTCTTTTTGTGTATTAGTGTTCTTCAAAGTGTGCAGAAAGGAATACAATCTAGTGCAGTGGTAGTGAACCTTTAGCACTCCAGATGTTTTGGACTACAACTCCCAGAATTCTGAGCCTAGATTGCCAATGACAAAGGACTGTGGGAGTTGTGGTCCAAAACATCTGGAGTGCCGAAGGTTCCACCATCACTGATTTAGTGAGTGGATATGTGGCTACATATAACTGATGTGCTACCTACTCCCTACCCCAGTGCTGGTTTTCATATTAGCAGGAATAAACCAGTTTAGACATACTCAAGGTTTCCCCAGGTCTGAGAAGAATCCTACAAAGAAGAGGTTTTTTTTAAAAAAAATTTCTTCGTTTGTTTCATTTTGTGGCAGTTGAAATGGAAACACATTAGCTGCCAAGTGATACCACGAGCTAAAGAATGAGGACATTTTCTCCCTTGAAATCCCCATTATATACCATTCAGAATGTGTTGTACATATACTCTAATCTGCGTACGGTATACAAGCTGTTAAAATCTAGTTGAAATAACTACATTGGTTTTGCATGGAAACCAAGTGAAGTGGGGGAACTACTTGCACCAAATTGTTTCCTAGCTTTGAGTCTACAGACACAACAAGTAATTTCAGCAGGGTAAGATTTTTTTAAGAGCACTTGAAGCCAATTGTGTCCCTGGTAGTGATCACATATTCCTTCCTGGATCAACTATGTGGGTAATGCCTGCCACATCAATAGAGCCCACACAGTGGGTAGGATATTGTTACCAGGCAAGATAATCAGATTTTGAAGCACACGGGTGGCATGATGTGGAAGTCATGCAATTTAAATAAACAGAACAATCAATGTTTTTACAAGAGTTTAAAGAATCATTATGAAATGGACTCTTTTAGAGGTTTTGTCACACAGTGAAATGTGGCCATAAAAGATAAAGGTAAAAGGTCCCCACCCAATATTTTTGGCTCAGTCCTAGGTAACAGAAAGGCAGCAGGAGGAACTCTAGCACCTCACTCTAATCAGAAGAAGATGGAGGACTCTACGTTGATGTGATGATCTCTTCACTCTAGTAACCATGGCTCCGAGGAGAATAGTGAATAGCAACCAATGAGGTCAATTCTTGAACTGATTATAGCAAGATCCTAAAATAGCACAATTACTTAGTCACACACATGATTGTCCAAATTGGAAGAGAGAGAGGGAGAGAGAGAGAGGGAGAGAGAGAGAGAGAGAGAGAGAGAGAGAGAGAGAGAGAGAGAGAGAGAGATTAAGGGCTGGCAACTTTCATTTTCATCAAGGCTACAGCAACAAAACCACACTATATTGGATGCAAGTGTGGAGCAAATTACTTCTTTTGAAGGCTAGGGAAAATAAGTCTATTGAAATATTGGAACTACCAAACCTGTTAGATTAAAAAAATATGAAGGGCAAAGCATTCATGTTGGGCAGGTGTCAGACAGGATGATGAATATGCCTTAGAAGTCAACTTAAAATCATAGTGTATAGTCTCCAGTCTCAGTGGAAAATAAGAAGTAACCGTATTGATACATTTGAAACTCAAGTGAACTTGTATGTAAAAGCTTACATAAAATATATCAGTATCAGTTAATCATTAAGGTGCCACAATGTTTTTATCTTCTTTTTGTTTTTGTTTTTGATTTTTTTTGCCTGACATTTAAAACTCATTAACATATTACCATTTTAGTAACCCAAGCTCTGGGGCTGGTTGACATTACTAGACTCACATCACCCATAGGATGTGGGGTATTCAACTCTTCTGTGCACTGCTGTGGTTCTTCTTTGGTGATAGTGCTCCAATCTGGGCAGAGGCCTGACCTGCCTGGTCCCACCTCCCCAGGCCACTGACCACTCATTGGCAGTGCAGGGAGATTTCCCGTCTTACCTCCTCACCAGAATGGTCAGCTGCTGGCAGAAGGGAGACTGGGCTGGATAGACCCCTGCCCAGATTGGAGCCACCCTGAAGAAGCACTTTGATGCAGGCCGGTAAGCAGCCCAGACAGCTGGGTGGGGATGGGCCTCACAGAATGCACAAAGCACTCCCCTCTAATGCTAAGTATGGGGAATATCTAGCCCTCTAGCACTGTTGGGTGGCTACTTTAGTCCACAAAGTCAATGCTGAAGAAAGCACAAGACTGAATTCTAACAATATGTGGATGGCTACTGCTGTATAATATGAATCTGTGATACATTTAGACAGGTAAATAGACCTGAGTACTTAATTTGGCAGTAGTTCTCCAGGTTCTCAACCATATGGCTTCCTTATCCTTTGCTGTTTGAAGATCCTTTAATTCAGTGGCGAGTAGGTTCTTGGAGTTTGGGTCTTCCTGGAACCCCTAAAACTTTGTTGAGGAGGGACCTATGAGATCTAATTTGCTGCTTCCACCAAAGTTCAGTAGTCACTATTGTTGGTTTGCCGTTCCTGCTATTGTCAGTACTCAAAGTCAACCACAACTGTAGTAGCTGTCTGTGCTGTAGAGATTACTCAGGAAACTGCTTTAGGAAATTAATTCATTATAGAACTCATTGTAATAAAGCCTTCAGAAGTAACTCATTGCCAGTCTAGGCCGGAATAACGAGATGACACAGTTTTTTAAGTTGGTTTAACATGGGCCACGATTTATTGAATACAAGAGCCAAATATTAACTGTAAGCATAACGATTTAACTCAAGGAGGACCTGTGAGGTAGCGCAATCAGTTATGGGTGGAATGATTTTACACGGCCCCTTTAACAACCACACGTTGGCAGCCCTCTAGGGGATCGTGGGTTTGTTATTAATTGGTTCCCTATCTAAACCCTACTCTAATTTTATTGAGGGCTGCCGGGACCTTGAAGATATTCATTAAACCAAGGGACCGTGACATAAGTAATTTTATAAGCGCTACCCGCCACAAAGAGATGCACCGCTGTCTCTTACCCCAACCCGCCGAAAAGTTCGGCACACAGGCCCTCCTAAATATCTTGAAGAAATATGTCGAGGCCCCTATCCAACAAATGTACGCCATCCGGACGATACAGGCCGAGATCTCGGGCCATAATATTAGGGTGTAGGATGACGTTACCCATCTCCGACTTGACCACCCGGGCAATTTCCCGATTAACTCCCTTACGGGCTTTATGCATCTGCTGTGGATGATGGTAAGGACCCCATTGCAATCGGGGAATAATCGCCGACCACAAAATGCGGGTACAAGGGCGATGCCACTTGAAAACTCTCAGGTCATCAATGACCTTAAGAATCAAAGTTTTACCCGACATGCGGGTTAAGTCGTTGCCACCGAGATGTATGATGACAATGGCAGGCGGAGGGTCAAGGGTGTCCGAAAGAGCTGTAGTCAAAAATGCATCCCAGGACATACCCCGTCGTCCCCTCCAAACCAGCTCTGCCCACTGTCCCAGGCCGAGATCGCGGCCACGTCCGGATCGTACAGCATACTTTGCCGCCCAGTACACAAAACTATGGCCGTAGAAAACAACTCGAGTGCGAAGCTCCGCAACTGGACCTGAAACGAGAAAACAGAAAGACTGGACCGGTATTACCGGTCCATTAACGGGCGCACGTATGCCTTAAAAGAATTTGACTTCCAATGGCCAATTCTCTGAATGCCAGCGGAATCAATGCCAATCGCAGCAGCCGTCGAGGCAGCCCCAATCCTAAAAGAATGGGTACCGAAATGCCATCCCTGTATACCAGCAAGCTGTAATGCGCTAAGAGATACCCTCCAAAATTGATAACGAGTCAAGGGCGACCCGTCCTCGTGCTGGAATAAGTAACCCCGGTAAGTGCCAATTTGCCGGGCGTACTGATGCAGGGCAACTATGGGACAAATTTGCGCCAAAGAACACCTGCGAAGATGTATCAAAGTGCCCCTGCCCCGGTAATCGGTTTTCGATTTACGCAAGCGGATCACAACATGGTCCGCCTCCAAGGCCAAATCGGTCCACATTAGTGCCGTCTCGGAGGTATCAGATTTGGAACAGGCCACAAGCTCGCTGATACGCAGAGCGGCGAAGAAGGCAGTTAAGGCAGCAGCATGAAACAATGAAACTTCAAAACTATTAACACAAACACGTGACCATGTCTCCGCGAGGCGACACAACATATGAGGTGAAATAGGCGTCCTGGTTTCAGCGAATTTGCCCCTCTCACGCGACCAACCCTCAATCATATTCGCAATCCTGAATTGACAGTCAGGAATAGCGAAACCTTGGGCCTTAGCATAATAATACAAGGTCGAAAATTTTCCCTGGATGGTCCGTGGTGCCCGTCCTTGAAAATGCAAGTACACCTGCAGTAGCCGGCCACATTTGATGTATTCCTTCCAAATTACAGAAACGAGCGTACTCCGCACAAGCGGCGGAATACGCACGCCGCGTACTAGGGGCTAAGGCCAGACTCATGGCCCAACTGGCCTCTACCCGCCAAGGCTCCATACCTCCGATGGGAGTTGATCTGGTTCCTTCCAAACAGAGGGTGCTAACGCTCTGAACCGCTCCATCTGTTGGCGGGACAGAGCGTCAGCCAAATCATTATGTACCCCCGGGACATGGCAAGCACGAAACACAATGTTAAATCGAAGACACCGCAAGGTAAGGGCCCTTACCAAACGCATAACACGCTTCGATTTAGAGGTCAAATTATTAACAACATGAACGACCGCCAAGTTATCACACTGAAACCTAACGGCTGAATTAGCCCACACATCCGCCCACAAATATACAGCTCCAACGATGGGAAATAATTCGAGAAATGTGAGGTCGCGCGTCAACCCACTGTGCTGCCATTCCTGGGGCCACTCCCTCGAACACCAACGGCCTCGAAAAAACATACCAAATCCATGAGCCCCAGACGCATCCGTCTGAAGCTGGAATTTGGCACCGTCCAGAACCTCATGGCGCCAAAAGTAAACACCGTTAAAGCCAGACAAAAATTCAAGCCACAGTGCCAAATCGTGCTTGATGTCAGCCTAAATACGGCGCCTGTGATGCGGACTACGAAGTCCGGCAACACAATCACATAACCGGCGCAAGAAAGGGCGGCCAGGAGCAACCACACGACAGGTGAAATTGAGATGCCCGATAAGTTGCTGCAACTCACGAAGAGTGGCTTTCGTGTGCGCCATCATCGCCATAAGTCTGGACCGTAATTCAACTAATTTATTGGGCCGGTAAACGGCAGGCCTGATTAACGGTGTCGAGTTCAATTCCCAGGAACGTCAGCAGAGTCGCAGGTCCCTCTGTTTTATCACCTGCAAGGGACAAACCCAATTCCTGCGCAAGCATTTGAAATTTAGCCATAAGTGCAGCGCACTGACCTGTGCCAGCGACGCCTGCAAATAAAAAATCATCCAGATAATGGACAATGTGCGAATCGCGTGATTGCTGCCTGACCACCCATTCCAAAAAGGAGCTGAATCGTTCAAAAGCGGAACAAGAAATAGAGCAACCGAATGGCATGCATCTATCCATGTAGTACGAACCCTCAAATGCAAAACCTAACAGCTCGGAATCATCTGGATGGACAGGGAGCAATCTGAAGGCCGATTTGATGTCACACTTACCGATCTCTGCACCAACGCCGCAGCTGCGCACCATGCGCACCGCGGCGTCGAAATATGTGTAATGGACAGTGGCCAGTTCACGAGGTATCCCATCATTCACTGAGGTCCCCGCAGGGTACGACAAGTGGTGAATCAGACGACATTCACCAGGAGTCTTTTTAGGGACCACCCCCAGCGGAGAAACCCGAAATCGAGGAGTGGGTGGATGATCAAATGGGCCAGCTACGCGACCAGCAGCCAATTCGGTTGCGATCTTATCCCGTACGATGTGTTCCATGCCCGCTATTGATCTTAAATTCCTAGACATGCACGGAACCCATTCCCCAATAAATGGAATGCGAAAACCATGCATAAAGCCGTCTAATAAGTAATATGCCTCATCCAGATCAGGGTAGCTACGAAGCCACGCCTGGAGCACCGACACTTTAAGCGGGCTAATTCCCTTTTGGGGGCACACTCGCGCCCGAAGGGCCACGCTTCGGTCCAGAATCCTTTCGCCCTTCACCCCCGGGCTTACCCCTAGCACAGGTAGAGGCGGGGTGGTTCGCTCCACAGGTGGAGCAGATGTGCCTGAATTTACATTAGTGCCGTCCACAAGATCCCTTACTGTTATAGTCAAAACAGACCAACCGGGGTTGAACCGGCTGGCCTGTGATGGCGCGGGGACCAGACGAAGCACCTGCGCGAAAGACCGGGTGACCACTGTCAAATCACTCGTTAGTCCGAGCACTCATAGCCCTAAGCCACAAATAATTATGCGGGTGATCCCAGCGTAAACTAGGATCCTTGGCTATCCGGCGACGGAAGCCCTCATCATAAATAAGCCAAGCCATATTAGGGAAATCACTGCGAGCGCGTATAATCAAGTCCAAATAATGCCAGAATGCTGACCCCTTTTCAGGATGAGCCTGGGAGTATATCCCGGCAAAAATGACAAAGGCGTTTAGCCAATTATTCCAGGAGCGGTCCGGCTTACGTTTCCGGATCCGCTCCTTCTCCTTCTCATCCAGATGCTCTAAATCCTTAGGATCAATTTCCCGATTAAGCAAATCAAAGATTTCCACATACTTGCCCGCAGTGATCCTTGCCACCATGGATTCTGACAGATGGTCGCCTAAAGGCAAAGATTCATCACCGTCCGGAAGGTCAAGATTCCCAGACGGGGTGGATGCGCTATCAGACTGAGCCGGTGCAGGAGGGGAGGTCCCCGCTGGGAGTATGCTACGAGGCGCACCTGCAACCGCGCCAGGTGTCTCGTGTGGTAAGGTCTCAGTTTGGGCAGCAGCTTCAGAGAGTCCTTGGGGCACTACCTCAGTGCGCTGCCCAAGGCTCAGTACAGGAGAACGACCAGTGCGGGTAGCCTCCGCCTGGGTATGCAAGTCACCCGTCGGAGCCGGCCAAGGCCACGAGACCTGACCAGTAGTACTAGGGGGATTAATGCTGAACTCACCCAGCCCGGGTCGACACATTGCCGAAGGCGTGGAACCGCTAGCCGACGGTGTCGACAGTGACAAGTCTAGCGCCTGCAGATGGCCATCCCCTGGTACCACAGGAGCCGCGCCAGCAGAAACATTGTCTGGCGAGTCCTCGGCAGGTGAAATCGCTGCTGACATTCATGGCGGAACCGCCGACCTGTGGGAGACATCCAAAGCAGCCGGACCAGAGGAGCCAGCCAGTGCTGCTTCTAGAACAGAAAGGCGTGTCATCATAAGGTTTCCCTAGCATCCTAAGGCCTGCCTTGCTTTGAGCTTTTGCATCCCTAGGATGATGACCACCCCCATAAGAAGATGCCATCCCCTTCTGCTTGGCATGTTCACGTTCCAAGCGCGATAATTTCTGCCAGGCCGCCGCAAACTGGGGCCATTCCTCATCGTCAGAAGAGGACACCTCAGGTTGAGATCGGGGGGGGGGCGGACGCTTAGCTGCTGGTGCTTTACCCTTTCCTTTACTTGGAGCCTTCTTAGATGGCATGGTGAACCAAAATAAGATACAAGCGAAAGCAGATCAGGGAATAAGGCGACAGAAATAACTGGATAACAGGATACACTGATTAACAAAGACACCAAACTATGGGTGTCTGAATGAATACACCCCAACCCAGCCCCAGATGACCAGGGATAGTAAAATAGTCAAGGCCTACAAAAAAATGGCAGCTGTGTGGCCTATGAGCCACCTATAGGTATATGGCACTGAAACCTCAGCCGAAAAGTAATCAAATAAATGCGGCTCCACCCCGAACGGGATGTAAAAAAGGAGGACCCCCCAGCCCCACCCTGGCCGCTGGTAATGTGAGGTGGATGGCTGCTGATAACTCCAATATATTTAGATTTTAACGAGGGCATACAAAATGGCCCCCGTAACCCCAAGGCCCGGACAGATGGATCTTCTACAATGATTATATTCCCCAGAGCAAACCTGCAGGAACACCCCGGGAAGAAACACTAGCCGCCTTTAAATGCTAAAATTGAGAAGAAAACCCCCAAATGGGGTTAAAAAGCAAACCTGGCTGCCTCCCTAAGCCGCCTCCAACCCTCCCGGTAAGGTTATCCCCACCCCCCGCCCTCGAGTCGTCAGGCCTGCTCACTAGAGCAGCGCCAGCGACCAGACCCTCCCTCCCCACCCTCAAACCGATCAGGAACACTGATAACGCCGGCCGCCGATCAGGTGTTGTTGTCGGCAGCGCAGCAGCACTCCCGAAGAAAGAGAAGCCAAGCGCTCCCGTCGCCGTTAAAACAGGCGCGCGGCGAGAGGCTCAATTGACGATCCAGCCGGGCGGGCAGCGGGGAGCGCACTGACAACTCCAGCTTTGCGCTCCCCAGCGTAGGCTACGCAAACTGCGTAGCCTATCTCGCCCGCCCGCCCAGCCGGCAAAGGCGCCCCGCCCCTGCACAGGGCGGAGGGGAGCGTCCATTGTTACTATTTTTGGTTGCTAACTCCTTGGGTGAAATCCAATAGTAAGTCACAATTAAAGTAGGCCCATCAGTGGGAATGTGTTGAATTAACGCCATTGCACATTTCATAGAGTCCTTGTAGCTGCTCTAGTTGTGACTTGCTGCTGGGTTTCACATTTTGTGTTGTTTCTTCTGTTTCTTTGAAATTGCTTTTTTGTTGTGGGGGTAAGCATGGAGGTGAGGGAGAGATTCATTAAAATGTAAGGAAATGGCTTAAATTTTGAAACAATCCCCTCAAAGTTTCCCAAGAAAGCAATTTGGCAACTCTAAAATTACAAAAAAGTAATAAGTAAATAGTTCTTATTATACCAGCAATGACAAAAAACATGGTGTTGCCAGTTATGTGCAAAAGAAACAATACTTAGTTCTTCCCACAAGTGACATTGAACTTAGTATCAATACTTTTAAGAAATTACTTTGAAGTAGTGTCTTGGACTATGATGATCACCAGTGTGTTTGGGTATGAAGCCGTAGCCCTTTGCCTACATGCTACACAAAAAGTGTTTGGACAAAGCTACTAATTGGCAACTGTAGCTATGAAGACGATTTGGGAGTACCATTTGCACAGCTCTGCCTATCTATAGCTGTCCTGGATTGAGTTGATGGGAGCAGCAGTACAACAACTTGTGAAAACCCACCCCTTCTTCATCCCTGTTCTCAAACTTTGTGAGATGTCAGCCTCCCAGCTTTCTGTCTCAAAGCAAAGTAACCTCAGAAGCATTTGCTATCGCTGTGCAGCAGAAAAGAAATGGTGTTTGCACGTATGTATGTTTAACAGTTCCTATGCTTTGAATTTTACCTCTGCATTTCCCACTACTCTGATGCTCTCACATTTAATAATATATCAAGAACACTAGAAGAAAGAAAGGAAACATTTGAGGAGACCAAGTTAGGAGAAAACTCATCAAACAGAAAGAGTTCATTAGGCGATGTTAGGTGATGTCCTTAAGAAGCCCTCTAAAAGACACTGGAGTCCTCAGTACTTTTGGAGCGGCATCTGCTAGACAGCGCTCTGTTCAGGTATGCACATGCAGCGTCTGGCATAATTATTTTGTGAAATTGATTTGGGACCAGATGTTGCCATAATGCAGACTCTAATTGAGAAATGTACCAAGTTAGTGGGAAAAGTTATGAAGTTGGTTCCTTATGGCCTGACAAAACCTTCTTTGTTCTCGCCTCTTAATTATTCCTTTATTAGTCTTTGAAGATGCAACCAGGATTGCCATTGTTGATCTAACTATTTTAATCAAAGACATTTCCCAGCTGGTCATTGTAAATGACAATAGGTGAGTGCTGGCTGCTTATGGGAAACATCTGATGATTCTTAAGATGCACTGACAAATATTGGAAGTGTTTGTTTCATGAAGCCTTTTATAGACATTCACCTGTGGAAGCTGAAATGGTAAATGACACACAGTAACAAGGATTAGGTTTGTTCTTTTACTGAGGTCATTTAGCTGAATTTTAAATTTACGTGTGATCATCAGGCATGGGCTACCTGTGTTGTAAAAAGCAAAGTGTGTTGCTTATATACCACCCCGTAGTGCTTAAAGCACTCTCTGGGTGGTTTACAATTTAATTATGCAGGTTACACATGCCCCCCTCCACAAGCTGGGTCCTCATTTTACTGACCTCAGAAGGAGAGAAGGCAGAGTCAACCATGTGCTGGCTACCTGGGATTGAACCCCAGGATGTGAGCACAGTTTTAACTGCAGTGCAGCTGTTTAACCACTGCACCATAAGGCTTCATGTAAGCAGCGCATGTGCACTTCAGCTAAGGTTCAGCACTTCCTCAGACCATGCCAGCCGTAATATTACGGATTTTCACTGCAAATGCTGCTTGGAAGTTATTTGCTCAGATTACTGTCCTCCATAATTCTGAAAACCTTTCTTCAAAAGTTGCACAATTAGTTGTAAATTACATGCAGGGTTTCCAAGAAATGTTAAGATTCACTGGATTTATGACATTTGCTGTCCCCCTCCCTTCCCAACAGCGTCCCTTGTAGTATCATGGTGGGAGAGAGTATAAGACCCTCTAAAGTCTAATTTAGAAGTTGATCAATTAACAGAAAGCACTGCCTTTAATTGCAACTATTCATTACATTACCATTACTCCCGATCCAGGGCACATTTGCTTCACATCTTAACTGTCAATCTAAAGTGACATATATTCTGCAAAAGACGGGTGGTGTCCTCCAGGTACAGCGATAATTACAGTTAAACTTATGAATGTTCCTGCCAGAGGAATTCTTTGTCACTTTCATTTATAATGGTTCACATTTGTTTGGAGGCTGGTGGAAACTTATCAAAAGGCAGTATTGGGCTTCTAGTGGATTGCTTTCTTCCAGACAAATATTTTGATATTTGATGTTAACAGGAGGTGCCAAAAATGTTTAAGTCGTCCTCACTTAAACCCCCCCCCCCTTATTATGGTGTAAATCTCAGATAGGGCTTCCACAAGGCCAGATTCCATTCAACATGAAAACAATATCAACAAATTAGGTTTTCATCCCACAACGTGGTTGAAACTCCATTGAAAAAGATGTCTGTGAAGATTCTCAGTCATCCAGGTGAGGTTATCTGGAAGTTGAGTAAGGGCAACTGGACTTCCATGAAAAGATATCACTATCGTTTAAAGCAGTGTTTTTCAACCTTTTTTGGGCAAAGGCACACTTGTTTCATGAAAAAAATCACGAGGCACACCACCATTAGAAAATGTTAAAATGCCAAATCCCCCCCCATACAAACACGCGCGCCACGCGCAACGCCGCCTTTTTTCCAGCTCGTTAAAAATGCCTTGCAACCTGACAGCTGCTGGCTGGCGGGGGGGGGGGAGAGAAGCAAGAGCTGGCGGGTCTCTCTCTCTCCCCCCCCACCCCCCACTCACACCCAAGTCTCCCTTGCCTTGCAACCCGACTTACTCTCTTCCTGCTTTCAATCAAACCCGCTCCGCCTCTGGTTGCTCTCTCCGGCCACCCATCCCCGAGCATGATGTCCCAGGCAGCCGCCCGTTGCCGCCACCCCCAACACCCCCGGTGTCTTGGAAGGGAAGCGTTAATGCCAATTAAAAAGGACCCTGCCCCTCCCACTCCAGAGAGAGAGAGAGAGAGAGAGAGAGAGAGAGAGAGATACACACAAACTTCACCTATGCTCCTCCTCAGCCCTCCTCCTCCTCCTTTGCACGGCACTGCGGGCGAACTCCACTCCACCGGTGCCGGCCGCGATCGGGCAAGCCCCAAACTCGCGGCGGGCTCACTCTGGGCGCCACACGCGCGGCCGGCACCATCCGCCCACCCACCCGGCCAAGAAGCCACCTTTCCCGCCGCCGCCACCGCTGCTGCTGCAACCACCACCACCACCACCACCCCGACCCCCGCTGCGCGCGCCAAACTTCGGCTCCTTCCATCCTTAGGAGGGAGGGAAGCAGCCAAAGGGGCTTTTAAAAATAAAAAAGGAGAGAGATTTTAAAAAGTGGAGGGTGTCCCCCTGAGGAGCGCGGCGCACCTGCTGGCCGAGGGTGGGGTCAAACATTTTTCCCACGGCACACCAGGCAACATCCCGCGGCACACAAGTGTGCCGCGGAACAGTGGTTGAAAAACACTGGTTTAAAGTCCCACAGCTTCTTAAGCCAAGTTGGACTTTAGCAAGTGTAGATGCTGCAGGAGAAGATCCTTGCTGGTTTTAATGCTCTCCATAATTTGGAAATTTGGTTTCAGAAGATTGCCCAAGCATAGTTTAGTCTGAAGGGGTTGAAGAGTGAGCATCCAGATATTCTTAGACTGCAAATACATTTAACTCTTGGCAGAACAGGCAATGATGAGGAATGTTGGGAGTTGTAACCCAGTAACATATGGAATCCCACACTTTACCAATGTCTGAGCTAGATGGGCCAAGAAGAAAAGAAGGACATTTTGTTGGCCTCAGCGCATTCCAGAAAACATCTATGGCCTTATATTGAGCTTACGACAGGTGAGGCTCAGACAGGTTAATACTGTATTACATAGGCAAACTACATGTTACACACATGGCACTCACATTTAGCAAAGGTCCAACAACATTTTTCCTTTGCAGATACTTGCAGGATGGAATTGTTTGTATCCAAAGTGGATGGGGTGTTCGTTGCCCACAACCTCTATGGATTAAAGCAGCTGGGAGAAGCTGCTGAATGAAAAAGGAGGCCTAGTCCCTCCTTTCCACCTCTACCTTCTTTGATGTAAATTGTCCCCTTCAGAAGGTACTGTGCAAAGGAGAAGGAGCTGGGAATTCATAACATGAGACCGCAGAAATTTGTTTAGTTTGTCGCTTGGCTTATGAGGAACTTGGGGAACCTCAATGGCCAGAAGTTAGAGAACTTCTTAATGAAATGGCTGATTTATATCTTCCTTATAGGTTGTCCTCTTGTGTTACGATTCAGAGCATCAAGTAGTATTTCAAGACAGAAAAAGATATCTCTCTGTATCTGTGTCTCTGTGAGAGAGAGAGACAGGGAGGGAAAGAGGGACGGAGGGAGGGAGGGGAGGAGGAGGAGGAGGAGGAGGAGGAGGAGGAAGAGATGGTGGTGGTGATTTTTTTTATTTAAACTTCTGAGTCGTTCCATGATTTTTACAGTGCAACTCAACTTGGGAATGTGAGCCCTTGGAAATGAAGATGTAATAAGATGCATGTAATATCAGCTTCAGCTGTGTGTCAAGACCAATGTGCAAGGGTTACAGCCAACCTGACATTTTAGGCTACTGTCTTGTGACTCACTTTGTGGAGTGAGTTAAAATTGACTACTACTATATCCCTACTAGTCTCTTTCTGTCTCTGTATCCATCCTTCCCTCCCTTCCTTGATTATGAAGCCATCCTTGAATTTGTTATAATAATTAGTTCGCTTTTGTTGTATTTCACTATTTTGTAGCAAATCAATGCAAACAATTCCTACATTTGATAATTGTGCATAATTCAGTGAATGGCATGCACCTGTAGTTTGAACATGCAATCCTGGTCTGGAGATATGAATTATGGTTTTTCTTATGGTATGGCTATTTCCACTGTGATTTAGCCATAGTCAGTGGAGGGGGAATTTGAAAACTTTGTTTCTTACTTGCAAAAGCTGTTTCCACCCTTGTGAATAGCAGAACTACATACAAGATTGCCAAGCATAGGAAATTCCTTCTGGAAAACTGGAACTGAGCAGTAGAGATGGGCACGACTTAGCGGTATTCCGTTTCTGTTTCCGTTACTCGGTACCGTTACTCTACGGAAACGGTAACAGGAATTACTCCGCCAGACTTCGAGCTCGAACCGACGAACGAACAATTTTGGTCTGATTTGTCGTGCTCGTTCCTTGCATCGTGCGATCGCGCGATGCCACGCGGCACAGAAAAAAAGTTTTTAAAAGTTAAAAAAACCCGGTTCCCGGCCAAAAAGCAGGCGGAAAAATGCCTGCCGTGCCTCAGGGCACCTACCAGAGGGGTTGTTTCTGGAGGTCCCCGGCCTCCCCCCCATCCCCCGTCCTGGGCTGCTCTGGTGGGACTCGCCGCAGGCTCGCAGCCAGCAAAAAGCCCAGTCTCGCCACCAGCCGCCGCAATTAAAGTGCAAGCAAGCGGCACGGACGGCACAGGAAAAAACTTTTAAACTCTCCCCCCACCCATTCCCGGGCCAAAAAAGCAGGCGGAAAAATGCCTGCTTGACTAAGGGCGCAGGGCACCTACCGGAGGGGTGGTTTCTGGAGGGGGGGTCCCGCCTCCCCCCCGTCCTGGGCAGCCGGACTCGCCATGCCATGCGGTGCGGGCGGGGGATCCAAAATGGGGCGGCGAACGCAATATTGTTTTTGATATGGTGGTCCAAAAACACACAAGCACAACAGAAACACGCGAAAATTTATAAACTGCCAGATTTTTCACAGTAGCAGTGGGTTTTTTTCTTGCAACAAAATGTCTCTCCTCTCCTCCTCTGTCCTCCATTGATTTTATTTTATTTTATTTTATTTACACCTGCGCAATGATGGGCTGGCCGAGTGGCCAGCCATGTGAGAGTGGACGACCATGCAAATTTTGGAGCCATCCCACCAATCGCATGGCCACTTGGCCATGGAGACTTCTGGGATGTGCCAAAAAGCCCCCTAAAACCTGCCCTAGCCCCCTAACCCTAACCCTAATCCTTGACTCCAGTCCTTACCCATACGTCACAGACTGTCTTCTTAGTGGGTCAGAGAGGCACCCAGAGGTGCAACCCACTAGCCCACCATAACCTTACCCGTCACTAGCCTAACCCTAGCCCTTGCACTAACCCACCTTAACCCTAAGCCAGATCTACTTGCATTGCACTACACGCAAGTACAATTCCCTTCTGTGTGAGACATGGTGGTGCGAGAGCCTTAAGCATCACCTATGGCTCTGGGTTCACTGCCATCACTAGTCTCACTGTCTGCAACTGGTATGCATATCCATATGGCTATTGCATACCAGTTTGCAGCAGCAGCAGGTGAGGAGGGGAGACCCCCATGTTGAGGGGTCTCTTGGAGCGTGCTTCCCTTTCCTAGTGGGTGAGGATAGGAGGCACCCACGGGTGCCTCCAGGAGCCCGCTTTCCCTTTATAGCGGGGCCAGAGGTGGCACCCACCCCACAGAGGTGCCTCCAGGAGCCCGCTACCCCCCAAAAAACCAGTACTAACGAAAACGAAAAAAACAAAAAAACCAAACTGACTAATTTTTGTGAATTTTCGCAAAAAACGGAAACGACCCGAAACGGAACCGGCCCGACTAACGACAACTCGAAAAATTTTTTTTTTCAAGTCGTGCCCACCTCTACTGAGCAGCTTGGATAGAAATGGATGGAGATTAGATAAGTGACCATATTTCCTGTTGGTTCCTGCGATGTTAAGCTTTGGATGTGCTTCTGCATGTGGTAAGAGCGGAGGTGACATCAGTGGCTTTCTTAGGCTTTTGCTTTGCCTGTTTTAATCATGCTAATTTTAGTGTCGTTGCATTTAACAGAAATGCAACTTACGTTAAGTGGTTCCTTTGTCCCATGAAGAGCACATTAGGCTGTGTCATACTCTTCTAGTGTGATAGCAATCATTTTTGTTGTAAAGCACCTTCGGGGTTCAACATGATTCAATGTTCTACTAATTTGTTTCTTAATATGGCCCAGCATGAAAGTGACATGGAAAATGCATTCATAAGGAGAGGAGACCAGATGGTTTGGCAAGGATGCCTGAAAACATTTCCTTTAGCTCTGTCCAAAAGGCAAAATGGACCTGTGTAGAATTTTGTGCTACTGTTGACAGGTAACTGGTGTGGCGCAGTGGATAGAGTGATGGACTAGGACTCAGAAGCTTGGGTTTGAATCCCCTCTCAGCCGTGGAAGTTCAAAGGGCATGTGGAACTGGAAAAACCACTTCTTAAATCTCTCACTTAACTTGCAAGCCCTATTAGAGTTGTTATAAGTTGGTTCTGACTTGAGAGCACGTAACAACAGCAACTGTTGAAAGCAAAATTGCAATGTGCATTTAGGGACAGTGTGGTGTAATGTAAATAAGGGTGACAGACCAGGGTGACAGACCATGGGCCAGCTGGTCTGCACGATAAGAAAAAAAACATAATAATAAAAACACACACTGACCTGGCCCGCAGGCCAGCTGGTCAGTGTGATAATTTAAAAATATATATGAAACAAATGAAAAATTATTATTTTTTAAAAAAAAATCATTTTTGTCTTTTTTATTTATATATAAAAACAGATAAAACAACAAAATATCATAAAGGAGAGAAAATAACACACATCAATGTAACAAAAATATAACAAATATAACAGACATAAATGATGCGATAATTTAAAAAACCAAAAATGAAACAAATGAAAAATGAAATGATTCTTTTTTAAAAAAAATCATTTTTACGACCCCCCCAAAAGAAAATAAGAAAACAAAATAAAACTCCATTTTGGCATTTTGTGCCCATCTCTAATGCCCTTATTTGAAATATACATACTGTGCCAATACTTAACAGATACTTAGGTTTTTGGTTAAAACTTGTGTCTCTTATATAGTACTAGTTAATGTTTTTATAATTTTGATTGACTCTGCCTGGTATCTCCTCCTCCTCTCCTCCTCCTCCTCCTCCTCCTCCTTATCTAGATATCATGTGGCTTCCCATTCCCCTCTTCTGGGAGTGTTCTGGGATTGTGCTGCTCCCCCAAAACCACATAGGCTGGGTCTTCTTCTATAAGGTAGTGTGTGGAATTAAATTCCCAGCCCCAGGCTTCTCCATCTCACTGAGCTATGTAGCCAGCTGGAGCTTAACTAGTTGTGTCTAATTCATCCTGTTTCTTTTGGTACAGCTGTTTAAAGAACAACTTAATCTGGAACCATTTGTCATCTATCACTCACCTAGGAGATGCTCCAGAATAGAAATACACTGTATAAATCCAAATAAATAAATATTTACTAGTGTAGTAGATGAGGCTTGGAAACTTTGCCTGGGATGTTTTGAGAGCAATTCAGTTCAATAAGCGCCAGCACTCTGTTTTTTCTCTTTTTAAAGTGTTATGATGCAGTGTATCTCCAGTTCAAAATAGACTACCCACAGTTCCTGTTAATCGCCACCAACGTAGTCCAGATAAATCCTTCACAACTGCCACTGGATTCTTCTTTTCTATTGTGGGTTTCATGTTACTGTAACACTGCAGATGGAAGACAATACGGTGTATATTTAAGTAAACAGCTGCCATTAGAGCAGGAGAGAGACAAAAGAGACTGAGAAAAGAAGTGATGTTTTTATGAAATGATAATTTTTGAAGCTGTGTGGGGTTTTTTGAGGCTGCATAAAAATCAAATCTCTTTATCTTTCCTTAAAACTGTTTTCCAGATTGTGTACATGTTTGCATTCCTGCCATTTCATGCATGATAAACAGAAGAAAAATAGAGCAGAAGAAAAATAATAAAACCAATCTCTCACCTGGGCTGACCCTTGAAGTAATTGTGGCCTGCAACATTTCCTGCTGCGATTAATAGCTGTGGCAGTTCCCATTTGGCTGAATAGTTAATAATAGAGATGGGCACGAATAAAAAAATGGCGTTTCGTTTTCGTTTGTCGTTTAGGGAGTCCGTTTCGGTTCGTTTCCTTTTTCTGTGAATTTTTGCAAAAAAATTGTTTTCGTTTTCGTTCGTTTCGTTACTGTTTCATTACCATTTATTTCAATTTTTGTGATTTTTTTACCTTTTAAAGCAGTTCAATGTATTGCTGTAACAAAAAAGAAACGGACGACAAAATTTCTTGTGTTTCTGTTCGTTTTGTTTCATTTTAGAGATAAAATTCATTTTTTGTTTTGTTGCGTAACGAAACGAAAAAATGAAAACGGAAACAAAAATTGTTCGTTTTGTGCCCATCTCTAGTTAATAAAAGTAATAAAGGAAGAAACAATTGTTATGTCTACCATCTGTGAGCCAGTATCAATGTTTTATAGAAGTGAAGCTGTTTATGAAGGAGCATCTTTGTAAAATAATAATAAAAAAAGTATCTCCCTGTGATGATGGCTAATTATTTTCCCAACAACTAATACAGAGCCTACTGAAAGGAAACTTATGACTAGGGATGGGCAACTTACAAAAAACGCCACACTGTTTCACCATTTCATAAGGTTTAGAAAAGTTTCAAAATGAAATGAAATGGCAGACAGCATGGTGTCATAAACTGAACAGAAATGATGTTTTCAGTTCAGAGGAACGAAACCGGGAAGCCACCACCAGACCTCCCTTCAGGCAAGGAGCTGCGATCTCACAGCTGTTTTCCTGCTTGGTTCTCGCTGATTTTGACAGCTGGGAGGCAGGGCAGCTCTGGACAATGGGGCAGGCACTGGTAAATTCCGATGAGCTGTGTTTAGAGATGGGCACGACTCAGAAAAATGGTGTTTCGTTTGTCGTTTGTCGTTTAGGGCAGTGTTTTTCAACCTTTTTTGGGCAAAGGCACACTTGTTTCATGAAAAAAATCATGAGGCACAGCACCATTAGAAAATGTCTCCGTCCGTCAGTGTACACTGGATAGCACTAGCAACATTAACTGGCTGCAAAACATTAACAGTAGGGCACTGTAGGCGAACCTATAGCATGGGTGCTGAAGGTGGCACTCGGAGCCCTTTCTGTGGGCACCCAATATCATCCCTTCACAGCCACCTGTATTCAGGTTAAATTGCTGTATTGCCACTTTACGAAAGTGCAGATGCCTTCAGCAAGTCCAGCGACAGGAGGGGGAGGAGGATGAAGGAAGGCAGGAAGGAAAGAAGGCAGAAAGTGTTCTGCTTGTATACCGCCCCATACCACTTCAAGGAGTCTCTGGGCGGTTTACAGTTTTAATTACAGATACACATATGCAGGCTAGAAATGAGCACGTTTCTATGAAGAGGGGAAAGAGTACGAATGGAAAGAGAGAGGTGGGGGGGAAAGAAAAGACAGAGAGAAAGAAGAGGGCGACCGAAGACAGAAAGAAAGGGGCAAGACTTCAAGGAGGACCCCAAGCAACCATTCCCCCCCCCCAATCTATGAGGAGGAAGAGGAGAGCTTGTCAGTGCCGGCCCCACACCGATGAGGAACCCATCGCGGGGCCACTCAGAGACGGCTCTTCCCCTCCCGGACCCTAAAGGCCGGCCGGCCGGCCGTCCAGCCGTGCCAGTAGCCCCCCCTGCCTGCCCGCCTCCTCAGCCCAGGCCTGGTGGAGGCCTCCTCCATCCCCTCCTCCTCACAGCCCTGCCGCGGTGCTCGTGGGGCAGCCGGGCGCCCCTCCTCCCCTTCCCCTCACCTGGTGGTTTGTTCTGGGCTGGGGCTCCCGGGCCGGCTCATGTTGGCGGGCGGGCTGTCGGGCGGCTCAGTCCATTGGTAGCTCCCAGGAAAGGGGTGGTGGTGGTCCAGGGTAAAAAAAGGAGGGGGGGAGAGGGAAGCGAGCGAGTCGCGGCAGCGGCGGCAGGCACAGGGCAAACACTAAAGAGAATGAGCGGGGCCAGGAAGTGACGCCAGTGCCGCAGGCCTCGGGGGAGAGGAGCCAAGCTGGCCCTTGGACGCTATTTATAGTGCCTCCCAGCTGTAGGCCGCCCGCCGGCCCTGGGTTGAATTTCTTTAGAATTTTTCAATTTTTCCCACGGCACACCAGGCAACATCTCGCGGCACACTAGTGTGCCACGGAACAGTGGTTGAAAAACGCTGGTTTAGGGGTCCGTTTTGGTTCATTTTCGTTTTTGTGATTTTTTTGCAAAAAAAATCGTTTTTGTTTTGTTACGTAATGAAATGAAAAAATGAAAATGAAAATGAAAAATTGCTGTTTCATTAGCATTCATTACAGTTCAATGTATTTGCCGCAATGAAAACGAAACACACGACAAAATTCCTGTTGTTTCGGTTCATTTCATTTCATTTTGGAGACAAAATTCGTTTTTCGTTTCGTTACGTAACGAAACAAAAAACGAAAATGAAAACGAAAAATTGCTCGTTTCGTGCCCATCTCTAGCTGTGCTTTAATTTACCGGTGGGGAAATTCCACAGCAGGGGGCTGAGAGGGAAGCACTGATGTCAGCACCCCCTATACCCCACCCCAACCTGTTAAAAAGCCCCAGATGGGAGGTGGGGGTGTCACCTTCCAACTGGGGCTTTTTAACAGGTGGGTGGTGTGGAGGGATGGCATTTTCCCCTCCCCACCCCCACCCCCAACCTGTCAAAATGCCTAGCTGTGATGTGGGGTGGCAAGGGAGAACGGAGCAAGCAGCAGGAAATTCAAACAGAGCACTGCTTGCTCCGTTTTGCCTTGCTGCCGACCTCCCACCTGGGTTTAACAGGTCAGAACGATCGGGAAGCTGCTGTCACCCAGTGTTTTTTTTTTTGTACAGGTGGGGCTGTCCCAACTCGGAACAGCCCGACCTGTGAAAAAAATCTCCCTTCCAAAGGGGAAGCATGCTGCAACGTCATCTGTGCTAGATCTGTGATGCTGGCCAATCAGAAGCTCTGCAGGGACAGGCATCACCCTGCCTCCCTCTCTGATTGGCCAGCAGCATGAAGCAGGAAAGATGACATTGCAGCATGCTTCCTCATTAGATTTTAACTGAATGAGACACAGGCTGATACTTCACGTCCATCTCATCACTGTTTGCGGTCGTGCTGGGGACCAGTATGAAGAAATCTAACCACATGTCCATTGCAGCAGAAGAAGGGAGTTCGTCCCGACCACACCCCCTGAACTGCGATCTAAGCGGGATGAGAGATTCCCCTCCCTGGCCTCGGGAATCTCCTCATCTCACTTCTCGTTCTGATACAAGAGCCCGTAAGGTCAGTCTCCTCCCGCAATGTGCCATTCTCCATCTAGTGGCAGGAGTGTGAACTGCCATTCACCAGTACATTCCCCATGGACTCAGCAATGCAGTGCAGAGAGATTAAAAGACAAATGCCTCAAACTCAGCTTCGTAGCGCATTGAAGGCAAGGCTTCGGAGAATCGAAACATTGAAAAATGGAAGGTCGGGCCAAAAAAAAAAAAAAGAAGGAGAACAAAGGCATGGAATTTCACATCTTATCACAGAATGAGGATGTGCGGTAACAGTCATGCTGGTATCATCCCTCATGGCCATGAGTACACGGGAACAGGGACAGAACCACAAGAAGACCACGTGACTGCACCCGACATCAACATGCAACGAACTTCCTCCCGGGACGAGAGTGGATGTAAAGTAACCATCAAAGAAAGGTAAAGCAAGTGGATCTGTGTTTATCATCTGGTTCCGAGGACCACCTGGGCTTTCATGCTTCATTTCATAACCTACTGGTTCTGAAACGAAATGCCCATCCCTATAACAAATCTATCCATAATTCTACTTGGTATAACACAACAAATATTAAGGTTTTGATTCAGTGATGTTGTAAAAGTGCTGCTAAATAATCCTGTATGTCATTTGTGCTTTCTTCCAAGGTATAATGATCCAAACAAAAATACATCCTTGGAGAGAATGTGGTTCTGGCTTTATGACAGGATGGAAATTATTCTTCACTGAGACTCCCTTGGGCAACCCCTCTTTCTTACAAAAACAATAACCAACCCATAACTGAATTGCTCTTTTTGTTTTCTTTTTCCAAAAAGGAAAGATGAGTCGGGTTGGAAGGCATCTCCAACAGATGCTCAGTTGTGCTTGCCAAAGTCCTCTGTTTTGATGAAATATATTTTTAAAAAGCGGCTTGAGAGCAGGTGCCTTCAGTTCTGTATTCCAAAGATCTGAGGGGTCTTGACTTGTTGCTTCCCTTTGGAGACAGGTGGGGGGGAAATTGGCCCTGAGAAAAAGATTCAGAGGTCTCATTGGCATTATATATCCCATTCTCCTTAGTATACAAAACTCTCCAATTGTGAAAAGCAATCCCATCCAGCTATGGCAGATAGGACAACATGGGGAATAAGCATGTTCCTAAGGTTGCTGGTAAACAAAGCACAAATAGAGAAGCTCATTCATCTCGATGGAGTGCAATGCCCTACACTATACTCAAGGGGAGGATGTACAAGTATTAGATAGAGATAGGTGGTTTGAGAGCGGGTTCAGGGAAGCTATTCATGTGATATTGAAAACCCCTCTCTCAACAGAGGTGGGAGGCTCAGGCACAATGTATGTGTGCTACTTATCAAGCGGCCATTTCAACAATCCCCAGACAAATCAAGAATACTTCACACTTCACACCTAACAAGGCCAGAGACAATGACTCATTCTTTATGGGTGTTGGGAAGGTTGGAAAGGTGGGCCATTGTCCACCTAATGAGTCTATTGAGACTACTGTTCACCTAACATAGGCATGTCCAAACTTCGGCCCTCCAGATGTTTTGGACCACAACTCCCAGAATTCTAAGCTTAGATTGCCAATGGCAAAGGACTGTGGGAGTTGCTGTCCAAAACATCTGGAGGGCCGCAGTTTGGACATGCCTGACCTAACAAGCCTATTCGGGCCATGGTTCATCTTATAAGCCTATTTCAGACCAGGGTGATATGAGTTCAAAGTGAACTATAAAATAGAGGACCCACAACTAGTTTTCTCCAGACAGACGATGCTGTTTGGATGAGCAGTGAACTTTTTCAGTCTTATAAGAAGTCAGGTTCGTATGACTCAACTTCAAGATAAACTCACCTGGATGACTGAGAATCTTCACAGACTTAACTGAAAGTGTTTGTGTATATAGAGGGAAACAGTGGCCCATCTCAGTAACACAGGTGCTCTTTTTTGAGCTAAACAAGAAAAAAGCATGTTTACAACCAAGCTGTGAAATAAAAGATTTGAAATTAAAGACTCATATCTACTGAAAAGCGCAATATAGCAAAGAAGCCTCAAACTCATGGTCTGATTTGGTATTGCTATTTTTTGAACGATGCTATCTGCGAATTATGTAAAGGAATGCCTTTTTGCTTGGTAATATACGTCCCCAATTTTTTTTTGTAGGGAAAATAATGCAAACTGTGAAAGGGGTGACCCATTCTGTTGCAAGAACATCAGAAGAACTATTCTGTATCAGACCAAGAGTGTATTTGTTCCAACATTCTATTTTGATGGTAGTTAACAGGTTGACCATGGGAAGTCCATCAGCACAAAATGAATGTAACAGCAAACATTACTCATACTCCCCAGCAACTGAAATAAAGAATAACATCTGGTACTGGAGGGAATACGTTTTATTTGATAATAGCCTCAAGCACTATAACCCTTTTATAGAGAAAAGTTACTCCAGTCCTTTCATTATTTTGGTTACTATTTTCTGCACACTTTCTAGCTCTGCAGTCTATTTACAGATATGATGAGCAGAACTGTACACTGCATTCAAAGTCTGGTCACACCATAGATTTGCATAAGGACAGTTCAGAATTTGGAAAATTACTAGAGGGAAAAGGGGAATGTGTTATGTTTTATAAGTTCTTGTGGGTCCTCCTTTGTAGACCAAACAAGTCTCCAGCTTCCTGTGTTCTTTTTCTTTTTAGGGCGCTTTTACACGACCTCTAAAATCTGCTGGCAAATTAAATTCAGACCAGAGATCGTGGGGTGTTTTTCCTCTTCCTGTGTTCCCACCCTTCCGACCTCCATTGCTCCTGTCTGCGGTGAGGGGAAGGAGAAAAAAAGGGAGAAAAGAATGCAGGCTCACCTCCGTTCACCTCCGTTTGCCTCCAAGCAGCCCCAAGCAGCCCTGTAGGGATTCCTATCTCTTAAAGGGTGGCAGGGACAAAAAAAACAAACAGAAGCTGAGGAGAGCTCGGCGTCCACAGCTTTACAATCCACATCGGAAGATTTTTTTTACCTCCGGAGACCAGGTACTTCTAAAATGTGCTGGGGCGTGCTTTGGTGGTCGTGGTTGTACTTTATTTTGTTTAAAGTCCACAGCTGGTGGGAAAACAATTTTAAGCTCCGCATTTGGGAGCACTTTGCCTTGGATTTTAGGGGTCATGTAAAAGCAGCCTTAGATGTCTTACTTGCTTCTCTTTCTTTATCAAAACAAAAGAAAAAGAAAAAAGAAAACAAAACAAAAAAACAACCCAACCCAACCCACCTCCTCCTTAAAAGAGTAGCTTGCATCTAGAGCTACAGGTGTTGTAGTGAGCCTTCCAGAAGTGCGAATGGATTTATTTCTCCAGGGCGTTGACAGTGCTGTGGGTTTAAGGGACTCATCTATACATAAGGCAACAAATGAACATGCTGTGCTTGAAGGTTTGAGCAAGAGGGGGAAAGCCAACAGCCAGTTGAAGATCTGCCACGGAGTGTGTGTGGAGAAGGTGGTCAGAAATGGTGCTGGCTGAGCAAGTATCCCTTTCACTCATGGCCAAATTGTGAAATGCTTAAACCATGGGTTACCTAAGGACATTTTCCTTCCTCAGATGGAATAGAAACGGATGTCATCCATCCACCAAATTCATGGTGCGCTGCACTCAAAGCCAGCCATATTGTTTCACCACGTGTGAAAGAAAATCCTACAAGCATCTCTCCTTCCTTCTAGCAAAACAAAAAACAAACAAACAAAAAGCAGGAGGAGGCAAAAACAAACAACATTCCCCCCCCCCCAATAAAAACTCCTTCTGGATTTCACTTAGCTGTTGATCTGGTGCTAGTGAAGCGGGGTAAGTCGTAGTGAGGTCTTTTGGTAGCATATGTCTTACATATGATATATTTGTGATATCTTCTTTAAGTGCCATCTCCATGTAGAATGTTAGTGATCAGTAGCATACAGTAATCTGTTTTCTTTCTTTCTTTCTTTTAATCCAGAACTATTCTAAATAGAGGAACTTTGCCCTCTGCAAACCATTGGCTTACATTCTTAAGGCAGAATGTTCTTAAGTATATGTGATATGAGTATCACAAATAGAGGGCAATTTTTGGATGATGTCATTTCAATACTATGTGAAAACAAACGAATCCATGGAGTTTTAGATTATGCAATAAACTTTTGAATAACACTTACCAAGGCTTTAATGTTGACCTTTAAAATCTGTGAGACTTTTTGTTTTGTTTTGTTTTGTTTTGTTTTTCTTTGTTTTGCTATATCCTGTTCCATAATACCTGAGTAAATGACTGACAATTTGAGGCCCCATTCTGTTGCTTCAGACACCTACCTTTACTGAATATAATGGCCAGCCTTGAGTGAAATATAAATGATGGTGTCTGTTCTGTTGTCTTGATGAATGTTTCTTTTACATTTTTTCACACTCTGTCATTCAATTTGATCAGGAAGAAAGTTCTTTTGGAAAGAAGTGCATATTCTAGAGACGTTCTCATAGCTGAGGCAACAATTAATGTCTTGCCAAGGTTGCTGAACAAAAGTCCTGATTTTCATTGTACAAAAAATTGTGTAGCAGGTTGACACCATACTTCAGTAACATTTAGGGAGAATAATTTAGTAACTCCTCCATAGGGCTTGTTCAGATGAGGAAGTGTGAGTGATGATGTAGGTGTACAATGAATGTATAATGAACGAAAGGGGATAAATGCATGGTCGCCTTGAAATGTTACAGTAACTGAAGGACATCCTGATGATTCTTCAGAATGATTGTGGAAAGTTTAAAGCTGCATTAATGGGAAAATAAAGCTTCATTTATTTATTTATCCGGCAAGAGCCAAAAAGAAAAAAAAAAAAAAAACCCTAAAAATATTAAAAAGAGGAGGAGAAACAATAAGCAGGGAAAACACAACACAACAAATTACCAAGCGCCATAAGCCTCCTTAAAAAAAACAGGTATTTAATGCTTTTTTTAAAGGCTAGGAGGGACTCAATTTGGCAGATTTCAGGGAAATTGGAGGAAAATATTTGGGATAACATTTGTTCTTCCTCTTTCCTGGCACTAGACACAAGACTCCTCATACCTGCCACAAGGATTACAGGGGTTGTGTTAATATCATGTGCAAAACAGGCAAAATATATCTACAGTGTCCCTCCAAATACAATGGCACAGCATCTACAAGTGCTAACAGTTCCTAAAAACAGAAGGGCCTTTTCATGCGCATGACTTAATGTCATGCCTTCAGCACTAATTGATCTATCTATCTATCTATCTATCTATCTATCTATCTATCTATCTATCTATCTATCTATCTATCTATCTATCTATCTATCTATCTATCTATCTAATCTATCTATCATCTTATTGTTTCTTGATTTTTTTGAGGCAGTCCCATAGGCAAAAAGAACTGTGGTTAAATGGATGAAAGCATTATTTAAATTGAATTTTAATATCTCATGCATACAACACACTAGTGAAAAAAATTCATTTAGGCTCCAAAGTGAGTTTTTCTTTTTCAACCAACTGGCAAAGGCCTGTTAAAATAACTTGCTTGTAAATCAATTTAAATCAAATTGTTTTGGCGGGTGTGGATGGTGCAATCAATGTACTCTGTGCCCCTGTTTAATGTCAGCTGTATTGCCACTACAGCTTCTACTTTCTCTCTCTCTTTATTTCAAATATAGCATTGTTTGGTGATGCATCAGCTACTGCCTTTTGATGTTTTTGACTGAATGGAGCCATTAATTTATTTACTTATTGTTTTATTGTTGTATCTCTCTGTTGTGAACCGCCCGGAGTTCCTTTGGGAAGATGGGTGGTATATAAGTCTAATAAATAAATAATACAAAATCAAATAAATAAAACTAAGTCATGAATTATCAGTTTACCACACCCAAATCCATTTTTTTTTAAAAATCATAAACAGAAATTGATTCAAATTGCAAGTGGAACTGCACCTTTAGTCTGTTGGTTTCATATCCTAATAACTTTCATGTACTACTTGTTGTTGTAAACCAGTGAACATGAATGTTTCGTGGCCCGGGGCGGGAATGTGGGGGGAGATGGGGGGGGGGGTGGGGGCAACTGTGTGTGGGGGGTTTAAATGGCGTGTGTGCCCACATTACGCCAAATCCATTTTGCATCGCCTTGCCTCCGGCTGCGGCCTTCGGGCGGGCGAACGGGAAAAAAAATCATAAACAGAAATCCGCTCCTTCCCACCCAACCCACCCACCCGCAATAACCTCCCGCCATGCATGTCCCGTCGGGGGCGGGCGGGTGGGCGGGCAAGGGGGGCAAGGCAGCTGCGGAGCGCCCGCCCGCCCCACGGCCACGTGCGCCCCGGGACAGGCTTGGGACGGGCTTCAAGTGGACGACGGGGCGGACCCGCCCCCCATACCTTCTTCCCCCTGCACCCCCGCGCTCGGGACCCTGCAATGCGGGGGCCCCCGGCCTCTGTTGGTTTCATATCCTAATAACTTTCATGTACTACTTGTTGTTGTAAACCTCCACGGACCCACCGGTCCGCGGCCCGGGGGTTGGGGACCACCGTTGTAAACCTCCCAGAGTGGCTTGGTTGCCAGATGGGCAGTCTAGAAGCCACACAAATAAATAAATAAATATATAAATAAATACCTGCAAAGGCAAAAGCCAAATGTGCTGCTTAAAGCACTCTCTAGGCAGTTTACAAGTAATTATGCAGGCTACACATCACCTCCCCACCCCCGCAAACTGGGTACTCATTTTACCAACCTCAGAAGGATGGAAGGTTGAGTGAACCTTGAGCCTACAACCTAGAATTCAACCCCCTGTCATGAGCACAGTTATCGCTGCAGTGCAACAGATTAACAACTGCTCCACAAGGCTCATAAAGGTATGTGGCTAATGCAAATAAAGAATACTCCTAATATTCAGAATGTTCCCCTCCAAAATGTAACATGGAGAGGACCCTGAAGATTGAACAAGGACCATCTCTGAACCCAAATCAGAAGATATTTGGCAGGAAAAGTCTTTAATATAGAGCATGGTGCTACTTCTATATTTTCCCTGTTGCTTTTAGGGCTGGCTACCATCCCATTGCCTCACAATGACACCAGACAGAAGGCATGTGGAAGAGGCAAAATGGTGAGCGAGTTGTGAAAATGGTTGCTGTTGTTCTCACTTGCAGTAGCAGTAAGGCTTCTTGGGCAACTTAACACAGCTGTCCTATGAGTGCTTCTATTGAAGGAACCCCACTTCTGAAAAACTGTGGGAGAATTTCTCCTGTCCATGGGAGAAGGGGGAGAATCACTGAAATGGCCAACTTTCCACAGTTTCTTTGCCCTTAAATGGTGTGAAGAATTACAAAAAAGCTATTTGTGCATGACTAAAGTTTGTTCCAATACCATGACTCTGTTCCTTGGTAGATAAGATATACTGTATATACTTGTGCACTTGAGTGCAACTTTCCTCTGTAGTTAAACAGCAATGAGAGGAAGAGAAGGAATTGAGAAACTGGCAACTCTGGTGCAAATCCTTTTCCAAGGAGAAAGGCAGGGTAAAAATATTCAAAATAAATAAATAAATAAATAAATAAAATTCCTTGAAGGTATAATGGAGACGATTGTATACTCTATAACTTGAATCAGAAAACAAGAGTTCTTCCTCTTAACCGGGAACAACTGGTGCACCAGTTATCTTCATTATCAATATAATTGCATGTTAATTATTTTATCTGACAACCATTTTAACACAGTCTGCATGTTGTGTCTCATTCTAGCTAGTTGAATACGTATATGTGTGTGTGTGTGTGTGTGTGTGTGTGTGTGTGTGTGTGTGTGTGTGTGTGTGTGTGTGTGTGTGTGTGTTTACACATTCACTGCAAACATCTGAATGTTCATTGCCATCACAGTGTGTAGGAAATTAACAATGAAATGTCTGCTATTTTCTAATTTCTTGCTCCTCGCTCAACAATCATATTCCCAGGTGCCTCATTCGCTTTACAAGCAGATGTGAAGGCTCATAAACTCAATTACAGCCTGAAGGAATGAGACACTCTGAGAACTTTCTGTTGCTAAGGTAACTTGTCCTCTGTTCAACAGTGTTTGGTGTGCTTCTCTGGGTCTCTTGTTTTGGCATTTGTGAAACGATATATACAAGGAACATAAACAGAAAAGTGAGGAAAATAGATATCATCACTGGGCAAACCTTAATTGGGGGATAGGGCAGTATAACTGGAGGACACAATTTCTACTCTTCTCCATTATAACTGAGATTTCAAACTGCCCTGTAAACTGCCAAGCCTTCTCATCAGATGGGCGTGCATTACACTGTTGACCACTTTGTCTGCACTCTTGGTGTCACACCATGGCAGAGTTCCATGACCTTTCTGAAAAGAAAGGTAAAAAATGGTCTTCTAAAGTCTGGTTACTCTACGGAAACGGTAACGGGAATTACTCTGCCAGACTTCGAGCTCGAACGACCGACGAACGAACAATTTTGTAAAGGCAGACTGATTTAAAAAAACCCGTTGTCCCTCATCCGGGTTATAAAAAGTATTCCCCTGCCAGACTCTGTGAAATGCCAGAGAAGGAGTTTATTTTTATATCACTTTGAATTAGTAACTGAAAAAGAAAGATTTTTCACAGTAGCAAACAAATGTCTCTCCTCTCCTCCTCTGTCCTCCATTGGAAAGCCCACAGCTTATGTCCTGCAAGTGGTGGTGGCAACAATTTTACTATCCTTTAAAGGCCAACAGTACTTCTGCTCCAGACTCCCCACTCCCACCCCATTTTAAAAAGTTTTTCGCCACTATACAGTACAAGACGGCTTTTTTATTAGATTGCAATTCTCAGGTAGGTTCACCTGGTATATCTGTGTGTGGCATCTGGAAGGTGCCCACCCTTTATTAAGGGTGAAAAAGATTAATATTGCAGCAGACTGTGATCAGAGGAACCTCTTAAAAGAGAGGGATTATGCAACAGAAGGCCATGAATTTCTTTTCAGTTTGTTTTCACTCTACTTTACCAAAATCTGCAAATTTTGAATGTGGGAGAAAGCAAAAGTGACAGATTTCTCTACCCCTTAAGATGAACTTTATTTTAAGTGCTTACCCAGTCTATGGAGGAAAATCTATTATGACTGTTGTTTAATGTCAGTGCCCAAAGCAGCGTGAAGTTCTGATAATGTAAAATGGAATTGAGTGACTTATCCCCAATACATTTTCTCATCTGGAGCTAGCTAATTGTTTTAAATAGTTATAATAAACTAATGTTCCGGATTCAATTTCAAAAGCACTCATTTTCACAGTTGCTTCTTCCATAAAGCCCCTTAACTATTTTAACACTCTCTTCACACAAAACTTTACAACTTGACATAGATGCTTGGATGTTTTTCATGATGGTTTCTATGTTTATAATGCTGTTGTTGTTTATTGTTTTTCTAGATAGCAGTGTTAACTTTGTTACAAAAACATAGTATCATGGAGTATAAACAGAAAATGCAAATTCCTGTGTTAATACAAAAATAATTGGGAACAGCTGTGGACAATTAGAATGGGGGTTCTCAATGAAGAAGAACAGTAAGTATTAGTTCTCTAAACCAAAATGACAGAAATGAAGATTTTGTCTTATAATACCAGTGGACTGGGAACAATTTGGAATATATATTGCATCGTAAATAGAAGGAAACAAATAAATCCTGAAGTAGTTATATTGCAAGGTGTCCATTATCAAAGCAAACAAGGAAGGAGTATTGAAATATAAAAAACCTGTGTACTTATTATGGGGGTTGGGGTTCCAAGGGAGAAGAGGTGGAAATCATATGGTCAAAAACATTTCCAATGATGATAAGTGAGGAGGAAATAGAATAGGAAGGTCAGGATATCAAGTTAAAAAGCATACTTAAAGGGCAGAAAATCAGTGGGAACATATTATTCCCCAATTTAAAAAAACAACAGCCAGAAATTTTGCTGAAATTTCTGGGGAGAATTAAAGTAAAAGTGGAAATAATAATGGGGGGATTATAATGAAACCTTGGATAAATAAAAATATACACCAAAAGACCCTGACACAAGGTCAAACAAAATCACACCAATGGTTACACAAAGAACAATGGGTGGATACTTGGAGACATGCACATCCTTCTGAGAGGGAATATACCTTTTGCTCTAAAAGACAGAAAAGATATTTGAGAATTGATCATTCACTCACATGCAAATTAGAACCTACAAGATAATTTGGATACAGATTCATGCAATACAAAAGTCTGATTATATCCCACTTGAACTAAACTAGCTAAGGTAGAAAAAAGGGATGGAAAAAGATTCTGGAAACTTAATATGGTATTATTAATAAACAACAGATAAGGAACATGTCTGTGAAGATTCTCAGTCATCCAGGTGAGTTTGTCTGGAAGTTGAGTCATGGCTACTGGACTTCTTTTTCTTGAGAGACTGAAACATTTAGCTGCTCATTCAAACAGCTTCCTCAGTCCAGTAGCCATGACTCAACTTCCAGATAACAGATAAGGTATAACCAATATATCAGTTTTATATATTAAAAAACTAGACCAGAGACTTCAGGACTGATCTAGGCATGTTGAAGTTAAAAAAAAGGAAATTTGGTAGAGTTGGGATCACAAGAAAAGAAATGCAGTGGAAAGGCTAGAATAGATGTACAGAAACTAGAGATGGGCACGAATCAAAAAACAAGCCGGAAGGTTTGTCAAAAATCCCTGGTTCTAGTATGTTCAGGTTCATCTGAACTGAAGAACCTGAACTTTCCTGAACTGAAATTTTTTTTGGACAGAAAACATTCAAAATGTTTACATCAAGTTTGAAATGACATGGTTTATTCTACCACCCCTGGACGCTGGCATTACAACAGCACCCTTTTGTTGTATGTGTGCCTTACTTTTTAAAACATTCCTCTTTCAGTGCAAGTGTAATGAAATGGTAATTTAAAGCTTATTAATTATTAACCAAATGAGTTAACATTTTCCCATAAATTTTCCTATCAGTGTTCATAGCAGAATTCACACTGAATGAACCCCTTAACCTTATTTAAATACCTCATTCATTCTTTAGAATGATAGAATGGAAGATGACTTACACAGGGGAATGGATAGGGGAACTATGTCCCTTTTGGTTTTACTAGATCTCTCAGGTGCTTTTGACACTATAGTATAGAACCAATGGGTCAGAAGAGACAAAGTCTCAGGATGCTAAACAAAAAGGTGCTTTATTGAAACAAAAGCCCAGGAACGTTGTTTCAAGACTGTAAGTGAACTCTCTGTGTTTAACATAGCCCCTGAAGAAGGCTTCCTAAGCCGAAACACATTGGGCTTTTGTTTCAATAAAGCACCTTTTTGTTTAGCATCCTGAGACTTTGTCTCTTCTGATGCGTTGGTTCCTTTGGATGCTCCATTTCTTTTGGCTTTTGACACTATAGTATAGACCATGGCATCCTCCTGATTCATCTCTCTGAAATGGGAATTGGGGGTATTGCATTAAAGTAGCTCCAGTCCTTACTGCAGGAAAGAACACAGAAAGTGGTGTTAGGTGACTCATGTTCGACACCATGGCCGTTGACCTGTGGAGTTCCCTCTGTCTCCTAAGTTATTTAACATCTATATGAAACCACTGGGGGAGATTATCAGGTCTTTTGGGGTTAAGTGCCACCAGTATGCTGATAAATACTCAGCTGTACCTCTCATCACTGCTGGATTCTAAGGGAGCTACTATCTCAACATTACATGAGTGTTTAGCTGCAGTAATGAACTTTCCTGAACTGAAAAATGAAACTCAACCCAGACAAGACAGAAATGTTTCCTGGTCAAGTTTGAAAATAAGGCAGTGTTTTTCAACCACTGTTCCGCGGCACACTTGTGTGCCGCGGGATGTTGCCTGTGTGTGTGGAAAAATTTTGACCCCACCCTCGGCCAGCAGGTGCGCCGCGCTCCTCAGGGGGACACCCTCCACTTTTTAAAATTCTCTCTCCTTTTTTATTTTTAAAAGCCCCTTTGGCTGCTTCCCTCCCTCCTAAGGATGGAAGGAGCCGAAGTTTGAACCCGCGCACTTTTTCGGGGTGGTGGTGGTGGTGGAATGATAGCAGCAGCAGCGGCGGCGGGGCGGGAAAGGGGCTTCTATGGCCGGGTGGGTGGGCGGACTAGATCTCCAGGCCGCGACGTGTATGGCAATGGCCCAGACAAAGTCCCAGGATGCCGCGAGTTTGGGGCTTGCTTTATTCGCGGCCGGCACCGGTGGAGTGGAGTTCGCCCTCTGTGCCGTGCAAAGGAGGAGGAGAGGGCTGAGGAGGACACATAGGTGCTTTTGTGTGTATCTCTCTCTCTCTCTCTCTCATCCTCTCTTTCTCTCTCTCTGGAGTGGGGAGGGGCAGGGATTTTAATTGGCATTAACGCTTCCCTTCCAAGACACCGGGGGTCCTCCTGGCGGCATCTGCCTGAAATCATGCTCGGGGATGGGTGGCCGGAGAGTAGCAACCAGAGGCGGAGCGGGTTTGATTGAAAGCAGAAGAGAGTAAGTCGGGTTGCAAGGCAAGTTCGACACCGTGGCCGTGGGGACCTGTGGGGGGGAGAGAGAGTCTCCTAAGCCAGCTTTTGCTTCTCTCCCCCCCCCGCCAGCCAGCAGCTTATCAGGTTGCAAGTTATTTTTAACGAGCTGCTGAAAAAAGGCGGCGTTACGCGTGGCGCACTGCTGGTTTGTATGGGGGGGGATTTGGCATTTTAACATTTTCTAATGGTGGTGTGCCTCGTAATGATTTTTTTCATGAAACAAGTGTGCCTTTGCCCAAAAAAGGTTGAAAAACACTGGAATAAGGGATAGGGATGCAGCCTGTACTGGATGGGGTCATGCTCCAATTGAAAAATCAGGGGTGCTCTTGAACTCATCCTTGAGCTTGGATGCCCAGGTCATGGGTGTGGCCAAGAGTGCATCTGCACAATTAAAGCTAGTATACAAGTTATGCCCATTTCTTGAGAAACCAGCTCTGGTCACGGTGACACATGCCCTAGTGATATCCTGGCTAGATTACTGTAAAGTGCTCTATGTGGGATTACTGATGAAAAGCCTCAGGAAACTTCAATGGGTCCAAAATGCAACCACCAGACTTCTGACTGGGGTGGCGTACAGAGATCACATTATAACCCTATTAAAGCAGTTCCACTGGCTGCCAATCAGCTATCGGGCACAATTCAAGGTGCTGACCCTGACCTACAAAGCACTGTATGGCCTGGGTCCTAGCTACCTCAAAGATAGAATCTCACAGTATGAACCGACTTGGGTGTTAAGGTCATCAGGAGATGCCCTTCTCTCCATCCCGCCACCCTCACAGGTACGTCTCGTGGGAACCCATGAAAGGGCCTTCTTGGCTGCTGTGCCCAGACTGTGGAACTCCCTTCCACTAGAAGCCAGGACTGCCTCATCTCTGTTGTCCTTCTGGACACAGGCAAAGACCCTTCTCTTCAGGCAAGCTTTCCCTGAATGATGGACTACCTATTATGTGTCTTTTAGATAGGATCACATAGACTACTTATAACCTTATGCATTTTTATTGACACTATGTTTTTGATGTTAGTTTCCATCACTCATAACTTTTACATGGAATTTTACTCTCTTTTTAACTGTGCACATTTTCTTGTAGTTTTAATGTAATGTTGTCTATCATTGCTGTAAGATGTCCCTCAATTCCCTGTTCTCAATAGCTGAGCATGTCTTAATTATACTGGACTGTATATAATCCCTCATTACTGTGAGCCACCTTGGGTCCTTTTCCAAGGAGAAAGGTGGGGTAAAATACTCTAAAATAAATAAATAAACAACAGTGAAATAGAAATGCTAGAAAGAGGATTCAGCATTGTTTGGATTGTTATATCTGGAAGCCTGGAAGTTATTTCCAGAAGTGTCATCTAAAAACATTTTTAGAGAGATCGTTCGGCGGGGGGGGGAATGCAGATTTGATCTATTATTGCCTTACATCTAAATCCAAAATGACTGGGGAAATACAGCAGGAGGATGCTGAGGGGACACAGTGCTGAGATTGTGTATTTAAAATGCTGCCTTTCTCCCAGAAACAGGACACAAAGTTTTTCTGTTAAAAAAGAACGGAAAATGAACATCCAATAAAGTTACTAATATTAAAATAGAATCACATTCCTCTCATTATTGAAATGCAATTAGAAATAAAGCTCTTTAAATTTTTAATATGAGTTTACCTTGAAACTAGATAAAGAGAGAGAACCAGCAGTGAAAACCCTGTGGAAGATCCTTTCTGAACTTAGTACTCTCTTACAACATTGGACTACGTATTCCATCATGCAGCCAGGCTGGCTGGGAACAATGTGAACTACAGTCCAACACACCAGTTGGGTGTCAGTCTGAGGGAAGGGTACTTTTAGTATTTTCACAGTCTGAGACTACTCTAGTGGTGCTGCACACTTCAAGCCTTACAGTTTTATACTCCTAAATGGTAGCCCAGTTGCCCTGCTTTCTTGATGTGTTTCAGATTAATATTTTCTGCATTCCATTTTTAGAATTTGTGCCTGAGAGAGGATATTTCCCTTAGGCAGTGGAGCAGCTGTCTCAGGCAGCAGATTACAGCTAGCTTGAGAGGGCAGTAAATAGTTATATTTTTTTTTTTTAATATTTGCAGAGTCAGGGGCGGGGAGACAGAGTTGTGAACCAATTTGCCTCAGGAGCTAGAATAAGTTACCCAAGGTTGAATCTGGTAGCAACTTTTTTTTGCTTTGTCTCAGACAACAAAATGTTTTGGGTCAGTCCTATAGTGTTCTATTTAACAAAGAAAAATAACTTCAGTTTCATAGTGGTTTGAGAGTAGTCTCATGTCTGCCTATTAATGAGGTGACAACATACTTGCACATTCTCCAACTCTTATCTTATGTTGGCTAGGCCCCTTTCCAGCTATTTTACTGTGAGTCAATCCTTTAAAAAATACAACATCCAGATAATTTCGTTTGACTTCAGCAATGTGCCAGAGAAATGGCAGGGTCTTGGACGGGCAGCCAAACCTGGTGCGAATATCAGGCAAATGTTGGAGATGCAGCCTGGAGGGTACCAGGTGGGAGGATCTGGACTAGTAAGACCAGAACAGAGGTCTGTGACAAAGGCTGGCAAGAGAACCCTGTCTGCATAATGGAAAATCATGCTTTGTGGAGAACTACTTACTTGATAACTTCAGGGGCTCTCCAATAGCTGTTGCTGCCTGATTGACAGCTGTGTATATGCAGCAACAACCAGACAAACTAGAGGAGTTCAGCCAGTGAAAGGATGAATGAGATGATGCCATGTAGCTATTTCTGGATGTGTAATGAGGCAAGGACATAGGGAGAGGCCTGCTGCCTCAGATCAAGAGTGTATCTAGTTCATTACTTTCTTCTGAATAGTTGCTACGCAAGGGTCTTTCTTCTCAGTATCTAAATTTGACGAAACTGTCAAGTGTCCCATTTTGGCCGGGACACTACAGTTTTTCAGCCTTTCCCCCGCTGTCTTCCTGGAACACATATTTTCCCAGAAATGTCCTGGGCAGCAGTGGCTGACAGGGAGGCTTTGGGTAGAGGGGGGATGAGCTGGTGTGGCTATGGCTTGGGGGCATGGGAAGGGTGAAGCAAGCAGGGTGTGTGTGTGCATGCACATGTGAGTGCATGTGTGCACATGTGGGCATGTGTGCGTGCATTTGTGTTTGTGTTTGTGTTTGTGTGTGCATGCATTACACCTCTCTCCTCCTGTCCCAGCCAGTGCTGGGGAAAACTTGACAGCTACGGTTTTGGGTCTAGTTCAGGACCTGGTATCAGTAATGGACTGGAGGAGATTGAATAAGCTGAAACTTAGTCCAGACAGGGCAGAGGTGCTCCTGGTCAGGCAAAAGGCAGATCAAGGAATAGGGATGCAGCCTGTAGGGTTGTGATCCTGCTAAAAACATATATACACAGCTTTGTGTGCTCTTGGTTTCATGTCTAAACCTGGATGCCCAAGTTTCAATTAAAGATGCTATGCCCATTCCTGGAAAGATCACACATTTATTTATTTATTTATTTATTTTTATTTATTTACAAGATTTTTTAGCTGCCCTACTACCAAGAGGTCTCTGGGCAGCATACAAGTATTAAAACTATAAAACAATAAAATTATTAAAACTATAAAATACAATACAGTTAAAACAACATACAGTACAATTATAAATTATAAAATCCTGCTGCTCATGTGTCCAACCAAATAATCTAATTAAAATGCTGGACAAACAGGAAAGTCTTTGCCTGGCACCGAAAAGCCGAAAGTGTTGGTGCCAGGCGTACCTCCGTAGGGAGGGCATGTTATATCCTAGCTGGGCTACTGTAATTGTTTCCATGAGGGGGCTGCTTCTCAAATATGTTTGGAAACCTCAGCAGGTTGGAAACACCACAGCCTGGATGCTAACTGTGGCTGGTCATAGGGATCACATGACCTCCCTGTTATGGCAGCCCTACTGGCTGCAGGTCTGTTTCTGTTGCTAACCAATAGAGCCCTAAACTGCTTGGGTCCAAGCTATCTCAAAGGTCACGTCTCACATTATGAACCTGCCCAGGTGTTAAGATCATCAGGCAAGGTCTTTCTTCTGATCCCATCATCTTCACATGTGCGACTGATGAGGACACAGAAGAGAGCCTTCTCTTTTACTGATCACAGACTTTGGAACTCCCTCCCACAGGAGTCCAGACTGGCCCCACCATTGCTGTCCATCTACAAGCAGGCAAAGACTTTTGTACTGTTACTGGTAACAATATTCCATGTCTGGAACTGCAGACACCTACTGTTGGGTTCCTTACGAGTGTTCATTCTGATTTCAAAATGTGAGGTTCTTTGCTGTAGCCACAGAGCTTCTGAAAATGCATGTAGTCTGCATTCCTCTGCCCTTTGGGTTGCACAACCAGGTTTAGTGCAACTGAAATGCAGCTCATTTGCCCTGTCCTACCTTTTGCCATCAGCATGGGTTGGCTTGAAGTGCAACAGCAACCATCGCTTCACTCCTTATATTTTGGAGCTCAGATAAGAAGGGTGATTTCATCCATCTCGCTTCACTTTCTGTTTCACAACCATGGGATGCTGTGTTGGAAGCTGAACGCTACTGACATCCACTTGCTTCCATCTCCATAGGTGACCTAGAATTAAGACAGAAAAGAAACAGGGATCAGTGATGGAACCAAAGGTCAGAAGAGCTTAAGGCTGAGCTCTGACTTGGACTAGAATGACACAGCTAGCAGCATTTCTTCTCATCTTCCGTGGCTTCCTGGCCCAGGAGTACAATCATTTCTGCCATCTGTTATCTCATTCCCTAAATTTCAAAAAAAGGGAAAGAGTTTAAATATGAAATATAAATGTATTTAAAATGACTAGCTACTAGTGTTCCTTCTGAAGTTTAATTTGGATGGTTTATTTCCTGATGGCATCCCTGTGTACATTTCACGGGCCTGATGGTAATTTATTCTGAGACTGTTTCCAAATAAATGGCAAAGTTCATCTTGGAAAGCCACTAAGTCTCAGAGTAAGTTACACAATATGCTTTAGCTGCTCATAAACCATAAGATTTGTTCACTCAGTATACCTATAAGATATATTTATACTACTAAACTGTCGGTCCCCAACATAGCAAGGCAATAATTATAGCTTTCATTAAATTACAGAAGGAATTCAACATTGAATTGCACAGCAGGCTTCAGAGTTGAAAAGCTCTCAGTATTTCAACAACTAGACAGTAAAGTTTGGGTGTCCGGAGACTGGGATTGGTGCTGTTTCCTCTCAAGTTCCTAACTGGAGTGCCATCAAAAGACAGCAACCAGCCAAGCCCTATCATAAGGCAGATGGAGGCAAGGACCTGAGGAGTTCAACTGGAGTGTCATAAAAAGGCAGTAATTAATCCATCTTTACTGCTACAGAAGAGGAAAGAGATACTCATGGGAATTTCTGGCTCAGGTGGCAAAAAGAGCTAACAAGCTAACATCAGTTTGTTCATTTTTTTTTACTTTAAGAATGAGCAAGTTTGACTTTGATGGGGTCCAGAGCCTACTTATTGTAGCCTCGAGAACTTCAGCCTTGTTGGAAGTGGTGCCACTAGTTGTGCCCCTTCAGGAAGTCAATTGACTTACTGATTCGGCTTGTAAGTGAGTCATCAAAAACAGGAAGAAGGCCATTAACTGCATACTTTCCCCTCCTATTACAGCAATATAATGCATTCTATGTGTTTCAGGGTGGGTCTCTCTCTCTCCCCCTCCCTCTCTCTATTAAAACATATAGGATGCAACACCCAGATTCACCTTATGTGTGTGCAGGGTAGCTCATACGATGCTGAACAGCCACATTTGCACAGGTCATCAATGATAGCATTTGAAGCTTCCATAGAAATTGTGTGACATGAATCAGACCCTCTAACAGGGCTGGTCCTGCCATGCAGTAGGAAGAAGCAATCTGCTTTAGGCACCGTCAGATGGGGTCCTCAGTGAGATGCAGTGGGAAAGAGAGACAAACTAGAACTCAAGAGACCTGACTTCAAATCCCCACTCAGCCATGGAAACTCACTAAGGCAATGAGAGAACTGGTAAAAGCAACCCTTAAACATCTCGCTTACCTCAAAAGTCCTATTAGGGATGTTTTAAAGTTCTGACTTTACAGCACATAACACAAACAGCCATCAGAAGAGTACGAGGAATAGATAATAGTGGAAATCAGGGCTGGGTGAAGTTGCATGATGTGCAACAGCAAATGGTCCCCCAGCCCCTTAAATGTACATAGTACTTGAAGCCAGCTAAGCTATTTTGTTTATATGGGGCAGAAAATATCATGAACATCTCTCCTTACGCATAGAATTAAAGAAAAGGAACTACTATTTGAGGTTTATTTCATGACATTAGAGATGGGCACAAAATGAACAAATTTTTGTTTCTGTTTCTGTTTTTTGTTTCGTTACATAATGAAACGACAAATGAATTTCGTCTCTAAAATGAAACGAACCGAACAGAAAAACCGGAAATTTTGTCATGCATTTCGTTTCCATTACTCCAATATGAGTGAATTGCTTAAAATCCTAAAAAAAATCACAAAAATTGAAATAAATGGTAACGAAATGGTAATGAAATGAACGAAAACAAAAATGAATTTTTTGCAAAAATTTGCGAAAAACGGAAACGAACCGAAACGGACCCTCCAAATGACAAACGACAAACAAAATGCCATTTTTTTAAATTCGTACCCATCTCTACATGACATGAATGCCTGGCTGCTTGAGGTAGTGGCATAACTCTAACTGATTGTAGGGTTGGCCCTCCTGGGAAGTGATGCATACCATCTGGGGTTTATGTCTTAGGCTGGCATCATCATCATCTCCTCTCCTATACAAGAATATGTATGGAGGAGAATAAGGGAGAATACTGCTCTTCAGAAACACAGTACCTTAGCAAAACCAACTGGACTCTAGCTGGCCAGTACATGCTAGTTAAAGCTGAATTATTTCAACACTAGGAGTTTGTCCATCCCCGCCCCCTCTGTCTGTCTGTCTGTCTGTCTGTCTGTCTGTCTGTCTGTCTGTCTGTCTGTCTGTCTGTCTGTCTTCTCTCAAAAAAGGTCAAATATAGCAGCAGTCAAATTCTTGGATAATTTAAATTTTGGACTACTAATTCTAAGGTGGCAGCTATAGGTCGTATGGCAGCAAGCATCTGGACAGATGTGCCATGCTCTGTTGTGCTTGTAGCAGCCTGGGACATAATGTATATCTTTAAATCAGCATGCTGAACTTGACGCATCCTTGACTCTTCTATTTCCCCATAATTGTACCTACATCAATCATATTGATACAGTTATTGCATGCAGGTTTATGTTGGTGGAAATGAGAGTAGAATTCGGTTGTATAACAGGGCCATAAAATTCTCCTGAGACTAGAGAGAAAGCCTCTGGAGAAACTGTGGATTCAAGAAGAGTTAAAAAAGAAAAGAAAGAAGTCTGTGTGGGAGAAGGCTGTCAGTTCAAGAGACAGCATTGCTGATTGTTACAGCCTCATTAGTTGGGTCTTACCTCAGAAAGCTGAAGCAATTCGATTTCACCTCCTGGAAAGAATCAGCATTCCAGATTGTCTCGGACAATATTTTGAAAGGTATTGGATATCTTAGGAACAAACTAATAACAATTTACTTAAGCCCTTCCACTGTTCATAGTAAGATAATCATGATGGGTTCTGAAAAACCTAAGGTTAAAACCAGAGTCCCACCAAAAGTAGATTATTGAAACAACAGGACCTACATTAGTATTGTTTCAGTATTATTCCCATTGATCGATTGATTAATTGACTGATTGACTGACAGGCTGACGGATTGATTGACTGGTACATTCATTCATTGAGCCTACTTTCAGGAAGACTAACAGATTAGAATTAGCCCTTAACTGTTTAGTCTCTGTAAGTCTGAGGTAGAATTTCAAGTTTATTAATATCAAGAGGAATTGTTTTTATAAGAAAACAATAAAGTGTTGTGTGACACATTATACACTATCAGATTTATTATGGGATATGATTTCATAGAAGATGGCTGTAATCCATGAAAATGTATGTAACGACAAATCAGCTGGTCTTATTATATCAGCATCTTAGAGCTGCAGAGTTGGAAAAAGACCTGTGGATCATCGGGTCCCACTACGCTGTGGGGAATCCAACTCCTAGCCTAGCAGTTTGAGGTGCCACAAAACACTTTCTTAATTTGGACTTCTGTATACAGATTCAAAGTTATTATTCTGGACAAATTTGGAGAGGATAAGATGACCACTGGCTGCCAGGTGCAATGGTTCCATTTGTCCATAGCAACATGGACAGTATGCATTTCAGTATAAGTTGCTGCGAGATACAAAGAAGACAGTGTTGTGCTCACAGGTCCCGCTTCAGGGATTCACAGAGCATCTAGTTGACCACAGTGAGATCAAAATGTGGGCTTAGTTAGGCCTTGCTCTGATCCCACAAAAGTCTTAAGTACACAAGGGTTATGAGAGAGGTGAAGTCCCTTCTCTGTACAGAAAAGAGAAAACAGGGAGAATCACCTGAATCTGACTCCTAGATCATTGTCACCCCACAAAAACTGAATGTGCCCAAGCACATTCCCCCATGATTCCAGAGGATGGCAGTGTCAGTCGCTCTGTCTTTCAGCCAAGTTTGTCTACCATTACTGGCATTTGATAAGATAATGCATGCTTCTGAGGAATCCAAAGGGCTTCCAGGAACATCATTTGAAGAGTGCTGCATAGAGTCTCAATGGTTCCTGCTCTTATCCCCTTGTGCCTTTTCTGAAATTATTTTCTCCTTTCTCAAATTAATCATAGAAGATTGTTTTCCCATAGAAGATGGATAACACTGCCAGACATAAGGCATTTTTCTTTTTTCTTTTTCAAATTCTTTCAGATGTGGGGAGCTATCACAACAGGCAATTATTTAATGATACAATATTGATATTCCAGAAATGGCAGCTTCAACATTAGGCACTAACAGATTTGCTTATATATGTCAGGGTATGTATCATTAAAGCCATCTTCTCTGCATTGTTTTTCAAACATTTTCTACTTGGGATCTGTGAAAAGTGGCTACCTTGACCTTATGTCCTAGTTACTGCTTACCTTTGTTGCCTAGTTGTACCATGAACCCATAATTAAGCATAGCTAGGCAGGTTTTACAGACAGATCACAGATTTTTCAATGAAATAAAATCAATTACAGATAAAGTGGTGCCTCGGATAATGACGGTAATTCGTTCTCTGAGGTTAGTTGTTATCCGAAACACGTTGTTATCTGAAATGCAGTTTCCCATAGGAATGAATGGGAAACCATTTAATCCGTTCTGGAGCCTAGGAAAAAGGCACAGACACCTGGTTTTTTGCTCAAAACTCTTTAAAAAGTGCACTTTAAAGGTACAGATGCAATGCCACCTGGGATAACTTTTTTACTGATGCATGCTGGAAATTCATTATCCAAGGCAGTCCATAGGTAAAATTCGTTATCCGAGGCAGCCCATAGGAATATTTGGTATCCAAGGCAGCCCATAGAGAAAATTCGTTCTCCAAGGCAGACATATACCTAGGAATTGCGATTTGTTATCCGAGGCAGCCCATAGGGAAAATTCATTATCAGAGGCAGCCCTATACCCGGAAATTTGCAGTTGTTATCCGAATTATTCGTTATCCGGGGCAGTTGTTATCCGAGGTACCACTGTATGCAATAAGTTTAAGATTTCCCCCTCCCTTTCCCTTGCCAAGTACCAGAAACCAAGAGAAAGCAGAACTCCAGGAGGCCTTTCTCACAAACCACAATGTTTCTTTTTAGCTTGCTACAAAATGATGATCCCCAGTACTTTACCCTCTCTACACTCACCTTGCTCTCCCAGTCTCTTCAGTGCTTGGACCTTTCTGTACATCTGTCACCTTTAATGGTCATCGCTGGAGTCATTGAAAAAAGTTCCTATTGTGCTCTTCTGTGTCCCAGGTGAAAAGGCAAGGACTCTCATATAGAATGTGGTACGAAGCAGGCCTCAGTTCAAGCAAAAGCGGGTGGAGTCATGGCGTGTGAAGGATTGCCCTCACAGTTTCAGACACCTGGTGTGTTGTAGTTGACAGAATGATGGACAAGGATTCAGGAGGCTTGAGTTCAAATCCCCACTCAGCCATGGAACCTCAATGGGGGTTTGGAACTGGTAAAACCATTTTTAAAACATTTCAGCTTGAGAACTCTATTGGACTCAGTAGAAGTCTGATCTGACTTGATGGCACATAACGTTAATGAGTTGGCCCTTATATCTTGAAATGAAAGCTTAAAATGACATCACTTTGGGAAGGTACTGCCTAGGAGTTCTGCAAGTGACCAGGAAACCCAAATGAGAAGATCTGCAAGGAGCTTATTGTGTGCTTTGAAGGTTCTGGGCAAGAGAAGGGAAGAATCCCAAATATTACTGAAATTTTCTCTGTAGCTTGCCTGCTCCGACCACTGAAGCTACATGTAAACAAGGCAGGGAGGCAGGGAGGAGTGGAAACCAGCGACTCTCTGGAAGGAGTCCCATTTCTCACTCTTCAAAGGATAAAAGAAAAAGAAATAAGTCTCAACACCCAATTTTCTACCTTGGCTTTGATTTTGTTCAGCACAACTCCAAAAGGTAAAGGTTGCCTTTTATAATAGTAGAAGTGTTGGAATGATTTGCAAGAGCAAGGCTAGGCTCATAAACCGAAAACTTCAGTACTTCAAAGCGTGCCCAGAAACTTGCAGGTATGAAATTAATCAAAAAAGATCATATTATTTCCTTCAAGCCAGAGGCAAAAATAAGGAGGGAAAAGAACACCCCCCCAAACCAAGGAATGAAAAGAAGGGGCTTGCTCGTATATTGCTTTCACATCTTGTTGGTAATATTTTAAACCCTCTGAAGGGAAGGCAAAAAGAAAAAAGAAAAAACACTGTCAAGGCAAATATTTTCCAGGAGCCACTAGGCAGCCAATAATATTTTTTTTGATGAAGAGGATCAAATTCCCCACATACAGTGAGCAAAATAGCCTTTTTCCAGCGGTTATGAAATTCTGTCCCAGAGAACCTTTGGGCTTCTTGAAAGTTTATCAAAGGCCGGAGCATTACATATTATATGAATAAATCACCACCCTTCTCTTTTTGTTTATTGCCTATAAAAAAACAGATCTTCAAAGTGGCACAGCCCCTAAAGCCATTTTCTCTTTTTGTGCTTGTTATTGTGTACCTCATCCATTTTGTTCAAATGTCACAAGGCACTTCAAAGTAGAGATGTAAATCCTCCCGAGTCAAATATGAGATACCACTATTTATTTCTCTCTTCACCCCTGAGAGGGTAAGATATTTCTTAGCAGTCTTTGCTGTTATTCTCATAGTGGTGAGAAGGGCGTGTGATTGTTAGTTGTTGGGTTTGGAGGGGGCACAAATATGATTTGTTGCAGAACTCAAGTAAGCTGCTGCATGGATGTTTTACAGATCAGAAGCATTAGATTGTTTGTTTGCATCACTTCAATAACAGTGGTACCCCGACTTACGATACATGCGGCTTACAAAAATTCTGACTTATGAGCGGAAACCTGTTGGTGGGTTGAACTGCCATCTTACAAGCATAATATAGGGTTTCCCTGAGTTACAATTTTTCAATTTTTTTTATCCCCCCCCCCAAGTCTCCAGCCTCCTCCTCCTCCTCTTCATCTGTTTTTGGGCAATTGGGAGAGCCGGGCAGGCGCACCCATTGGCTGTGCAGTGGGTGGGGAGGAATCAGGGGGATTGCGCCACCATTGCCCGCCTCCTCCAGCTCTTGCCCTGCCTTGCCCTCCCCTTTTAGGCTTGCTCCAGGGATGAGGACAAGGAAAGTGTGGCTTTTAAAAAAAGTCTTCCAGTAGCCCAGGCAAGCAGCGGTGCTGGATCCGATCCGTGACTGCCGCTTGCCCGGGGTACTGCAAGATTTTTTTTAAAAAAAGCTGCACCTTTCCCCTCCAACCTGCCTGATTGGGAGAGAAATCGTGGCTTTTAAAAAGAGTCTTCCAGTAGCCTGGGCAAGCAGTGGTTTTGGATTGGATCCACAACCGCTGCTTGCCTGGGTTGCTCGCAAACATGCACACACCGCCATTGCACCTGCTGGAGGCATGGTCATGGTCATGTGGATTGCCCCTTCAAAGGGGCAGTCTGCACAACCATGCTCAAGCCTCCCTTGTACCCACCCACACTGGCTCGAGTGGGTGCAAGGGAAATGTGTGCATGGTCAGCCTTCCCATAGGAAGGCATTGATTTTCAATGTATTCCTATGGGGATTCACTGTCTGAGTTACGGGTTGTTTGACCTCCAAGGATGCCCTTGGAACAAATTAATCTCATATGTTGGGGTACCACTGTATTTACTCCTTCAGTCAAAAAGCTATATGAATTATAGTAGGACCTCGGTATCTGCTGGGGATTGGTTCCAGGCCTTCCGTGGATAATGAAAACCATGGATAAGACAGAACACCTGCCCACCTACCCCCAAGCTGCTGCTTTCTGACAGTAGCTTGCTTTATGACTGCTATTTTGAGACAGTAGCTTGCTTTATGGCTGCTGTTTGTGACAGTATCTTGCTTTACGGATGCTATTTGTGACAATAGCTTGCTTTACAGCTGCTGTTTGTGACAATAACTTGCTTTGTGGCTGCTGAATTATTTATTTATTTTTCCTCTGCCAACTGTGGATAACTGAATCAGTGGATAATGAGTCAGTGGATACGGGGGTCCTACTGTATAGCTGTTGTGAGTTTTTTTGGGCTGTTCAGACGCGTTCTGGAAGTTTTTCTTCCTGATGTTTCACCAGACTTATGGATTGTCTCTGTGGCCAGCATCTAGAGGGCAAGAACCTCAGGGAACTAGGAGTTCTCTCTGTGCTCTGGGGAACTCGTAGTTCCCTGAGCTCCTTGACCTCTGAAGATGCCGGCCACAGAGTCTGGCAAAACACCAGGAAGAAAAACTTCCAGAACATGGCCAAACAGCCACAAAAAATAACAGCTAGCGAGCGGTGGTGGCGTATTCTTGAAAGCCTTCAAGAATACACATATGAATTATTTTAATTTCTGCTGAAAGCTATTCAGTGGTGCTTCTAGAGTAAAAGGGGGACTCCCCAAAGATTGTGAGAATATGCATGAACCAGTTTTCTCATGGGTTGCCACCTGTGTAATTATAGTTGTAATTTATGGAACCCCTCTTGATGTTAAGGGATTTGCAATTTAGAGATTCTCAGCATGGTGTAGTGGATAGAGTGATAGTCTAGGACTCTGGAGAACAGGGTTCGAATCCCTGCTTAGCCATGGGAACTCAATGGGGGGAGTGGAACTGGTAAAATCACTTGTTTACTATCTCAGTTACCTTGAAAGCCCTCTTAGGATTGCTATGTCAGTTTTCTACTTGATGGCATCACATACACACACAATTTAGAGATTAGCCCTGGATATTTACCCTTGAGCCAGGCCCTCAAGTAGTGTTTCATACCCTGAGGGTCATGACCCCTAAGGGGGCCACAAAGTGCTTTCTGGAGTATTGCAGGTCCCCTTACTTGGGTTGAAGCCCTTTGAAAACAATTTCTTCTTTGGCCTTTCAGAGTGAGGTATTAAAGTTAGTGCCTACGTGTATGTGTACGTGAATTTGTGAGAAGCAAACTCTTTGAGGGAGAAAGAAGCTTAGACTTTTTTTTAAAAAAGGAAGATGTTACTTTATTTAAAAAAGTATTTTTATGCACATATAGTGGCGTTGGTGTTTGCAGGCTGCTTGACTGTTAGAAAAAGGGATTGCAACTCAAAAGACGTTGGAAACCACTGTACTAGAAGCTCTGCCAAAAGAAAATGTCATCGTTTTGCCCACTCCACACTTCGGCAGCCCTATGTTGAACCACAGGACAATCCATAATATCAGAAATGAAGAATAAGGAGTGCTGTGAATTAGCTGGAAGCAATCTGCTGCCTATAAATCTAAAAGCAGAAGATAAGCAGCTGTGAGAACATCTCCCTAATACAGCCATAAGGCTTATTTAAGTGCAGTCAAACTGGAAGGATTTTTGCAAACATGGGTATGATCTGTTCCCCCCATCCAGCCTCTAATTGACAAGAGACATTCTTGAGAACTAGAAGAAAGTTTAGAAAAAAATTGAACTCTACAGAGTAGAAACAGGAGCAGAAGAGAAAATGGGTAGAATAAAATCCTCATGTTTTGTTCATGTGGTGACGGAGGTAGTTCTTCGAGCATGCTGAAAGCAAACTATGGAACTGAAAGTAATATCGGTTAAGTTTAAAGGATACTTCATGCCTAAAAAGAACGGAACTTCTGGGAAAAAAAGAAAAAAAACTTACATGGAAGGGAACAAAGGAGATCAAACTGTGGGTGCAAAATGTAACTGAGGGTGCAACATTGGCATTTACACTATGGTTGCTGGAACTTGCTGCCAGAGGTGACACAGTTAATACGAAGTGTATTTTTCTGTTGACTACACAACACACAGCTCCTCACAAGTCAGTCTGGTCTCTTTTCATAGACATTTTTAAAAAGCCAGCAGGGATTCTATTAGCATTGCTTTTTTTCTTTTCAGGATCTGACAGGTGTGATCATTTGTATCAGTCCAAAACAACAGTGGTGGTTGTATCCTAGGGTGATACAACTCAAGAATACTGGGCACCTTAAATAAAATACAAGTGACATAGCACTGAACTGACATTGCAACTTGTGAAATCACACATTTTACTTGCCATAGACATTTCCACTGGAAAAGCAAATTTTAAAAGTAATTGTTCTGAGAAGAGACAAGAGGGCAAGATGTTCCTGCCTGATGGGAATGTTCCTTCTTTACTGCCATACTGCAGCACACTGAAGGGTATACCAGGACAGCAGGTACACTCCCCTCAAGTGCACACACCTTGTCTTTTATCTGAACACTTTTGAGTTTTGCAACAATTGGTAAGTCAATTAAGTACAGCATTTTCACGTGTTATATTAATTCAACAGTATATCACATGGCAGTTTTTTTTAAAGGGGAAGGGAACAGAGTGGTGTTAATATCCGAGGAAGGTGAGCAACTTGTAATCCCAGTGAGACGTAGTGATCTGAGGTGTGATGTGGACTCTTCCCCTCAACCCCAATTGCCAAGATTAATTAAACATTCTCTGTGAATGACAACTGCAATTAAAATGCCATAGGAAACTTTGAATTGGTCTGAGAGGAAAACACCACCACACAAATGGAAGTTGAGTCATGGCATTTAGACTTCTTTTCTTGAGAGAGCAAATCATTTCACTGCTCATCCAAGCAGCTTCAATAGTCTGAGGATGAAGCTGCTTGGATGAGCAGCAAAACGTTTCGATCTCTCAAGAAAAGAAGTCCAGTTGCCATGACTCAACTTCCAGATAACCTCATGACTAAGAATCTTCGCAGGCAACACCACACAACAGAACAACTGCAGCAGCAGCAGCATCAACAACAAACAGGACAACCTTCCTGTCTATTTGCATTATGAAGGATGAGTGAGAATTGTGGTTTTGGTGACTTTAAGGAGTCTCTAATAAGGATTAGAAATATCTGTGGCATTGAAGAGAAAGCAGCTGCTTCCTTGAGGAATTGTGTCAGGGGACAAAGGTCTTCAAATTTCCAAGGCCTCAGGAAACAAAGCATGCTGGGCAATGAGCTGAATTTGGCAGAAAGCACTTAACAAGCTTTTAATCTGATGAGAAAGCACATCAGTTGGGGAGTTTGAAACTGAAGGAACCAATGCAAACAAACTAGGCTCAGGAGTCAAAACTTTTGGTGATCCTTAGTGTACAGAGTTGTCATATACTGTAAATGATATAAACTACAGAACTTCCAAATTAGCTTCCTCACAAACAACTAGCTGGGAGTTTGGCACAGGAGCCAGGAATGGAAAGCTTGAAAATGGAACATGGTCCTAAAATATTGTCACTGTGGAAAAGCTATAATCCTTCTCAGGATGCCTTCTCTCCTTGGATCCTGCCTAATTTTGCAATAGTTGCCAATCACTGGTACCCTAGAGAAGCCCTGTCACTGGCAACCAGCAAGGGTTGGAAGGCAGTCACAATATGTGCCATAAAAACAGTGGGGGTTGAAACTTGAGTTTGAAAAACAGGAGACTAAGATACTGTGTACATTAAAAATCCTTACTTACTCCAGGATACAACCGTTATCAACATGTGTATAAGATGACTGATGCTGTTTCCTCATTTGGATGAGCAAGAACAGTAAATGGGCATCTTCTCACCTTCACACCAGCAGTAGCACTTAACAGAATGGGTTTATGTAAATCCATCAGTCATTTGGCAGCCAATGTCAACAAGAGGTCATATTGTCTATCCTCCCATTGAAGTCAACAGCATCAGCATGATGTCATAGTGGACTCTCTCTTCTCCATAGGGAAGCAGCACCAGCAGGAAATCAGCTAGCTTCTCTCCCACTGACAGGGAATACCCGTAAGATGGCGGGGTGTCCATAAGATGGCGGGCGGCAGTGGTCACCTTTCACGGCGGTGCTGCTTGCCTTTTTCAGTTTGTTTTTTATGCTACTGTACTCTCATCCCACCTTTTAATTTAGCTGCAGGCCTTTGCCAATGGCCATGGGGGTGCGGACCACCACCCCTTCCCCCCTCCACCTCCCTCTGTCTGCCAGTCCAGAAACATAACAGTGAGTGGAGTCCTTTTGTACTTTTTAAAAAAAGTTATATTATGATGATCTATTTATTTGTCACTACTGTTACTGTTTTTTTCTGTTGTAAACCGCCCGGAGTTTTTCCAGAGGATGGATGGTATATAAGTATTAAAATAAATAAATATCAAGATGAGGCCACTTTGGCCAGTCTGCCACTGAATTGGAAGATAAACAAGACATTGCCTTGGTTGGTCACTCATGGCAACCAGCATCATCATTGTGATGTCACAATGTGCAGTCTCTCCTCCACAGGGAACAAGAGATCACAGAGCTTCCCTGCTACTGACAGACAATGTGAGCATGAAGTCACATAGGTCCAGAGTCTCAGAGAAAAGAAAACAAGCCACACAGAGGATTCTGTCTTCCTCTGCCCATGAAGTAATACGGCATCTTTCCATGTAGAAGACTATATTTTTGTCTAAAAAATATAAGACGAAAAATTGAAGGTCATCTTAAACACAGAAGTAAGCTGAGGAGAGAACTGCATCATAGAAAACTGGAATTCTGGTTTGGAAAATTGGGTGTCGTCTTATACATGTGCAACTTTTATAGACAGAAAATACAGTACAAGTGACTTTTGTTTCTGGTTTTTGTTTGTTTGTTTGCCAAGTGTATGCCATTTTTCCTCGGTGCCTCTATCCCCTAAAAAAAGCAGTGTTGAAATTTCTCAGAGCTTACACATAGAGCAGATCAAGTGTGAGTATAAAAAGCCACATAGAACACGAACAGATTCTCCCTTGGTACATATATGTCAACTTGTTTGTGCCAGCAATCAAAACAACATCCATTTAGTCATGGAGAAACTTTAAGAATGTTTACTGTACAGCATGTTGAAAAATAAACTGACAGTACTCTCTCTCTCTCTCTCTCTCTCTCTTTCTCTCTCTCCCCCCCCACGATTTATTTATTTATTTATTTATTTATTTATTTATTTATTTATTTATTTATTTATTTATATACCACCCATCTATTTATGAGGCCACTCTGAATGGTTCAGTGACAATAAAACAAGTACAAACAAGAATCAATAAGTTAATAAAAACACATAATTAAAAAATGCAGGGGTGGAAAGGATTGAGACATGAGCTATACCACTGGGAGCTATATCCCAGTTTGACTGATTGAATAGACATTTTTAAAAAACATTTGTAGGGCACTAAAAACATATATAAACTGTTATAATCCTATCAAGCACAAAGCTAAAACAAGTAAAAATAAGGGTCCATGGCAATAAGATTTATTATTATCTACACAAGAGCAAAATGGTTAGGGCCTTTTTTTGATCAGGAGCAGCAGCACTAGGGGGAAAGGTGGGGTTGAGGAAGGAAGTTTGTATGAAAAACTTGCAAATTTTGCCTATAAAACAGTTTTGGCAATTTTTCACAAATCAAGTCTGGAATTTTGAAAAAAAAATGTACAAACATTCCAGTAGTCTCACCCAAGGGAAAGAAAAATGTGAAAACTTTTCATTCTCACCTGGGGGGGATGGGGAACATGGAGAAGGATAATGGGCTCTAAAACTTCTGAGATGAAAGCTGATGCTATAAATATACCCCAAACTGATTTTCAAAACTGCAGTCTCTGTCTTTTAACTACCGATTCTGACATTTCAAAATCTACCCAGAGTAGACTTTCTAACGAGGGGGAATCAACAAGAGAATGTGGATATATGCTTGTGTGTTTTTATTGAGCCAGACAATGAGGAATCAGTAAACATTGTTTCTTTCTCGCTGAATTCAGTGCATGCAGACCTTGTGCGAACACAGCCATTTTTTAGAATTGTATCTTAATGACAAATGCAGACGCCTAGGAGCAAAGAAGCCATAAGGAAGGATTTGCCTAAAAAGATGTTGTCAAAGGGCCTTTTATAGTACTGGGTTTATAGTAAGCACTCCAGGGTGATCACGTATCAAAAGAGGCAATGAAGATGGAAGCAGAGAACTAATTTCTTTTAACAGCACTACATATATACAAAGGTAGCAGCTTATAGCATCTCCCAGAGTTGGGGATGCGAGAGAAGAACTGGCAGATGTCCCCCCCATCTGATTGGGTGGGGGGAAAGGAGGGACTTTTTTTGCCAGCCCCAAGCCCGCGCTACAGCTGATAGGTGCTTGGGGTTCAGCAAAAGAAACTAACAAACAAATACAGCTGATAGGTGCTTGGGGCAGCAAAAAAAAAGTTTAGAAAACCCACCTTTTCCCATGCCTGATTGGGTGCGGGAAGTTACACAAGCACACACACACACACGCGCACGCACACACACAAAATACATGAATGAAAAATAGAACAAAACAAAAAATGAAACAATTTAAAAAAATCATTTCAAACAAAACAAAACGAAACAGAATGGAACAAAATGAAAAATGAAATGAAACACTATTTTAGTGTTTCGTGCCCATATCTATTTATGATTAATATAAATCAGTGAATTTTGATGAACTGACCATATTCAGTAGAAAACGTGATCAATTTTTAAATCCATCCCCATCTCTAATAGAGATGTTATCCCATACAGTACCTGCATTATTAATCCGATCACTCTTAAATATGATTATCCAGACAAAAACAAAAGAAAACAACTTATATTTCAAGGTGAGTTTTAATGCATACATTGAGTACTTCTAGGTGAAACCACAAGTTATAGACAAGCTCAGCACAGCAGATGGATTAGCAAATATTCTCTTCAATATACTGTTCACTCATAAACAAGTCTCTCTCAACTGTCTTTCCAGCTATCCTCCACAGTGCCCCGTTCCCATCTGTTTATCATCCTAATTCACATCACATCATTCCACACCATATTACCTTCTCTCATTTTCCCAGAGAATACTCATGCAAATGTACTGTGTGCCAATCATGCCACCTTTTTCAGTCACCTCATCACTCCCACCCACAGCAATCTCTGGGGCTGCTCACCATCTAAAAACACAGCACAAGGATATATGTCCTGAACTGAAGTACAGCTTTGATATTGTCCACATGCAGCTGGGGCTGGAAGAACCTAAGATAGCATGGTCAAACAAGACATTTCAGTGTCGTGCTTTGCCTGCTTCACAGTGGAGAGCAGTCAGAGATGATGGGCAGCAGATGCATCAGGGAGCTTTCATACAAAGAGTCACAAAACACCAGAGCCCACGAAGGTGTCACAGTATGAGTGCTTCTTCCTCAGAAGGACAGGAAGAACACAGGTGTGTGTGTGCAGATTTGAACATAGGAGTGAGGTAATTCCCTTTTTTATTTGCCCACTAAACATGAGTTTTGTTTTGTTTCCTGCTCTCATGTGACCACTCGCAAAGGAACACTAAATCAAAGCCTTCTTGTAGCCAAGAAAATTCCTCACTCTTTCAGGCTGCAGAGCCCTTGACTACCCCTTCCGTTAAAGAAATAAGGCACTAGAGGTGTGTTCTGGATTCAGATGAAGGCCCAATCCAAAATCAAATTAAAATCCCTTATACCAGTTCTCTTTCCTGACTCTGTGGTCACCCCGACAAAACTGTTTTCCAGTTTCTCCCTGTTCAAATTTGCAGTCATATGATGCAGGGCCATATGTGGATTATTTACCCAGCAAGCTTGCGACCTGCAGATCATTTTTTACTTGGCCAGAGGCTCCTCCTGTTTTGTTGCAGACCTTTTTTTTTAAAGTTGCATTGCTGTGTGTGTGAACGATCTCATTGCAACTTTTTTGGGCTACGCCACTGTGCATGTCCTTGTAAAATGTTTTTACTCATTTTATAAATTGACCCATTGCATTTGTGTTGGTGTGTCAGTCAACGTCTGTTTAATAGTCTCAACCAGATGCTCTAGGTGCTTGGGAACCCAAAAAAGGATTGGGATGCACATCCTGGAATAAATGCCATGTGACCCCAAAGCACAACAGGAACACAATTAAAAGTTGAATTAACGTTGTCTCTGAAACTAACACAACTGAAATGGAATACAGGCTGTGGTGATGCCCAGGAATTTGGATCAGAACAGTCAGTGTCCCTATAGAACAGTGATGGCGAACCTTTTAGAGACCGAGTGCCCAAACTGCAATTCAAAACCCATTAATTTTTTTTTACAAAGTGCCAATACAGTAATTTAACCTGTATACAGGTGGCTATGAAGGGGCGATGTCAGGTGCCCACAGAAAGGGCTCTGAGTGCCACCTTTGGCACCTGTGCCATAGGTTCACCATCACTGCTATAGAGTCTTGTATGTTACACTAATGGAGTGGGGAAAAGGGGGAAAGAAAAGGAGGATTAAGAGATAAACCTTCCCTCTAATCCTAGAGTACATTTTACTATGGCGCCTCTGTCTACTGTGCTTTTGGGGAAGAAATTTCACTTTTATAAAGCATACAAATCTTTCTCTTTGTAGCACAATTGAAAAACACCCAAGAAATATAAAACAATAACATAGTATTCATGATTTGTTATTAATTATTCACTTTTAAGACTACAGTGGAACCTTGACTTGCGTCATTAATCCCTTCCAGTGGTCTAGACTTAAGTCAAACATGACTTAAGTCAAATGAACGTTTCCCATAGAAAGTAATGGGAAAGTGGATTAATCCGTTCCAGATGATGAAGAAGACCCCCGAAAACAGCAATTTAACACAAATTTGACTGGGATTGGAGATTCCTTCTTTGGATGTAAATAAAATGTCTCTTCAAAGAGAGGAGGAGGCAGTGGAATTATAGTCCACAAGTTATATGCCTCCACTTTTTAATGATCATAGCAACAATGTCTAACATTTAAGTTTTACTGATTTTTAACCTGACGTTCCAAGTTCTGAACAACTCTATGCTTACCATTAGAGTCCCACAACTTTACAGCTCCCCAACTAAAATGCTTCCATTGTGGACCAGATTTCGGCAGCCAGATTTTTTACAAGACTGAGCCGACTGTCTAACTAGTGAGGTCAGCCCCGAGCTCCAGGCCCTTCTTCTCCTCCGGCAGCAGCGGCGGCTTCGGTGAGGCCGAGGACCAGCTCCAGGTGCTCTGAGCTGGCCTTGCCAAAGCCGCCGCTGCCGGAGGAGGGGAAGAAGGCAGGAGCAGTTTGGAGGCGGCAGCCGCGATGCTGGGTTGTGGCTGCCGCCCAATTCCGGTGCCTTGCGCCGGGGCTCCGAGATGTGAGTCAAAGCCTGCGACTCAAGTCAAACAGGCCCCTTCTTGCTGCAAGTCAAATATGATGCAAGTCAAGCAGTATGTAAGTCAAGGTTCCACTGTACTGGAACTGCTGAGAATCTATGAACATGGCATAAGCATTAGGCAAGTTCAAGTTCAACTTCAAGTTTATTGCGGTCATATGACCTGTAAAAACAAAAGTAGAATAAGTCATAAAACAATGGAAAAAGAATAAAACTACGAATCGGTAAAAACATCAGGAAAATGGATGAATGGTCAAGGTAATCTCTGCTCTCTTGCGTTTGGCGGCCAGAAAAAACTTTGCTACCTGGGCTGTGACATAAGAATTCTTATCTATTAAACAGTATTGGACTAACCATCTTGAAGGGTAGCCTTGGAACTTCTTCAGCAATGGAGCAATTAAGTTGTTTCTAATATGATCATAAAAAGGGCAAAATAAAAGCACATGTTGGATACATTCCGGGAACTCGCTTCAGCAGCACATATACTAAAATTGGAGCATTAGGCAAGGAAGTCAGTATAAATAAGATGCAAAGCAGAAAAATCAGCAGAGCTGAGATGTAATGGGATATGGATGGGATCAGGCAGAAGATATTCTTCCAGCTACCACAATAGAAAAGACTTTCAGCGGTTTTGAACAAGCATCATACTGCTCTAGCCTGTGCTTATCCTTTTCAAACAATGTAACATTCTTGCCTAGGGACACCTCAGCAATATGTACCATTTCCATACATATTGCCCTAATAACTAGGGTTGGGTGGGTGGGTTGAAGGGTGTAGGTAGGGCATGGTAAGGAAGGAGAATTTCTTTCTTTCTTTCTTTCTTTCTTTCTTTCTTTCTTTCTTTCTTTCTTTCATGTTTATACTATTTGATACGTGTGAAACACTGCTCTGGGTGGTTGTCAGTCAAATCAAAGTAAGCAGTGTAATATAGCAATAAACAAAGAAAAGTAAGATCAATAAACAAAACTAATAAATCAATGGACATAAACATTAGATGGATGGGAAACTCAATTTGGCAGTATTTTAAATAAGATCTTTAGTAAAGGCCATCATCTTCAGCAACCCCTTAATGGTTGGGGAAAATAAATCATTCCCCAGATTTAAGACTTCCTTTTCATATAAACCATCACACTGTCCTTCTGTAACTGGGTATGTCTGTTTCTTATCACACTGCTGTGCCACCGCTATTACTTCTGTATTAAGCAATTGGGTACATCACTGTGATGAGGGATACTGCCTTTCATTTTGATCTTGTATTTCATTATCAGGGGGTCATTCTGGCTTTTAAAAAATTATGAACCAACCCAGTCTAATTCACTGCACAATTATTTCTGACCCTTCAACTCAATTGTTAGCCCAGTAGCCAAACCCAATAGCCAATCCTAACACGAGAAATGCAGAAAACTAAAATTCAGCATCATTAAGCTGAAAATACTATGGACACTTGACCCTTGCCTTTTTTTATATAGTGCTGAAATATATTCCAGACTTAGGGCGTTTATACACGACCCCTAAGCTCCGCCGCAAATGGCTGCAAGGTCCGGACCTTAAAAATGTTTACCCACCAGCTCCAGACTTTGCAGACAATTAAGTGTGACCCCGACCACTTTAGCGCGACCAAACAGCAGTTTTCTTGTACCTGGTCTTTGATGGTGACAAATATTTGATCCGGTGTAAGGATAGTGAGTGTGGGGCTCTCCTGGCTTCCGTTTGTTCTTTTTTTGCGCCCCGCCCCTTTAAGAGATCTGAATGCTGCCGGGAACAAAACGGAGGTAAACCGGCAGTCTTTTCTTTCTTTTTTCTCCCTCCCTCAGGCAGCCAGCAACCAGGAAGTGCGGAGGGGGGTGGGGACAGAGGAAGAGTGACGAACCCCTAAGATCTCTGGTCCAAATTTAAGTGGCCAGCGGATCTTAGGGGTCGTGTAAAAAGGCCCTAAATGCTAAGCCTTTTCTTCTTTTCTTTCTCTACCACTCTGGCCACCTCTCCCACTTTTGCAGAGGTGAAACCTCTCCTCAAGTGGATAAAATCTGCCATTTCTATTCCACATATGCATGGCTCATTATATCTCTTGATTACTTTTGTCAGTAAGCCATTTCTGTCAATAATTTTCTGCTTCACGGCACTATTCATTAAAATTCCATTATAGGGCATTAGAGGGTTGACAGATCTGGGAGCTGTCATCCTATCAAGTTGACATCACCAGTCTTCTTTCAGTTCTGATATTGTCTTATATTTTGGGGCGGCTGAGTAATTTGCTTTTGTCTCTAACTACAATTTATCTGGGCCAGAAGCTTTTGCTCCTTTCGCGATCACAATTGTTCCCCCTAATACTGTAAACCTGTATACCATGTGATTGAGGGAAGCTGTTGGGTAGTGTTACTGATTGCTCTGTCAATGTAACTGTTAAGAGATTTAATACATTGAAACCTATTTGGCACTTTCATTTTCTTTTATGCCAGGTTCTAAGAAAATAAGGTGTAAGTATATTTGTACGTATATATGCAAACATACAGAGTACACTTTCAGTAAATAGATTTCAAAGTAAATTGCTCGACTCTCCAAAACCCCATCTCTTTCCCCAAAGTGCCATAAATTTATCAGCAGTTCCCTGAGTGTATTTCATTACAAGAAATGGTTATCCTATCTGTTGGCCTTTGTGTTAGATATTTTTTAGATCAGCAGTGACCAGAAAAATGACAATTGATTGCAATTTGTAAGTCATCAACACTGATGAATCACAAACCACAAATTTATGGGTTTTTCTCCCAGACAAATCGATGAATTCTTGCCTTACACATGTATAAAATCTGCCACCTCATAGACAACAGGATGTTAGAGATACTTCCCCTGACTCATCTCTATGATCCTTGCAAATTTGGTGAGGTTTGAGTTTCATATGTCCAAGTTATACACCTTCAAAGTGGGCCCCCAGGAAAAAGACAGAGGCTGCAGGAGACAAAGCCCCCACGAGACCAAATCAACAAATAAAAAAAAATCACTAAAGTTACTGGTAATCAATTCTTATTTGCTGGGGATCATTGCATTTGATGATTATGAATCAAAGAATTAGCAATTTGGGGTGAATGCTGTGCTTTGTTTTAAACGTTGTGCCCAGCTCTATTAACAATGCAAGCAGCTTTAATATAAGGCTTAGAACGCTCACCAGCAGATTTTACTAGAGAATTGCTTTGAAGGGGTGTGGTAGACTATGGTGTACTTGTGTCCTGCATCTCCACAATGCCTTTGGAAAATGCTATACTCCTCCCATTTGACTTCAAGCTGAAACAAACTGTTGTAACTTTTCACATTACAAATGGAGCTTGACCATGTGGGTTGGGGTAGAAAACCTAGAACTTGTGGGGAAGAGGGTGGGATCAGAGATTCCCTTCTCCAACCCTAACCCTTTACACATCCCACCCTGCTCCATTCACTTTATCCCATTCACTCTAGTGAAGAATGAAATCAGGGCAGATGACCTGAAGACAGCAAATACTGAGGGTATTGACGAGTTACAAATAATAAAAAGTAGGTAAACATATAACTGATTCCTTGAGCCTCGTGGCGCAGTGGTTAAATGCCTGTACTGCAGGTAAAACTGTGCTCACGACCTGGGTTCAATCCCCGGTAGCAGGCTCAAGGTTCACTCAGCCTTCCATCCTTCTGAGGTCGGTAAAATGAGTACCCAGCTTGCTGGGGGGCAATGTGTAGCCTGCACACTGTAATCAAAATTGTAAACCGCCCAGAGACTACTTGTAGTGGTATGGGGCGGTATATAAGCAGAACACTTTTGCTTTTTTGATCATCTATGAACAATAGTACTAGAGGAAAGATCAGTAGCAGAAGGCAGAACTTCACTACCACGCTGTCAGTGGGCATGGTTTCATAAAGAAACATGAAATCACCTACAGTAACAAGCAAGACAATCTATCACCTACATTAACAAGCAAGGCAACTAACATCACATGGCTTAATCCAGTCCTGTAACCAGAGTGGGACAAATGAATGTAATGCCTTGTCCAGAGCTGAGTTCCCCAGTGTAGGATGTCTCTTTTTAAAAATTGCCTTTTGGTTTGTAATATGACAGATAGATGAAATTATATTTCAGAAACCTTTATTGGCATATATGGAATACACATCCAAAATACATAGAGTAAAAAAAAAAAACTTAATTAGGACTCACCCTAAGTATAAATAATGATGTCTGTTCTAATTCTGCATAGTTTTACTACCCGTGTGACAAAGCACTGCCCTCTCAACCCTATCTTCTGCAGAGACATTAAAGAGGAAATGGATAATTTCTACATCTGGCCAACTCTCTGTTTTAGCAAAACTTGGTCATAGATATTGAGTGCGAGGGTCAGTGTAGAATAGATAGTATAGGCATTTGTGTATGAAGAACTCATTTCCCCTTGGATTGCAAGGGCAGAACCTCTCATTATATGATATACCATAATAACTTCCATATAAAACCAGTGAGAGAATTATATTAAAGCTGGCCAATGAATATTCTCTGAGTTTTTGTGGAGCTTGTAATGAAAGGAGATATAGGGCAACCCTGCTGAATTTAAAGGGAATCAGAAAATTTGGTGGGGAGCAGGCCTTATTTGCTGCACTAAATAGATCTTGAAATCCATGATCTTGAATGTGATGATGCAGAACACTTCAGGCTAAGAGGGAGAATTAAGAGTATCCAGTAAGAGGCCTGTAGCATTCACCCTATTACTGTTTATGTGACTGTGCAGGAAGGGAGATAAAGGGTTAACTCTTGTGTCCAAATAAGGAGCATGGAGCCCTAGTGCTTAAACAGCTCCACCTGAGGTAGCTGGATTCAAATAGGGAAACTGCATGCTTAAGATAGGGTGAAGTTGGGGAACACAGGGAGGTTTCAACTCAAAGGCCAGGCAGTGAAGCTTTGAACTTGAACAATGCATGTCCAAGATTGTTGGTAGCTGCCTTTAATATTGATATTGTTGACATAATATCTAAACTTAATGCTGAGGAGGCATCAGCTGTGTCTCTTGTGCACTGATAGCCATTATGTTTTATCAAAGAGCTGGGTATCTGGGCAGAACTTTCTGACCTTGAGGCCAAGGAGGGAGCAGATATGACTGTCCTCAGTTTATTCCTTGGCAGTAATGATTTAGCAGGTGTGCAACTGAACACTCTTCTCAAGAAAATGTTAAAAAACTCAAGAAGATATTTCCTCCCATGGAGTAGGCGAGGAATCCCATGACATTTAAATTTCAGTAACATCCTGGAGCAGCAGGGGCACCAACCCCACCAGGGAAATCTGGTTGTTTCTAGTACAGTCACCCCCGCCATTTCGCGATTCAGGTACTGCGGTCCCACTACATTGTGGGATCTCAGTGCTTGCACCTCGGAGCCGCGTGGGGGGTCGGCGGGGGGCAATCGGGTCACTCTGTGCTGCCCCCGCGCTCCTCCGAGAAGCCTCAGAGCCGCGCAGGGGCAGTGGGGGCGATCGGGTCACTCCGTGCCACCCCCGCGCTCGCCCGAGAAGCCTCACAGCCACGCAGGGGGCAGCGGCAGGGGGTGATTGAGTCACTCTACGCTGCCCCCCGTGCTCCTCCAAGAAGCCTCGGACAGGCACGCGATCACCCCCCCGCCCCCAGGCCCCACCCCACCTGCTTCCGCATATCGCGGATTTTCATGCATCGCGGGTGGGGTGGGTCCCTAATTGTATGTTATGCAGGAGGTGACTGTATGTTTCTCTTATATATCAGTGTTGGCGAATCTATGGCACAGGTGCTAAAGGTGGCACTCGGAGCCTTTTCTGTTTTAAAAAAACATTTTATTTAATTTTCTAAACCTAATAAATTAAAACAAATACATTGTTTATCATTACCGTGTTACATAGTTCAAATCCAAGTATTTTCCCAATGCTTTGGCCCAAGTGTTTGATATTTCCAAATTTACATGTTTCATTTCCATCATTATATTAATCCTTACTTATCTCTATCTTCATCTAGTACAAAGAGTAAAAATAACAAAGTACAATATTAAGCTAGCCTATTTAATCTTAACCATGTTATCAATAATTCTTCATAAGAACATAAGAAGAGCCATGCTGGATCAGGCCAAAGGCCCATCTAGTCCAGCTTCCTGTATCCCACAGTGGCCCCACCAGATGTGTTTGGGAGTGCATGAGACTAGATATCTGTCTTCTGATACCACTCCCCTGCATCTGGCCCTTGAAGTACCCTGGTTTTAAGCCTGGAGATTATACATCTCCATCATGGTTTTTAACCTGTGTTGGACTTTTCCTCCAGGAATCTGTCCAATCCCCTTTTGAAGGCATCCAGGCCAGATGCCATCACCACATCCTGTGGCAGGGAGTTCCATAGACTAACAACGCGCTGGGTGAAAAAAATATTTTCTTTTGTCTGTTCTTACTCTCCCAGCCCTCACTTTGAGTGTATGTCCCCTAGTTCTGGTATTTTGTGAGAGGGGGAAGAGCTTCCCTCTATCCACTTTACTCATGCCCTACATTATTTTGTACGTCTCAATCATATCCCCCCCCCTGAGGCACCTTTTTTCCAGACTAAAGAGCCCCAAATGTTTTAGCCTTTCCTCATAAGGGAGGTGCCCCAGCCCAGTAATCATTTTAGTCGCTCTCTTCTGCACCTTTTCCAGTTCCACTATGTCTTTCTTGAGATGCGGTGACCAGAATTGTACACAATACTCCAGGTGTGGCCTTACTATTGTTTTGTATAATGGCATTATAATGTTGGCTGTTTTATTTTCAATCCCCTTTTTGATAATCCCTAGCATGAAATTGGCCTTCTTCACCGCTGCCACACATTGGGGAGACACCTTCATGGATCTGTCCACCAACACACCAAGATCTCTTTCCTGATCTGTCACGGATAACTCAGAGCCCATGAGTTGATAAAGTTTGGATTTTTTGCCCCAATATGCATTACTTTACATTTGGCTATATTAAAATGCATTTGCCATTTCGTAGCCCATTCCCCCAGTTTGGAGAGATCCTTCTGGAGCTCTTCACAATCTTCTGTGGTTTTTACCACATGGAAAAGTTTTGTGTCATGTGCAAACTTGGCCACCTCACTGCTTATCCCTGTCTCCAGGTCATTTATGAATAGATTGAAAAGCGCCGGTCCCAGGACAGATCCCTGGGGCACACCGCTTTTCACCTCTCCCCATTGTGAAAATTTCCCATTGACACCTACTCTTTGTTTCCTGGATCTCAACCAGTTCTCAATCCATAAGAGAACCTGCCCTCTTATCCCCTGACTGTGCAATTTTCTCAGCAGCCTTACATTTTACTAAGCATCTTAAAATCTATTTGCCTAGCTCAGTATATGATAAGAATACATTTATATCTATTTTCACCTGATACAAAGAGTGAAGATAGCACATTTGACTTTTAAGATATCCTATCTGATCTACAAGATTTAGTAAATAATAAACATCATCAACCATCTATCTATCTATCTATCTATCTATCTATCTATCTATCTATCTATCTATCTATCTATCTATCTATCTATCTATCTATCTATCTATCATCACCTAAATTCTATCAAATTTTAAATACTATACCAATATAGGTGAGACTAATACTTAATTGGCTATTAAAGAAAAGGAGTTGTCTCTCAGTTTCGTAATGCATATAAAAGTTTCTATTCTTGCCTATTATATTCTGCTTACAGATCTAACAGATTAACATTTCAATCTGGTAACCTCACTTCCCTTTCTGTGGACACCTGACATCGCCCCTTCATAGCCACCTGTGTTCAGGTTACATTGCAGTATTGGCACTTGGCGGAAAATTAGTGGGTTTTGAATCACAGTTTGGGCACTCAGTCTCTAAAAGGTTATATATATTTCCATGTACAAAAGTCAGCATAGGGAGTCAAGCACACACTGTTTGTTTGTCCATTTGCCCCTGTTTGTCCCAGAGAAGAAGGACCTAAAGGTCAGGAACATGACTAGAAAATTTGTACTGTAATTTTGAATAGAGGATTGTTAAAACTATTTGATATTATTTTAAAATTAAACTTCAATTTTTTTGTTTACTTTAATAATCAGTGAAATATTGATATGAGGAACATAGTGTATCAAAAAGAAAAAGAAACAATTTATTAAACAAATTAACTTGAATATACTTCCCAAAAGATTAAAACGGCAAGAAATTTGTAAATGCCTTCCAGAAAATGCAACCTAGCAGACTCCAGAGGTACAGAATTATTTTATAGACCTCATGACACAAATTGTTTGAGGAGACAGTACTAGAATGAAAATACTTTAGATGTTCCATTGTGCATTCTCCCAGGAGACGCCACAAGAGATAAAACAAGAATCTGCAAGAATTTGTTATGCAAAATTGCAAGATTTATGACTCTTTTTAAAAGATAGCAACCTGATGGTTGCTATCTCTTTAAAAAGAGTCATAAATCCTGCAGTTTTGATGCTGCATGCTTGACAAGGCTGAAAGCTGAAAGTATTTAAAGAAAACTATCCAGATGCATTCAAGTTGCTAAGCCATTGATACAATAGAGCAAATACAATTAGTGCCAGAAAAAGCCAAGTAGAAGCTCTCATCCAGTGGAAGCTTTTAGGTTTGCTGAAAAGCATGAGAGAGATATGAGACCTCTGAATGTTTTCAGCAAAATGCTAAGCTTCATATATTTAAAGAATGGAAAAGTTGCTGGTTACACAAAGGTTTCAAACCTGTCATGCCATTTGGGATACTTTTGGCAGGTCATTTGAAACTTTACAGAATTGCCTGTGCTAATTTTAAAAATGCAAAACAGAGGTAAAAACCAGGAACTTGAATGGAGATGATGTTGTCCTAAGTGAAAGGCTACTTGCTGTTATGAAATGAGAAAAATACATATCTGTTTTATTGTTCATGAAGGATCTCCCCACCTCCTTGTTGGAGTGGTTGGCTGCCAGAGAAGAAGGAACCCAGAACCACAACATGTCTAGTGAGTGGTCCACCCTGAGGTGTGTGTGGAGGGGGACGGAGCAGCATGGCACCTGGGGTGCCATGTTGACATTCATTCGAAGCTTTCACTGGGATGAAGCCTTCCCCTTTATTCTTGCATTTCTAGAACCTAGAGACAACAACAATAATCGGGTGCTACCAACTCTCTTCTGGTGAGTGACTTATGGTGACCATTTCCAGGTTTTTCCAGGCAGAGAATACTCAGAAGTGGTTTACCATTCCCTTCTTCTGGGGGCGCCCTATGAGTGTGAAGCTTGTTCAAGGCCACGGAGGCTGGCTATGTGCAGGAGATGCAATAGGGATTGAACTCCCAACCTCTTGCTTTGCAGACAGATACCTGAACCACTGAGGCATCCAGTCAGCTTGAACCTTCACATAAATCCTTAAAAAGCTGAGAAATAGTACTGAAAGGGAGTGATACCTGTCAAGTGCTATCAAGTCACCTCCAAACTATGGTGAACCAAACAGGGGTTCCAAAGTCTGTGAAATGTTCAAGGAGGGATTTAGTGTTCCCATCTATCCCATGATTTTCCATAGCAAACAGTGATTTGAACCCATATCTCCTGAGTCATAGGGTGTGACTAGGTCACAGAGGTGGAGCACACTGGATTGAGCTGAACAGGATTATTTAAGGACAGATAGAGGTCTGGCATGCCATTTGGGGCAGTCCATGCATCCACATGAAAGGATCAGGTGACCTCAGGACAGGAAACAACAATATACCTCAAGCAAACCAATTTAGTCTATCATTCTTTTTAAAGGGAAAGATGAGAAGCGGGAAAAAGAAAAGGAAAAGGAAAAAGAAAAGGAAAAGGAAAAGGAAAAGGAGGACCCCATTCTGACATTTCAACACCAGATGATGTGGGTTGAAGCAGGTCTGTGTCCCCCTCTCCCCATGCACTGAGTTTGCACTGCCATTTGCTGCTAATGGGAAGGGGGGATTATGCATAGTGGGCACTCCGGTCCCCTTACCATTAAGGAATTGTGAAGAGAGAGAGCCAGGCAGTTTGCCTTTGATATGAAAAAAAATTCTTCCTGTTCCCTTTTATCCTCCCCTCATCAGGAGGAAACATTCACTTTTCAAAACTCATTCAAAGTGGTACAGTGCTGACTTGATTTGCTGAGTAAGAAATTCAGTGCTGAATTCAAAGGGATGTTAAAAAGGACCCTTTGCTTCCTCTTCTGTTTCCTCCTCTGCAAAAAGCTTTCCATTTTCAAATAAGGATGCAGCTTAAGCTAAGTGACAATTTAATTTATCCACTTTGTTTTGAGCATGGTTGGAATTGAAGCAAAATGGAACAATCATACCTGCACAAAAAGGAAAAGAAAACAAACAAAAAAGCAGTGGCCCCTGAAAAGGAGACAAAAACGTGCAGATGGACAAGTATCAGGGACAGGTTTGTTCACAATGGCTTATATATCATGTGATCACAGAGTGGACCAATCAGTCTCATTGCACCCATAGCCGCATGCTCCATCCTCTATACCACACTGACTGCATGAAGTACTCTGTAGCAATTATCAAATCAATAGTGCAAACAACTAAAGTTCTTTAAATAATGATTACTTTCCATAATCCTTCAAGAAGGCAAGACAATTGCAAAAGCTCAACAGTGAAGACTAAAAATGTTGCTATATTTTTCTCCTTGGCAAGACATCTAGCCTGCAAGAATTTTTTTTATATTGCTCCAGAGCAGCTTTAAGAAAATCCTTGAATAAATATATCAAATGCTGCTGTTTTCCCTATAGAAGACAACCTTTATTCCTTGCTCTCTGCAACAAATTCTTTGTGGCAAAATGCAGCACTTTGAAAATCCTGCAAGCGAGGGCCCCTCATGGGCGGCTGGTAAGCCAAGAGACCTGTGTGGTCTTTCAATTTCAAAATTATAAGCCCAGGGAAATGCAAGAATGCTGAGTATGACGGATCGGTCATTTTCTGTCCCTCCTTTTTCTGGGAGCAAGATATTTGGGGAACTGGTTCTTCCTCTCTTTCACTTACCATAAAACAGTAGAAATTCCATAGTGCACTCACCTAACCTTGGTGCCACTGCTGCCACAGCAATTCTGTTGTTTGTAGTGATGATAAATACTCCAGAAATGAAATTCTTGATAAATCTATTGAATTGTAATTGGAACTGATAGGTCTTGAACACTGTCCAGCCTGCTTTTTTGTTAGATTGAAGATAGCATAAGATGGCAAACTATTTTCTGGGTCAACAAAGTATGAAAGGCTGCAGCAATATCTATTCTAATGTGTGTTGAAATCTATTATCAGTGGAAAGATTGGTTCTTTTTGTCAGTAATGCTCTAAATCAAACAACCCTATGACTCTACTTCTTGCATTTATTGATTGAAGTATCTGAAGTGCTTTAGGGTTAAAGGTATGTCACATTGAATCTACATTGCAGAAATAAAACAGTTTTTAAAAGTGATTTAACTGTCATGGAATACATCCTTACTGAAGCAAGCTGGCAATGCAATATGCTTGGATTTGATGTTTGTTTCCATGATCAACCTCAGGCTCAATTCCAAGAAGGTCTGAATGTAAATCATTTATTCATGGATGAGAAGCATAATACTGAACCAGAAGCTCATATCTGATTGTACCTTTGCCTAGCCAAGTGAAACATTTCAGAGTTGTGGATTTTTCCATTTTATAGAACAGACACTGACCTCACATGAATTTCCATTACTGTTGTACTGTCACACATGAACAGGGTACTTGCATAAGAATTAATTGTGGAAAAGTCATTGTTGGAACTGATTTAATTTCGCCAATATATAACTAAAGTTTTGATGTTTCCCTACATGGATGCCGTTGGTGTACATGGCAAATAATTTGTTAATTTAAAATAGTGCAATAGAGTTATGGATTATGAAAAGCCTGCAAGAAAGCTCTTTCCTGTTTGCAAGGCAGAAATGATTTTGTAATGCCTGCTATGCAATGCTCTGTGTCAATTAGTTTAATTTGGATTTTAAAAGTTCTCATTACAGAAATACATTGAGAGTATTACCAAAGTAAATTACAGTGTGAACCATGATGCTTTATTTCTTAATTTCTTTGGGTGAGTTTTAATGGAACATATTTCAATTTTTTTAATGTAGGTGATATTTCTCAAATTGAGTGTACATCTGCAATATTTTTCTATTCACTAGTTTCTTTTTTAGAATGGTGACAAAAGAACTATGAGAGGACAGGAAGCTTCCTTCAGATAGTTGAATTAGTGGTCAAGCTGTGGGTACAACTACACTGGGAAAATGTGGGAAATACTATTGGTTTGAGATGGGCTGATACACAGTTTTTCCTGTTGGCCACATGAGGCAAAGGGAAATACAAATCAGCCTGAAGTCTTGCCCCCTCACCAAAAGTTCTCCCCTCCTTCACTGGAGCTACTATTTTTTTAAAAAAATGCCTACATTTACATCAGTTCAGCATGTGGTTGCTTGAACTAATGCAGAAGAGCCATTGTGCCAGCATACACTATCTCTGTTTTTTAAGGAGAGAAGAGAGGGGAAGAGAGGGGAAGAGAAGTCAAAGAAGCTTCTTGCTGCGTCCACTTCTAAGGAGGTGATGTTATCCCTTGGGAAAAGTGAGTGAGCTGGGTGAGGAGCAAAAATGTTTTATTATAAGAACTGTGCTGTTCTTTCAAGTATTTTAAGTAAGCTTTAAAAACGTTTGGAGTTATACTGCTTTTCACTTTTAACCCTAAATGAAATATTATAGAGAGATATTCTCTTTCCTATGCTTTTTTTTTAAATGTCCTTTACATGAGGTTTATATTTTTAGTTCAAGCTTCTTTGTCTCAGTATTGGAAAGCCACATGCTCACAACTGAGATGCAGTTTTTTAAAAAAAAAAAATAGCTGTCCAAGGGTCAAGTTCAGTTTCCACAGATTTTTAAGCATAAGTGCCTCTAGCTTTTTTCCTCACAATTGCTATCTTTGATATTTTCTGGATTTGCAGTTTTTAAGTATGGAAACTAGAAATGATGTAAATAAATGGAACTTGTGCAAAATTAACAAGTTTGCCTGGGATTACTGCAATGAAAATCTTACAATGAGACATCCAGGTGAGATTCAAAAAGTTTGTCACTGATTGTCTGGTTTCATTCTGGGATTAACTCTTTACAGTGGTACCCCGACTTAAGAGCAGCTCAATTTAGGCGCAACTCGACTTAAGAGCGGAAAACTCTTGGCATTTTAACTGTCAACTTACAAATTTTAGATAAGTTCTGCTCGACTTACAATTTTTAATTTTTTTAAACTTCTTTTTTCAATTTTTAGATAGCTACCCCGATTTAAGAGCAGTTCAGCTTAAGAGCATGCATTTGGAATGGATCAAATTCTTAAGTTGAGATATCACTGTACTATGATAATGTCAGCTATGACAAATCATAGAATCTGTTCTTCGCCTGGGAGGTCTATAAATCTCTGTAGGATTCCTGGAGGAGTCAGATATCCCTATCAGGTTCCAATAAGGCTACAGGACAGCTATGTGAACAAGGTGCATACAAGGCTTTCCCGTGTGGCCAGTTAATTCAAACTGACCCATGGAAGCCCTAATTTCACAGTTAATTCTCATTTCCTTCACTGTTTATTTGCATCCTGACTTGGTTTCTTGGTGAATAACACTATAAATCATTTTTCTGCCCTGAAAAAAATGTAAATAGTCATTTTAATCAGTGTTGGAATTTGGAAAGAACGAAATGTGCTATTTAAAATGGGTCAGATTACTTTCATGAATGGTTAATGAGGAAACCTCATTTATATTGCAAACCCTATGCTAATAAGAGGTATTCATTGCAATCTGCTTTAAAGTAGCTGTACATTTTAAACGTTTGCAGCCACAGGTGGAAAGCATGGAAGCATTATGTGTGGAGGTTGTCGCAGAGTTGTGAATGCTCGGCGGAAGGGCTGTGTAAAGTATGGGCTTTAACAGCCAGATAGCCGTGCTAAATAAATATACAAACACAGCAGTGACTTCCTTCACCAAGAACTGTATTTACAAAAATATGTACAAGTCCAGCAAACACAACAGAATCAGCAGGCATATACCTCATTAATAAGATAACCAGTCCAGTTATCCAAACTTTTCAGGTATCATGTGTCCTATCTGGCAGAGTAACGAGCTGCTTTTTTCCATCAACATCCCACACCATACTAAGCAGCTGTCCTGCTTTTATACACATGCCTGATGCAATAATTATTCAGCAAATTCAAGACTGAGTATGTGTGGAACTGTCACCTGATTTAACTTGCTGCCAAAATATAACTGCTCAGGTGTGTGCCCACTCTGCTCTGTCATTCCCATCATGCATCACAACTTGCAATAAGGCAGTTCCATATACTATCCTTGACAGAGGTTGATATAGAAGTGCTTATGTTCATAGCGATTATCTTTGTGGGCTCTGCTATAAACCGAAGCTTCATAGGATCTTGGTTTATTTTATTTCATTTGCCATTGGACCATGACTGTCTGTGTAATGCTAAGTACATATGGCAATGACATTGAAGGAATGGGTATCTGTCACCAAAATGATAGCTCTCCTAACATTCAGGTCTCCTAGATGGCTTTCTGGCTAATCCATTTGCAATATGTACCTGATTCCTAGACCTGATATAGACGTGAGATGATGCCTCCAACCTCATGTGCTCATGGCAACTATCCTATAGCAGCAGACACTTTTGATGAATACTTTTGCTTTATCCTGCACAGGCGAATGATTGCCATTCATTTAAATGGAGAAACGTAATACTTCACATTTTATTTTTTTTAAATTAGAAGAGCAAATATACTTTAGATTTTGGGTAGCCTTGTGCATTTTGAAGCAGAAATGACAAGGAATGAAGTGAGCAATGCTCTTCTAGTGGCCCTTAGCATATACACATATTGCCCCATTCATACAAACAAATCCCTTGCCATAAAGAGGGCATTTTAGTGTTAATACAGTGGTACCTTGTATAAAGGAATTAATTCGTTCTAAATGAAATTATGTTAAGCAAATTTTCCTTTATACCAATTCCCATAGGAATGCATTGAAAATGGAGAAATCCCATTTTTATGTAGTACGGATTCTCCCCATAGGCGATTATGTTAAGCAAATTTCCCCTATCTCCGGAATTTTTTATGTTGTACAAATTTTATGTTGTACAAGCTGTTTGTTATACAAGGGTCCACTGTATATTTATACCAAAGCATGCAAACACGTAGTCAGATCCCTTAAAAGGGGATCATTCCTCCTTTCCTCTTACCCATTCTTCTGTCCTACAGAACAAGAAACTCATGTAACTTACAAGGAGCTACAGAGAGCTTGGAAACAGATGGCAGAAATTCAAACGAAAGTGGTTGGCTACTGATTGAAATATAGCTCATGACTGTATTTCTTTTCACAAACCCTGGGCAAATATCCAACTGACACCTTCCAGATAGTACTGATGCCACTGGGTAGGCAAGGTCTGAACTAGAGGTAAGTGTGGTTTTATAGACCAGAGTCCTTCCATAGGTGGCTGTTTCTATTTTTCCACATAACATGACATAGGCTTGAAGAAATATTTGTTAATTTCTGCCAAGTTTTCCAGATGGGGCAGAACACACCTGCTAATTGGAGAACCAATGGATAGAACTGGACAATTTTAGTAGCAACACCATGTGATTTAAACCATTTTAGAGGTTATCATATTATCCAGAAGAAGCCTTGATGACAGTACTGTGGCTTGATAATTCCCATTTGGTAAACCCATAATGGAGAGCTTTCTTTTTTTTTGTGGTGCCCACCATTTGAAATTGTTGCCCCACTAAGATCACATAAGATCTCAGTGTGGAGTGTTTTTGCACACAACCCAAGACATCAGTTTGCTGTATATTTTCCTGAACATAATTATTGCTAACTATTCCCAGTCATTGTGATGAGGATCATCAACTGTACTGCCTCTTTCTTTCTTTCTTTCTTTCTTTCTTTCTTTCTTTCTTTCTTTCTTTCTTTCTTTCTTTCTTTCTTTCTTTCTTTCTTTCTTTCTTTCTTTCTTTCTGTGCAGGTAGGATCGCTTCATTTTAGTTGTGTTCTTTCTTTCTTCAAGCCTATGTCATGTTATATGGAACAAGAGAAGAAGCCATTACCTGAAGAACTTTGGTTTGTAAAATCACACTTTAGTCACAGCATGTGTGGTTGGTGGGAGCCAACTACAGGTAGCTGGCTGTCACTTTGCTTAAGCTACTTCGTGATGCAACTGGTTATTAAGAAACAGAAAGTTTCTTCCCTCTCCCCCATGGAGAGGGAAAACAGAAGAGGATACAAAGTTGTTGTTGTTGCTGTTGCTGTTTTTGAAAAAAACAAATAGTGCTTTTTTAATCCAGCACTGAATCAGTTGCTCAGCAAGCCAATTCAGCACTATACAACTTGAATATATATACAAAGTTGTTGTATATATTATGCCATTTTGTGAGGGTCCATTCTCAGCTTCCAGGGGTTCCAATGTGAAATAAAGATTGCCCATCTTTTCGTTAACGTTTTCTATTAAACTTTTATTTTCAAATATAAAGTCAGTACCTTTGCTTTCTTCTATGTCTTTACTTTCTTCTTCAATAACAGTTACAACATTTGGAGTAAAAAGGCTGCCAACGGGGCTCAAACTAGGTGGGTGGGTTCTTCCCTCAGAGTTCGTGGCTAATGAGGAGTCCCCCGCCCGAAGCACTCAGTCCTTGCATATGTCTGCAACAAACAGCATACTGCACCTCAGAGCGACATTAGATGAGATGGTTTAGTTTTTGAAGTCTTGCTACTCTCTGTTATCTTAATCTCTTGTTCGATTGTGAACTGACTGGAGTTGCCTTTTAGGGAAGATGGGTGGTCAATAAATGCATAAATAAATAAATAAATAAATAAATAAATAAATAAATAAATAAATAAGCAAGCCTGATCTAGACCAATCCATGCTGGTCACCTAGTTGCACCCTTAGGCTCCAAATTGTGCTCCCCTGTGTTACATGTAAATCATCTTAGGAAGCCCTCCCGTTTGCTATGAATTTGTCACCCAGCTAAAGCTGAATATATTTTAAAGTATTTGCTTTCAAAGTAAGCTTTGAAGCTCCTCATTATATAAGGCATACTTTAACTGTTATGGGTTTCTCTTCCACCAAAAGTCCCTGGGAAGTGTAGTTTGGTTAGGCCAGGGGCATTCCTAACCTTTATATTCCCAGTGTTTGATGAGGTAAAGGAATGACTTAGCAGTTTGGACTACAGGCACAATACAAAGCTGTTAGTTGGGAAGCACTTGGTTGCTTCTCTTTCCTTTGGAAAGACATCAGGAGGGTTGGTCATAAGGAGCTGTGAGAACTCCTAGGAGCTTTGCTACAGCTGGTTTTCACCCCAGTAAAAAGAGGGTGAACAAGAGCCAGTGCAGTGTTAGTGGGTAGAGCTTGGCCCTGAGAACATACTGGGAGGCGACAATGATAAAGCTACTCTTTAACTGGCTCATGTACCTTGAGAGTCCTATTAGAGTCACCAGAAGATAGATTCAATTTAATGGGACACAAAAAAGAGTAACCTGAGACAATTGGGAGACATAGCTAGAAAAAACAAAACAAAAACAAACCAAGTTGTCTGACCCTTGGTAGCATAAGAATAATAACCATGATGCTTTTTGTACACACTTGTGTTGGCATCATCCTAGTATCTTGTCTAATGTGTCTTTTGTTCTGGAAAAAGGCTACATGAGAAAAACAACCATGACAGTCAAGAGTAAAAAAACCTGACAGTTGTATACTAGGCCAGTGGTTACCCAACCTTTTTAGGACCCAGGACCCAGTTTTTTTACCTGGGCGGAGCTCCTCAGGTGCACATGCATGTGCAAAATCCTCCACATACCCCCTCTACCATAACCTAAACAAAAGTGAGTGCAACAGATGTGCAGGTGAGGAAAAGCTCCATGAAGGGTGGAGGGGGAAGTATTTTGCCCATGTGTCTCCCAGGAAACCTTGTGGTCTGGTTTGTAAGAGGTCATGGACTGATCCCGGCCTATGGACCAGAGATTGAGGACCCCTGCGCTAGGCTACCCACCTTTATTTGTACCTCCTGTTAATAACTGAGATATTACGCAACTAAGTGAATAGGAGCTGCCCTCCCTCAACAAAGTATAGAACTCCAGATAAGTGAAAAAATCCTTACCCTCAAGACAGATCATTATTAGGACTATGAACAAGAGTGACTTTACACTGCCTAATATCAGGCCATGACAAGGAACCCAATCAGTTCTGTAGATCACTATAAAGTGGTAGATCACTTTATAGTTATAGACTAATAGACCACCCCACTAGAAACTGCATCCTCCTCCTTCATAGTTCCAGGAACCTCTGTCAAATTCTCTTATAATGCTTTACCAGTCAGCCTTAATTCAATCAAGAAGCCAGAGCTCCCAAAGGGTTAACTCCTTTCTATTGTAGTTTTTACTGTAATGGCATAATACGAATGATACATTCTCAGCCTAATGTATTGCTGCCCTTGAATCTCTCTGCAGAGGAACTAGAGACCAAATCGCCAACATGCACTGGATTATGGAGAAAGCCAGAGAGTTCCAGAAAAACATCTACTTCTGCTTCATTGACTATGCCAAAGCCTTCGACTGTGTAGACCACAACAAACTATGGCAAGTCCTTAAAGGAATGGGAGTGCCTGAACACCTTATCTGTCTCCTAAGAAATCTATATGTGGGACAAGCAGCAACCGTCAGAACTGGATATGGAACAACTGACTGGTTTAGAATCGGGAAAGGAGTACGACAAGGCGGTATACTGTCACCTTGCCTATTTAACTTATATGCAGAGTACATCATGAGAAAGGCTGGTCTGGATGAATCTCAAGCCGGAATTAAGATTGCCGGAAGAAATATCAACAACCTCAGATACGCAGATGATACTACTCTAATAGCAGAGAGTGAGGAAGAATTAAAGAACCTCTTAATGAGGGTGGAAGAGGAGAGTGAAAAAAATGGGCTGAAGCTCAACATCAAAAAAACTAAGATCATGGCCACTGGTCCCATCACCTCCTGGCAAATAGAAGGGGAAGAAATGGAGGCAATGACAGAGTTTATTTTCTTGAGCTCCTTGATCACTGCAGATGGCGACTGCAGCAACGAAATAAAAAGACGCCTGCTTCTTGGGAGGAAAGCAATGGCAAACCTAGATAGCATCCTAAAGAGCAGAGACATCACTTTGCCAACTAAGGTCAGGATGGTTAAAGCTATGGTTTTTCCAGTAGTGATGTATGGAAGTGAGAGCTGGACTATAAAGAAGGCTGATCGCCACAGAATTGATGCTTTTGAGCTGTGGTGCTGGAGGAGAGTCTTGAGAGTCCCCTGGACTGCAAGGAGATCAAACCTATCAATTCTGAAAGAAATCAACCCCGAATGCTCACTGGAAGGACAGATTTTGAAGCTGAGGCTCCAGTACTTTGGCCACCTCATGAGAAGAGAGGACTCCCTGGAAAAGGCCCTGATGCTGGGAAAAATCGAAGGCAAAAGGAAAAGAGGACGACAGAGAATGAGATGGTTGGACGGTGTCATCGATGCAACCAAAATGAATTTGACAAAACTCCAGGAGGCAGTGGAGGATAGGAAGGCCTGGCGAGCTCTGGTCCATGGGGTCACGAAGAGTCGGACACGACTGAACGACTGAACAACAACAATCTCTCTGCTCTGCTGTTTTGGATCAAGGGACCAGTTTGTCCCATAGCTTCAGGATCTGGCCAGGGTTTCTTGGTGTGCTGCCTTTTCCTCTCCCTCCTGTCCTCTGATAACTAACCCAGATTTCCAATTTTTCTTTTACTTTCACCATGTTGTTGAGAGTGAGCTCCCCCCGATTCTTCTTCCTCAGCCACACTTGGGTGTATGCACCCTAGTTTTATTTCTTTCTGTAATTCTCAAGTGTAATTCCAGGGATGACCAAGGCTTAAATGTTATTGAATATGTGCTTTGTTAAAAATCTGAGTTTGGGAAAGTTTTGCTTGTTTCTTGGAATCTAGCTCATAAAACCCAGATACCAAGTATTGACTGATTCTTTCAGAGGGTTCTTTTTGCTAAGGAACATCAGAAAAAAACATGCATGAGAGATCTGAGACTCATATGCTTAAGGTGATAATCATTTGTAGAATAATAGCAAGATAAGCTAAAACATAGAGGGAAGAGACATACATTCCCTCAATGGAAAACAGACTCCATATTCATTACTTAGTGTCTGTGGATATAGAGAATGTGACATGAACCGCAGGTGCCCTTAAGACATTGCACAGCAACTGTGGCGAAATTAAAATGGAATGGATGAAAATGAGCAGGAAAGGAATATTAAAAAGTCATGAAATCTGCCCCATTAACTTCAAACCTCCTGAAGTTAATTCCTAGCATATTAATGTCTTCTTAATGCAAAGTACTAATCAGATTAATATATTTTAGGAGTGTCTTTCCTATAAGAAAAAAAAATTCCAAACCAAACTACAGATGGTTGGTCCAACTAGTAATCAGATTTCAAAAAATACTGGACAACCGGAAGCATAGGTCTTATGAGGATACTAGTAAATAATAATTAATTAAACTTATTCTTTATTCAGAGTTTCCCCCCAATCTTGAGGATTTGGTTGTTTCAGCATCTCTCTTAGCGGCTTTAAGAAGTTGTCCTTGTTTTGGCATGATACCACAAGGTCTAACCAGTACTCCAAAGCAAATTCAAAGAACTTCAGGCACTCAGACATGGACTTTGAAGATGAGGGGTTCGAAAAATAGTCAATCTCTGAAGAATCTAGACGTTCATCTGGGGAGAAATGCACATACAAATGAGACCACTTTTCAAATACTTGAAAGGCCACCATACTGAGGAGTTCCAGGATCTATTTTTGACCATCTCAAAGTGCAAGACATGTAACAATGGGCTCAAGGTACAGGAAGCCAGCTTTAGGCTGAATATCAGGAAAAACATCTTAACTGTTAGAGCAGTTCAACAATGGGACCAATTACCTCAATAGGTGACGAGCTGGAGGCATTCAAAAGGAAATTGGACAACCATCTCTCAGATCTGTGTTGATTTGGATTCCTGCTGTGAGCAGGGGGTTGAACTTGGTGGCCTTATAGGCCCCTTTCAACTCCATTGTTCTGTGGTTCTGTGATTCTATCTACTGGCCATTAGGGCTTTGGGACAAGCAGGCTGCTCCACTGAAGCAGTCAGCCCACACTTGAGGAGGATCAACTCACCAGTTATCCAGGATTCCATTGTTATCTATACTCCCTCTTTCCTGAAGAAATGACAGGTCCACCAAGGGAACATAGATTATTGAAAGAGCATGAAACCCAGAGTGGAGCATCTTTGCCAGATAGATAGATAGATATAGATAGATAGATAGATAGATAGATAGATAGATAGATAGATAGATAGATAAATAGATAGATAGATAGATAGGAGAAGCTTGAAGGGAAACTTCTGGGCTTGAACATTTAGACCCTGACTGCACAGGGGCAAATATTTGGGAAATACAGTGCACCCTCGTATAACAAGCAGTTTGTTTAACATAAAATCTGCTTAAAGGAAAAAAAATTCTGGAGATAGGGGGAAATTGCTTAGAATTGCCTATGGGGTGAATCCGTACAACAGAAAAATTGTCACAATTAGGGATTACTCTGTTTTCAATGCATCCCTATGGGAAATTTGTACAAAGGAAAATTTGCTTAACAGAATTTCATTTGGAACAAATTAATTCCTTTATACAAGGTACCACTGTGCTGTACTATGCATCTGGGATGGGGTGATTGGCATTTCTTCCTATTGAACTCATGACACAATGGAAAATGCTGATCAGGCCACAGTATCCACAGCCCTGAGCCATAGTTTGTTTTTCCCATCAGAGATCTCTTCTGCTTTTAGAGAGCTGAATTCAGTTCAAAGTATGTGATTGCTTTGAACTAGAGATGGGCACGACTCAAAAAAATGGTGTTTCGTTTGTTGTTTGGTCGTTTAGGGGTCCGTTTCGGTTCGTTTTCATTTTTGTGATGTTTTTTGCAAAAAAAATTGTTTCGCTAGGTAACGAAACAAAAAATGAAAACGAAAACGAAAAATTGCTGTTTCGTTAGCATTCTTTTTAGTTCAATGCATCTGCTGCAATGAAAACGAAAAACACGGCAAATTTGGTCGTTTCGTTTTCGTTTTGTTTTTTAAAAAATTTCATTTCATTTTCATTGCGTAACGAAACGAAAAAAACAAAAACAAAAATGAAAAATCGCTCGTGCCCATCTCTACTTTGAACCAATGCAGAAGGGAAAGCCCAATCAAGTACACACAGGTATGCACACCCTTCTGCCCCTTGCCTCATGAGCTGTAAGAGTCCCAAAAGCTGCACATACTTGCAAGGAGAAAAGTCTCTTTCCCAAGATACTTACTTCTTTTTTGGACAGTTGGTTTCCATGAGCAACACACCCAGAGTTTGTTTTTGTTTTACAGGTTAAGAACTGGAGGGCAAGAAGTTTTGTTTTGAAAAAAAAAACTAATGAGATAACTATTTGGGGAACATGAGGCCAGTGGCAAAAAGTAAATTCTCTATCAGTTATAAAACCGAATTAAAACATGTAGCAGAACAGTGCTAAGATCCAAAGTGTAGTAAAAACAATTTAATAATTTGATATAGCAGCTGTATAATATTAATGTCTGGATGGTGCCGGGTCCAAATTCATTATTCATAGTAGGACAAATTAACCAAGAAATATATTAACAGATGCAACCTGGATAGTCCTTCTGAAACCAGTACATGCCATTCTACCTAGTAAACTATGGCAGGTTCTATGAGAATACATCCTAGCTGATATATAATTTGGACTTGTTTATACAGCTGAGGAGATGATGTAGTTGTATAGGAAGAGATTCTTCCATGGTTTTGCATCTGTTGCATAATTTATATTATGATAAATAAATTCTTTTTAATGTTCCCAGAATGTCTTGGGTGTCTTTACACCCACCTTGAGGATGCAAGAGAACTACCTATGGCGATTCTTCTTACTTATATTGCAAAAGGTGTTGAGATATGACCAGGTTCTGTCCTGCAATGCAATGCAATGCAGGACAAACAAAAACAAAAAACAAACAAAAAACAAGTAAAGGATTTGGCTGTTCTTAGCAAAGTAGTGGACTTCTTAATTCTCTTTTGAACAGAATTTTAAAGATATGAGCACTTATTTTTTGGTGTGTGTATGTGTGCACGGCTGATCTCAGACCTAATTTTTATTTGAGAAGTACAGAACATCCTTGTTTTAAAAACAATATATATCTGCCATTTAAGACCTGTGGCTTTTAAGACCAGTATGTGTTTCGCTGAATACTGGCCAATTCACCTACTCTCTCACAAGATGAACAAACTTTGAGAGATTCATTGACCATAGCATCTGCGATGTTGTTGAACTCCCAACAAACCAAGCAGGCTTTGTTAATGGCTGTGGCATGATTGACGTTTAATCACATGCTACACGGCATCATCTGAAGAGCTTGTTTGATGGTTGAAGTTCAGAGTCACAGCCAGACTACAGCTCTGAAAAAGACTTTAACATCACCATCTGCACCAGTCAGTGCTCAGTGCTCTCGCCAGTGCTCTTCATCATAGCGATGGATGTCATCACCCATGACCTGCCAAGACCTCTGCCGGGGATGTTCCTCTATGCCAGTGCTGGTGAACCTTTGGCACGCCAGATGTTTTGAACCACAACAAATTGAAATTAATACAAAGGAAGCTAAATAGAAGCAAATCTTGCCCTGAAAACAGGAAATAGATTGAACTGTTATGTTATGTGGTAAATTATTTATTTTTCTTTTTTAAAAAAAATTATTAATAAACTTAAAAAATGAATGGCACTGACTTACCATGTGCTCAGATATTCAGGTATCTTGGCTTGATGATCACAGCTGATGGCAGTCTGAGACATGAGACTACTGTGCAAATAAACACACCCTGGACAAAATGGCACATGATGACTGTTGTTCTTTGTGACAAGAAAATTAGCAATCGACTCACATTGAAAATATGCAGCACGGTTATTCAACCAGTTGCAGTCTATGATACTGAATGCTGGCCAGTGATGAAAGAAACTGAGGATCAACTTTGTGTCATGAAAACAAAGATGCACTGGAACAGCGGTAACACTTTGACCATGCTCATGAGAATGACATGAGGCAGTGGTATGGCATATCTCCAATTGCCGGCAAGAAGACTAGCTACGATGGTATGGCTATGTCCAGTGTGCTAACACCAACATGCTAGCACAGAAGGGACTTCAATTGGAGGTCACCCACAAATAGCCAAAGGGCTGGCCAAAGCAGCATTGGCTTGATATAGTGTACAATGGCACAAAAACCATTCGCCTATACTCAGACCAAGACGGCAACCTAGAAAAATGGTGTCTTCAACCCAGAACAGCGGACCTACCACCAAATGCTAAAGCAGAAGAATGTGGTTTATTGAATACATTGCAGAAGCCACAGGGGAATTCAAACAAAAAGATACTGCCAGAAATACTGGTTTCAGAACCTTAGGTTATAATAGGAACATATACTACAGTTCTATAGGCAATTAGCTTTGCCAATAGAATCACTGTACCTCATGTACTACCCACCAGCATTGTTACTGGTGATGCAATTAAACAACCTGCTCTACACTGAAGAGAGAATGGGCCAGGCAAAAACTCACTCACAGGAAAACTCACCCCCACTCTGTACCAATTTGAGTGATGACCAAAAATTCCTATCCAGCCCTGAAGTGACCAGATAATCTCATTCTCTCCTTACTATAGGGTGGTTGGGTGGGGCTGAGCTTGCAATTAAGAAGAAGGAACAGCAATGGAGGAGCTGGGCTAAATAACCTCCCAGCCCCTCCCTCCAAATCATGTTTTTGGCCTGAACTCTCTGGTGCCAAGGATCTGTCCAAGTGGGCAAAGAAGCCCCGCTGACGAAACTTGTCTGAGTCGGGCAGCCATTACTTCAGGTACACACGATATCTACGTGAATATCTGTGCAATTGCAATGAAACTGTTTCATTCTGTCTATTAATTTTGAAATGTGAATAATTAAAAACAAAGGGGGGGAAGAGTTGACTCTGCCATTAGAGAGGGGGGAG